>CM022302.1:78744372-79098058 GCA_011799875.1 Thinopyrum elongatum | reverse complement strand
AGATGGATTTTTAGAAGGGTTAGAGAATGAACACGGCCATTTCCTCCCTTGAAAAACATTTAAAATCACTCCCCCAAACCCTTTTTTTTAAATGAACATTTGAAAACCTCCAAAAATAATAAGCCAAATAATTTTAACCCTTTAAAACTAACCACTAAAGAAAATTTGAAAATCTCGTTAAAGTTGAAAATAACTTTCAGAATAAAGCACCTAAAGGAGATAATAAATCAAGAATATCAAAAAACTCATTTTAAGAAAGGTTTTGGGGAAAAAGCCATAAGAAATATTTTTGGGGTGTTAAGTCGCCCATAGGAACCTTGGGATCAACGTTCGCGCCAAACCCACGCAGACTCCCCTCCGTGTAGCCCCACGCGCCGTTTCCCCCCCCTCCAGTGCCGGCGCGGCGCGTCCGTGAGGGGGGCCACACCCCGAGACAACGTGCGCTCTTCAGACATGCCACGACCCTTAGGCATGTATTGAGAGACCCGTGCGAATGTCTCCCGGTGGCATTTGCTATACCTTCCCCCCCCCTAGGGCCCCTTCCCGCTAATCCTGCAGTGTTGAACCACGAGACATCGAACCCTTTGAGTTTCCCCCGTGACGGGGCTTTTGACCAGTGGACTCTCCACCTCCGTTGTGGATAGGTCGGCCCTATAGAACCACGTCTGGAGCACGTCGGCGGCCAAACCCACAGCAAGATCCCCCCGTGTAGACCCGACGCGGCGTTTCCCCCTCCAGGTGCCTAGGCGATCCTGATTCTCCTTCGATTAGTCCCCACCCCGGAGACGCGTGCTGCCTCTTTCAGACGCCCCCTTCCACATCTTAAGGCATGTATGAGGCCCCGGTGCGATGCTCCAGTGGCATTTGCTACCCCCAGGGCCCCCCGTCGCCTAACCCTGCAGCGGTTGGTCCCCGATATCTAACCCTTAAACTTTCCCCGGACGGGCATTGACAAGTGACCCTCTTACTATCGTGTGTGGTAGGTCAGCCCATGGAACACTTGGGAGCAAACGCTCGGGCCAAACCGCACGCAGATCCCCTCTGTGTTACCCAACGCGCTGGGCCTTTTTCCCCCCACGTCTAGGGGCCGGCTTAGGCCCGTCCTTATGAGGGTCCACCCCAGATGACGTTGCTGCATCCTTTCATACATCATCCACCACAAACTTAATGCATCTATTGATGTTGCCTACGTCACTCTCCTGTGCATTTGCTACCGCCCACCCATGGCCCCCATGTTCTCCCCTCTCACCTACCAGCGTTGACCTCATGGATCTAACCTCTTTGACTTTCCCCTCCCGCGGGCTTTGACCAGTGGACCTCTCCACCCCGTTTGGTGGTAAGGTCGCCCATAGGAACAAGCTTGGAGCAACGTCCGGCCAACCCACAAGCGGTCCCCCCCGTGTAGACAGAACCGCGACCGTTTCTCCCCCTCCAGTGTATCGGTGGCTACGCCGTCCGTGAGGGGCCACACTACTAGATGCGTGCTGCCCTCTTCAGACTGCCACACACCTTAAGGCATGTTGAGGGCCAGTGCGATGCTTTCGGTGGCAATTTGCTTTACCCCACCAGGAGCCCCTGTCCCGCCTAACCCTGCAGCGGTTGACCACGAGATTAACCCTTTGATTTCCCCGGACGGGCCTTTGACTAGTGGCCCTCTCCACCCAGTTTTGGTAGGTCAGCCATAGGAACACTTGGAACGATGTCCGGAGCCAAGGACCCACATCAAGATCACCTCCGTTTTAGACCGCTCGTCTTACTACCCCCCTCCAAGTGCCGTCGGCGGCGCCGTCCCTTTGAGTGAGGCCACACCCCGTATACGTCGTGCTTCCCTCTTCTTACCTTCTACCACACCTTAATCAAATTATTATGACCCTTTTTCTACCCTCCTTTTTCATTTCTAATACCCCCCCTTGCACCCGTCCCCGCCTAACCCTGCACGTTGACCCACAAGATCTATAACCCTTGACTTTCCGGACGGGCTTTGACCAGTGGACCTCTCCACCCGGTTGTGGTAGGGGTGTCAGCCCTTATAACACTTGGATCAATCTTCCTGGCCAAACCCAAGCCGATATCCCCTCCCTTGTATACCCATCGTGCCGTTTCCCACCATCCGATTTTAACGTTTTCCTTCTCCCTTACCTTTATTTGGTGCACCTTTCCGAGACGCGTGGCTGCCTCTTTAGACATGACCACCACACCTTAAGGCCTGGTATGAGGAGCCTAGTGCGATTCTCCGGGGCCTTCTACCGCCCTAGAGCCCCCGTCCCGCTAACCCTGCACCAGGTTGACCACGAGATCACCCTTTGCTTTCCTCCCCGGACGGCTTTGACTAGTGTACCTCTCCCACGCCTATTGTGGTAGTCGCCCTAAACCCTTGGAAACGACGTCCCGGCCAAAGCCACGCACGATCCCTCCGGGTAGACCGACGCGGCTGTTCTCCCCTCCAGTGCCGCGGCGCGCCGTCCGTGAGGGAGGCCACACCCCCTGATACCGCGTGCTAACCTCTTCATACATGCGTCCACACACCTTAAGCATGTATGAGGGCCCGGTGCGACGCTCCGGTGGCCATTGCTACCCCAGGTGCCCCCGGGCCCGCCTAACCCTATAAGCGATTGACCACGTAGACTAACCCTGACTTTCCCGGACGGGCCTTTAACTAGTGGACCTCGCCACCCGGTTTGTGGTAGGGTCGGCCCATAGGAACACTTGGGGAGCAACGTTCGTTCGCCAACCCAACAGCAAAGAAGATCCCCCCTCCGTGTAGACCCGACGCGGCAGTTTTCCCCCCTCCAGGTGCCGGCGGAGGCGCGTCCGTGAGGTAGCACACCCCGGAGACGCGTGCTGCCTCTTTCAGACCTGCCACCACACTTAAGTCAGTTGAGGGCCCGGTGCGATGCTCCAGTGGCATTGCTACCCCCAAGGGACCCCTCCCGCCCTAACCTGCAGGCGGTTTCCCCCGAGATCTAACCCTTTACTCTCCCCCGGACGGGCATTGACAAGTGGAACCTCTCTACTCGGTTGTGGTAGGTCAGCCCTGGGAGACACTTGGGAGCAACGCTCGGCGCCAAACCGAACAGCAAGATCCCCTCTGTGGTAGAGCCCCTACGCGGCCGTTTCCCCTCCATGTGCGCGGCGGCGCCGTCCGTGAGGGGGCCAGACACCCCAGAGACTCGTGCTGCCTCTTCATCACGAAATCCACCGACAACTTAAGTCATGTATGAGGCCTATTGCGACGCTCCGGTGGCATTGCTCCCCCCCCAGTGCCCCTGTCCGCCTAACCCTATCAGCGGTTGACCATGAGATCGAACCCTTTGACTTTCCCCGGACGGGCTTGACCTAGGTGGCACCCTCTCCACCCGTTGTGGGGTTAGGGGTTTTCCGCCATAGGAACCTTGGGAGCACGTCCGGGCCAAACCCCAGCAAGATCCCCCCGTGTAGAACCCACGCGAACCGTTTCCCCCTCCAGGTATCGGTGGCTGGCGCCTTCCGTGATGGGGGCCCACCTAGAATGCGTGCTGCTCTTCAGACATGCCACCCACACCTTAAGTCCTGTATGAGGGCCTAGTGCGATGCTTCGGTGGCATTGCTACCCACAGAGCCCCTGTCCCGCCCTAAACCCTGCTGCGGTTGACACGAGATCTAACCCTTTGACTTTCCCCACTGCCCGACGGGGCTTTTGACCATGGACCCTCCACCATTTGGTAGGTCAGCCACTAGGAACACCTTGGACACTTGTCCCCGGGCCAGAACCACAGCAGATCCCTCCTTGTAGACCCGACGCGGCTCGTCCCCCCCTCAAGGTGCCGGGGTGTGGCCCGTCCGTGATGGAGGCCACCCCCGGAGACGCTGCTGCCTCGTCGACATGCGCACCACACCTTAAGGCTGTATGAGGAACCCGGTGCGACACTCCGGTTGGCATTGGCTACCCCCCAGGCCCTCTCCCCCTAACCCTGCATCGTTTGACCACAGATCTAACCCTTTGACTTTCCCCGGACCGGGCTTTGACCATTGGACCTCTCCACCCGGTTGTGGTAGGTCAGCCCATAGGAACACTTGGGAGCAACGTCCGGGCCAAACCCACAGCAAGATCCCCCCCCGTGTAGACCCGCGGGCCGTTTCCTCCCTCCCCCTCAGAGTCGGTGGCGGCGCCGTCCGTGGGGGGGCACACCCCGGAGCGCGTGCTGCCTCTTCAGACATGCCACCCACACCTTACGGCATGTATGAGGGCCAGTGCGATGCTCCGGTGGCATTGCTACCCCCTAGGCCCCGTCCCGCCTACCCTGCCCGGTTGACCACGAGTCTAACCCTTTGACTTCCCCGATCGGGCTTTGACATGTGGACCTCTCCACCCGTTGTGGTAGTCCAGCCCATAGACCTTGGGAAGACAAAGTCCGTGCCAACCACCGCAATCACAGTCCGTGTAGACCCGACGCGGCTGTTTCCCCCCCAGTGCCGGGCGGCGCCGTCCTTGAGGGGGGCCACACCCCGAAGCGCGTGCTACCCTTCAACCATGCCCACACCTTACATTCTTTTCCCTGTCAACTGCTCCGGTCATTGCTACCATCCCCCATGCCCCCGCCCGCCTAACCCTTAGCCGATTGACCACGAGATCTAACCCTTTGACTTTTCCCGCGGGCTTTGACAGTGGACCTCTCCACCCCGGGTTGTGGTAGTCGAGCCATAGGAACACTTGGGAGCAACGTTCGGCCAAACCCACAGCAAGATCCCCTCCGTGTAGACCCGACGCGAACCGTTTTTCCCCCCTCCAGGTGCGGCGGCGGCGCCGTCCGTGAGGGGGCCACACCCCGAAGACGCTGTTGCCTCTTCAAACATGCCACCTACACCTTAAGGCATGTATGAGGGCCGGTGCGATGCTCCATTGCATTGCCTACCCCCCGGGCCCCCGTCCCGCTACCACTATCAGCGGTTGTCCCACGATATCTAACACTTTAACTTTCCCCCGGACGGGCTTTGAACATGGACCTCTCTCACCGGTTGTGGTAAGGTAGCCCATGGAACACTTGGAGCAACGTCCGGGCCAAACCCACACAAGATCCCTCTGTGTAGACCCGACGCGGCCGTTTCCCCCCTCCAGGTCCGGCGGCGGCGACCGTCCGTGAGGGGGCCACACCCCAGAAGACGCGTGCTGCCTCTTCAGACATGCCACCAACAACCTTAAGGCATGTTTTATGACCTAGTGCGATCCCCGGTGCATTTGCTACCACCCCTCCCCATGCCCCCGTCCCGCCTAACCCTGCAGCGGGACACCGAGATCTAACACCTTTGACTTTCCCCCGGGGGGGGACGGACGGCTTTGACCATGTGCACCTCTCCACCCGGTTGTGGTAGGTCAACCCATCATCGGAACACTTGGACAACGTCCGTAGCCAAACCACAGACAAGATCCCCCCTGTTGACTCCGACGCGCCTTTCCCCCCTCCAAGTTGCGGTCGGCTGGCGTCGTCCATGGGGGGGCCACACCTACCCGAGATACGCTGCCTGGCCTCTTCAGACATGCCACCACACCTTCAGCATTATGAGGGCCTCATATCGATGCTTCCGGTGGCATTGCTAACCCCACCCCATGGCCCCTAGTCCCGCCTAACCCTGCAGCGGTTGACCCGAGATCTACACCCTTTTGACTTTCCCCGTGACGGCTTTGATAGTGGACCTCCTCTACCCAGATTGTGGTATGTCAGCCAAGTGGAGCCCTTTCTGGGACATGTCTCAGAAAGGTCCTAAGTCACACAGCCACCAAGATCACCTCCGTGAGACCCGACGCGGCTGCTACCCCCCTCCAAGTTAGCCGGCGGCGGCGCCGTCCCGTTAGGGAGGCCACACCTGAGACGACGTGCTGCCTCTTCAGACTGCGACCACAACCTTAAGGCATGTATGAGGACCCGGTGCGACCTCCAGCCGTGGCATTGCTATACCGCCCATGGCCACCACGTCCCCGCCTAACCCTGCGTCGTTGGACCACAAAGACTAACCTTTGACTTTTCCCCGATCGGGCTTTGACCATGACTCCTCCACCAGGTTGTTTGGTATGTCTTCCCTTAGGAAGCATTGGGAGCAACGTCCGGGCCAAACCCACAGCAGATCCCCCCCCCCCCCCCCCCCCCCCCGTGTAGACCAGAACGTGGCCGTTTCCCCCCTCCAGGGTAACGGTGGCCGGCGCCGTCCGTGAGGGGGGGGCAGCACTTCCGAGACGAGCGTGCTTGCCTCTTTAGACTTCCACCAACACCTTAAGGCATGTCTGAGGCCTATTGCGATGTCTACCGTGGCATTGCTACCACCCCTAGAGCCCCCCCCCGTCCGCCAAACCCTGCACGTTGACCCGAGATCAAACCCTTTTGACTTTCCCCGGACGGGCTTGATAGTGGGAACCTCTCCACCCTATTATCGTAGTGTTTTCTTTAGTCCCGCATTTTAAGGGCCTTTCGGTGTTTTCTTTTATATCTGTACTCAGATATCTGATGCTTCCGCTGACGCTTGTATGCGAGCTTATGTATTCGATCCCTCGAGGCCCCTGGATTGTAATATAAAGCTTGTATGACTTTATTTATGTTTTAGAGTTGTGTTGTGATATCTTCCCGTGAGTCCTTAGGCTTGATCGTGTGCATTTGCGTGTATGATTAGTGCACGATTGAGCCGGGGGCGTCACATAACCCTGTTGCGGTTGATCACGAGATCTAACCCTTTGACTTTCCTCGGACGGGCTTTGACCACTGGACCTCTCCACCCGGTTGTGGTAGGTCAGCCCATAGGAACACTTGGGAGCAACGTCCGGCCAAAACCCACAGCAAGATCTCCTCCGTGTAGACCCGACGCGGCCGTTTCCCCCCTCAAGGTGCCGGTGGTGGCGCCGTCCGTGAGGGGGGCCACACCCCGGAGACGCGTGCTGCCTCTTCAGACATGCCACCACACCTTCAGGCATATATGAGGGCCCAGTGCGATGCCCCGGTGGCATTGCTACCCCCCAGGGCCCCAGTCCCGCCTAACCCTGCAGCGGTTGACCCCGAGATCTAACCCTTTGACTTTCCCCGGACAGGCTTTGATGAGTGGACCTCTCTACCCGATTGTGGTAGGTCACTGTTGGGCCCCTTTCTGGGAATAAATCTCAGAAAAAGGTCCTAAGTCACACCAGCCCCAAGATCAACACAACTGGTGGACTTCCTTGATACAGATAACCAGTACAAATAATATTACACAGGGTTGAGTCTGAAGGCTCAACAAAACTATTACAAACTCGCCAAGTATATGGCAGTGGCGGAATATGACAGTGGTGTGGTGGTGGTACATCTCTGATACAATAACGTAAAGCCAAGCGTCAGAGTGAGGCTTGACTATTTATTGGTGTAGGAGAAGCTCAGCGGATGATACAGGTGGTAGACTCCTATCTCACAGGTTGACTGACTGGGACTCCTCTATGCGTCGGGCTCGCTAGCGCAATCCTTCTCCACAAGCTCGTCCTCCTCCAAGTCTGGCCAAGTAAATAGCCAGGGACAAGCCAGTGAGTACGTTGGAATGTACTCGCAAACATTATGAACAAAAGATATAAAGGATGCACATGCTCATGCTGACTAAAATCCTGGTCATGACATAACTATAAAATGATGCGGAAGTAAATAAAACAAGTTAGCCATAACCAGTCTCTTAAGAAAATGGAAGCAAGTGAAAGCCACGGGTAGTCTAGCCAGCCCAAGTGACATTCCGAAAAAAAATAAGAGAAATGCCGGTCGGGTGTCTACAAGAGTAGTGGCGAGATAAACCGTCTGTTAACTCGAGAGACGCCATGAGAGGTCTTGAAAAGAAATGCCTATCGGGCGTCAAGTGACACCACGGATGGACTTGAAGAGAAATGCCAATCGGGTGTCCACAAGAGTAGTGGCGAGATAAACCGCCTGTTAACTCGAGAGACGCCATGAGAGGTCTTGAAAATAATAGTTGAGTGCCCGGGGTAGTCTAGCCAGCCCCTGAGACACTCAGGAAGAAAATAAAATGAGAGAAACGGTTAGTCCTCAATATTATGCATAGCCATAATAATATTTAATAAACATAAAATAATCAAGGTAGTAACAGGGTATCAATAATTATACTGCAAAAATGAGTCAGACACATTTTTATTATTTCCTCCGGAGACCGATACCGGGACCGACACTTGACCCACCCAGCTACGCCCTTTGACCGCGGACATGGCTATTCAAACAGTTTTAACTCTGCAGAGGGTGTACTCTTTACCCACAAGTAAAGGATTTCTTTAGTCAGTACTGTGACACTAACTAATTACCATTAGGGTCTTTGGGGTGAAAACACACCTGACCAGCACACACCAGAATAACTCTCCGGATGCTAGGAATCACCCAAAGCATCGTTCAAGAAAAACTCTGAGACGGAGAGACCAACGTCCTGCGTGGGATCACTATTAATACGCGCGGATTACAAGGGGTGCCCCCCTCTCAGTCACAACCGGAAACACCCATGCCCCCTGACCCGATGACAGGATTTAGTCCAAGGCGTTTGGAAACCCTCATCGTGGCCCTCTGTACGGTGTGTACCTGGACAGGGGTTAACAACTTACTCAGCCGCACCTTCCTTGCGGAAGGACCCATGGCAGCACGGTATCCAACTAGGTATAACGGAACAAGACTCGATCTAGGTCGACTCAGGAGGTGTTAATTAACATCACCGGAATATTCCACTTAAGTCACATGACACCACCGTGTCAAGCATAAGGGCCCGTGCCCACCGGCACGTCCAAGGCAGGAGACACTCTCCCGTATTCCCACAACTTTACCATGTCAGAAGAATCTCTTGCTTGAGTGATGGGCAAGCTATGAGCAAAAGAGATATGACCATGCATGCAAGTGCTAGTGACATACTACAAATATGGTGCAATATCAACCGATGCAACATGCAAATGCAAATGCAATCACCATATCCCAAGTTCAATAATGCTTGCCTTGTACAAAGTAGTCAGATGAAAACCCTTCAAAATTCTCGGCAAAGTTTCCCACTTCTTTTTCTGAAAATTCAAAATCAACTTAATTAAAAAATTTGACAACAGTACAAAAAGTTTTCTCAAAACATTTTTAAATAAATACTAAAAAAACTATAGACAAAAATAAAAGTTTCAAAAAAAGAATCAACTCAAACGGAGTTGAGGTTTAAAAGATATTAAGGTTTCAAATCCAGGGGCCTTTCTGTAAAATAGCAGGTCCATGTGCTATTATAAAGAAAACGGTTTGGCCGAGAATACGCTTCTCAGCGCAGAAAGCATAAACAGAGAAATACGCTTTTGAATAAGACACAGAAAAAAGAAAAGAACGCTGACGGGTGGGGTCCACCCGTCAGGTTTAAACTCAAACGCGTTCGCGCGTGTGCAGAGAGAGTGCGGCGATCGTCGGCGACGATCACCGGGGTTCCAGTGGCCGGCGATAGTGTGATCATGTCTAGGGATGAGTACCGCGTCAGTGGGTGGCGGTGGAGGTCGCCGGCGAGCAGCAGAACAGCGGCGAGGTTGTCGGCGGCGGATGGTGGTTTCGGTGAAAATGGGCCTCACCGGAGAGAGCTTCTGATGTCTAATTGGAACGTGGGATCGAGGAGATAGTGTGGTGTGAGATGATTGGTGAATTTTGGGAGGCGGAGGTGACTTAACGTCGATGAACCGAACGGAGACAGAGGCGGCGGGATGGTGACCGGAGTTGGGGAAGATGACCCTCTCGGGCTCGGAGGAGTGTGGGAGAGGGCAATTGGGTGGTAGTGGAGGCGGTGTGAGTGATCGCCGGGGCTCGGGGGCCACTTATAAAGGCAGTCCGAGGAGGTCAGTGGCTTGCGGGTGACGCCGGAATAAATTCCGCCGGCGAGGTTGGTTTGGGCGGTGGTCAAGTTTGAAGCGTGATCAAGGAGGTTGACGGATCTCTCCTGAAGCCTTAACGCGGTCGAGATCGAGCTCCTCGAGCTTATCCTGGAGCGGAGGAGCTCCCGTACGATTGCGGCGGCACTGTCCGTCTCCGGCGACTGCCAGGCGGGCTCTAGTGGGTTCGGATGGTGCAAGCGGCGCGCGGGGATGCAGAGGAATGTGCCGCGTGGAGGAGAGTAGGTAAGGGAGTTGCGGCGCAGTGATTGAAGTCGGTGGCCGTGGTGGCTCTGCTCGGTCAGCCGCGGATGAGCTCGGTGACCGGTGCACCGGCCAGCCACCGGCCCGTTGATGGCGAGGGACTGACCAAGGGTTCCCGTGGAGATGCATTGAAGGCCAGGGGAGGCGATGTCGTGCGGGAGAGAGGAAAGGGAGGAGTGCACGGCACCGAGCGCCTCTATCCACTGAACAAATTCAGTTAACTGAATTTTTGTTAGCAGTGAACAGTATGCATATAAGGTGTATGATAGAATGCCAGGAGGTGCTAGGCATTTTAGGAATTTCTGTAAATTTTTGTGGTGATGTGAAGATGCTCAAAAATGAGTTTGCCAAGGTTTCAGAATTTTTGGAGAAATTTAGATTTGGTTTTGAGCAAGAAAATTGTTTCTGGTTCAAATTTGAACTGTGTGAATTTTGAAAATTTTGAACTTTGGACCCCAAGGTTTTTTGGAGAAATGGGTTGTGGGTACCATATATTTGCTAAGATAATTTTGGTGGAGGTGGAATCCTTGTAGAAATGGTGGTTCCTTTGTAATCCATAGGAATGATGGATAATATGAATCCCAACTTTGGAATTTGTAAAATATTGAAAGAATATTTTTGTGAGGTGGAAAGGAGTTGGATACTGTCCTATAAGATGTGCTTGACTTGTGGAATGAATTTGGAGTGGAAGAAAAATTGTTAGATGGATTTTAGATGGGTTAGAGAGAAATGAACAGGGCCATTTCCTTTGAAAAACATTTAAATCACTCCCAAAACCTTTTATTTAAATGAACTATTTGAAAACCTCCAAAATAATAATCCAAATAATTTTAAACCCTTTAAAACTGAACCACTAAAGAAAATTTGAAATCTCGTTAAAGTTGAAAATAACTTTCAGAATAAAAGAACTATAAGGAGATAAATAACAAGAATAATTCGAAAAATTTCATTTTAAGGAAAAGGTTTTGAAAATCCATAAGAAATATTTTTGGGGTGTTACAACACCTACCCCCCTTAAGAAAAATCTCGTCCCCGAGATTTCAGCTGTCCCTCAAACAGGTACGGATATTCAGTCCTCAGATGATCCTCTCTTTCCCATGTTGCTTCTTCCTCAGTGTGATTACTCCATTGAACCTTTTAGAATTTTATTACATTCTGCCGGGTCCTCCGTTCAGACTCCTCTAAAATCTTTATAGGATGCTCCCTATATGTGAGGTCTGGATGAAGGTCCAAGTCTTGGTGTTGCACTTGCTTGTCTGGGTTACTAACATATCTTCGTAATTGTGACACGTGAAACACATCATGGACATCTGATAATTCTGCCGGTAGCTCTAGTTGATAAGCAACCTTGCCTCTTCTTGCGATTACACGGAATGGTCCAATAAATCTTGGTGCCAATTTTCCTTTGACTTTAAATCTCTGTAGTCCTCTAGTTGGAGATACTCTGAGATACACGTATTCATCGGGCTCAAAACTAATTTGGTGGTGCTTTTGATTGTAATAGCTCTTTTGACGGTTCTGAGCTGCTTTCAGTCTGTCTTGAATAAGCTTCACTTTTGTTTCTGCTTCTTTAAGAACTTCGGGACCAAAAATTCGACTGTCTCCTGTCTCTGACCAATTGAGTGGGGTACGGCACCTTCGTCCGTACAGGGCTTCAAAAGGTGACATTTTTAAACTGGCTTGATAACTGTTGTTATATGAGAATTCTGCGTATGGTAAACTGTCTTCCCAGCTAACTCCGTAGGAGAGCACACATGCTCTTAGCATGTCCTCCAATATTTGATTTACCCGCTCAGTTTGTCCTCCGGTTAGTGGGTGGTATGCTGTGCTGAAAGTTAGTTGAGTTCCTAGGGCTTGCTGTAGGTGTTCCCAAAATCTAGAGACAAATTGGGTGCCTCTGTCAGAGACTATGATCTTGGGTACTCCGTGTAGGCAAACAATCCGGGAGAGGTATAATCTGGCGAGTCTCTGTGTGGAGTATGTGGTTTTTACCGGAATGAAATGTGCCACCTTGGTCAAATAATCTGTTATAACCTAGATAACGTCATTTCCATGTCGTGACCTTGGCAGTCCGACGATAAAATCCATTCCTATTACGTCCCATTTCCATTCAGGTATTCTGAGTGGCTGCAATAGTCCTGCAGGCCTCTGGTGTTCTTCTTTTACACGCTGGCATGAATCACAACGTGTGACGTATACGGCTATATCTCTTTTCATCCCGTGCCACCAATAATTTTCTTTTAAATCCTTGTACATTTTTGTTCCTCCTGGATGGATAGAATACGGAGTGGTATGGGCTTCTGCCAAAATTTGTTGCTTTAATTCCTCCTTATTAGGCACACATAATCTTTTCCCGAACCATAAAATTCCCTGATCATCAACGGTAAACTCGGGCGCCTTGCCCAGTTTCATTTTCCTCTTAATCCCCTCAATACTTGGGTGTCCTTCTTGGGCTTCTTTGATTTGATCCTCTAATGTTGGTTTCATCTCCAGCTGATTAATGGTCCCTTCTGTGACTAAGACCATATTGAGTTTGGCAAATTCCTGGTTGAACTCATGTTGTGGAAATTGCACACTATTAATATTGGTGCAGGGATTTCGGCTGAGAGCATCTGCCACAACATTTGCTTTACCCAGATGATAATGAATTCCGATATCGTAGTCCTTTATTAACTCAAGCCAGCGACGCTGTCTCAAGTTTAGTTCCGGCTGGGTGAAAATATACTTAAGACTCTTGTGGTCCGTGTATATTTCACATCGCTCACCGAGAAGAAAGTGTTGGCATTCTTTGAGTGCGTGTATTACCGCAGCTAGGTCCAGATCATGTGTAGGATAATTCTCCTCGTGTCATCGTAGCTGTCTTGAGGCATAAGCCACGACTTTTCCTTCTTGCATTAATACACATCCAAGGCCTTTCCTGGACGCGTCACAGTATATCTCAAACTTTTTGTGTACATTGGGTACGACCAGAACGGGTGCCGTTGTTAATCTTTTCTTCAATTCTTGGAAACCTTTCTCACAAGCTTCAGTCCATTCAAACTTCTTATCCTTCTTAAGCAATTAGGTTATGGGTTTAGCTATGGTGGAAAATCCTTCGATAAATCTTCGGTAATATCCTGCCAGACCAAGAAAACTCCTGACCTCAGTCACGTTGGTGGGTTGTTTCCATTCTTGGACAGCTTTTACCTTGCTTGGGTCCACTGCTATCCCATCCTGTGTCAGAACGTGTCCTAGGAAGCCAACTTCTCGTAACCAAAATTCACATTTACTGAATTTGGCATAAAGTTGGTTTTTCCTCAATTCTTCCAGGACTATTCATAGGTGTTGTTCGTGTTCTTCGGGTGTCTTGGAGTAGATAAGTATGTCATCAATAAATACGACCACGAACTTGTCCAAATATTTCAAGAAAACCTTGTTCATGAGATGAACAAAATAAGCAGGAGCGTTGGTTAAGCCAAACGGCATCACTGTAAATTCGTACAATCCATATCTGGTAGTAAATGCAGTCTTGGGTATATCTGACGATCGGATTTTCAATTGGTGGTAACCTGACCTCAAATCTATTTTTGAGAATACCTTGGCTTCTGCTAGTTGTTCAAACAAGTCATTTATCCTGGGCAGCGGGTATTTATTTTTGATGGTGACCATATTGAGAGCCCTGTAATCAATACATAGTCTGAGGGTACCATCCTTTTTCTTAGCAAATAAAACTGGCGATCCCCATGGTGACGAGCTGGGTCTGATGTACCCTTTTTCCATTAATTTTTTAATTTGTTTCTTTAGTTCAGCCAATTCGGTTGGAGCCATACGATACAGATTCTTATAAATCGGAGCCGTTCCAGGTGCTAATTCAATAACGAACTCAATTTCCCGATCAGGTGGAATGCATGGTAGCTCTTCTGGAAATACATCGGGGTATTCACAGACTACAAGGACCTTACTTAATTCTGCTGCATCCACATGATTTAATTTTCCTTGTGATGCGGAAATCCTCCTTGTGCCAAATTTTATTGTTTCTCCTTGGCAGCTTATAAGAGTCACCGTGCGGTTGTAGCAGTCTATGAAACCTTTATTTTTGGTTAACCAATCCATTCCCAGAATAACATCCAGTTCGACTGCTTCCAGAACAATAAGGTTGGCTAAAAATACCATTCCTTTGATCTCGATACTTACATCCTTGCAGTACCATTGTGTGCTTTGCTTCGATCCCGGGGACTGATTAACCATGGAATTTTGCAAAGGCGAAAAAGAAAATCGATTCTCCGCGGCGAACTTTTTAGAGATGCATGAATGCGAAGCTCCGGAATCAAATAAAACTGTAGCATTAATTGAGTTGACAGGAAACGTACCGAACACAATATCCAGTGCATTTTGTGCTTCCTCTATGGTCACATGGTTGACTTGTCCCTTCCTTTGGTTGTTGTTGTGGTTGATGTTGTTGTGCTTGGGGGCTGTGTTTGTACCACGGCCATTGTTGTTGGGCTTAGTAGTATTATTTCCCTGCTTTGGGCATTGCCTGGAGTAATGCCCTTCTCCTCGGCAGGCATAGCAGGTGATGCCCGGATAGTATGTTGTATCTCTGGTTCTATTGTTGAAAGCACTGCGGTTCTGCTGCGGTGGTCGAGGTAGTAGTGTTGCTGGTCGGTGTGTTGTAGGCTTCTGAAATTCATTCTTGGGTTTATTGTTGCGAACCTGAGATGACTGGTTCATACGGCGCTTGCGTATCTCGTTCATGTTACGATGCTCGTTCTCCAGTATAATTGCCTTGTCCACCAGTGTCTTGAAATCAGGAAAGGTGTGGACCACCAGTTGGCATTTTAAAGACGGAATAAGTCCATCGAGAAACTTTTCCATCTTTTTGTCTTCTGTCATATATTCATCGTTGGCGTATCGGGCCAGCTGAGTAAACTGATCCAGGTACTGTGTCACTGTGGTGCCTCGCTGCTTGAGATCCTCAAACTCCCTCTTTTTCAGTTTCATGATACTGTTGGGGATATGTGCTCCCCGAAAATTTTCCTTGAATTGTTCCCATGTCATATTGGCTCCGTTGGGATGAGTGTGGCATAAGTTTTCCCACCATGATGCCGCTGTACCAGAAAAATAGTACGGGGTATAAAGTACTTTTTCCCGGTCCGTACACTGGGCAATAACCAATTTTCTTTCAATATCACGTAGCCAATCGTCTGCCTCCAATGGTTTGTCGGTGTGAGAAAACACAGTAGGATTGGTCTTCTGGAGCTCAGAAAATTTTGACCTGTTCTGATTTTGTCCTTGGTGGTTTCCCATATTGATTAAATGTTGCATCATTTCTTGGTGCTGTTGCTGGCTTTGCTCGTACAGACGGCACACTTGTGAAAAGGCTGTGTCACTGTCCTGTTGACTACTTTGTCCTTGTGTAAAATTATTTCCCATCTGTCCGTGGTTGCTCTCTGGCGGATTTGGCATAGAACGGGTCCAGGGGCGATGCATTTTCTTTCTAGGGGTATTTGTGTAACACCAATGAGAAAAGAAATTATAAAGGCAACATGAAAAAAAAATTAAGAGACTGAAAATAAATCTCTCCCAAGGATGCAAGTACAACAGGTTATATCATACATGTAGGATTTAATTATACAAGATGCTTGCAGAAACCGTATACTACAAGACCACTTATTCAACTAGCGTACTACTTTGTCCTCTCAACGAGCTGTGGTCCGAGTCCATTACTCGCCATCTTACAAAAAAAAGAAAAGAAGAAGTAACAGAAAATAAATATCTTACAACCATGTCTTCATAAAAAGACTACTACGGTACTGACGCTCGATTAGTCCTCACGGAGTGTCTGAGACACTGTAAGCACCGCTAAGGGTGAGTCCCAGCTATGGCTCTCGAGACTCAACCCCCTCCTCTTCTGGGATGGTCTCCAGTCGTGTAGCGGTTGATGCCACGCCTGTCTGAGGTGGCACCATGTGCGTCGAAAGTGGGGCTCTGGTCGGAATAGGAGCAGCCAAGCGACTAGCCTCATCACTCAGGGATGAGTGCTAAACCGCGGGCTGTGTAGGAGAGTAGTGTGGTGGAGTCGGAATACGAGGGGCACGTGGTGAAGGTGAACGGAACTCACTCCTGCGAGTGATCCTCGCACGAGCCAGGTCCATTCGTGCAGCAAGATGGTCGTCCACCAGTGCGGTAAAGATCGACTCGAGTGCCATGATGTACTGAACAAGGGGCTTGATCGCTCCATGCAGGAAAAAGCGTAATGGTTGGTATAAGGAACATGACACGAAAGGTAGTGATAGGGACGAGTCTGCATAATAGGCAGGATGTCCCTAAGACGTTCAATAGCCTCACGTGCGGCCATCTGGATAGCATGCCTCTCAGAGGGCATGACTCTTCCCATGAAACGGTAGTTGCAGAAGGACAGGTTACTTCCACCCCGAATATATACCGAAGCCTGGTACATAGTCAGAGTGTCTGTGACCCTGTCAGGAAAAATCGTTTACTCAGGACGGCTCGAAGACCTCATCGCATCCCTAGCGATGACGGCAAGAAGACGGGAAAATCCCGCCGGCTCGTTGGCAAAAATCTGGGATGGGCAGCTGCCGCCAGACATCTACATCTGTAGACAAAAATCCAAACAGTCATATTATAAGAATATGATGGCTAAGGAAATTTTGTTACGATGCATGAAATGCATGCTAAAAAAATGTTAGTATTGACTCGAGTGCTAGCGATCGTGCCTAGGGTTTCCTACAGTCAGCCTGGCTCTGGTACCAAGTCCTGTCGGGCCCCTTTCTGGGAATAAAGCTCAGAAAAAGGTCCTAAGTCACACCAGCCCCAAGATCAACACAACTGGTGGACTTCCTTGATACAGATAACCAGTACAAATAATATTACACTGGGTTGAGTCTGAAGGCTCAACAAAATTATTACAAACTCGCCAAGTATATGGCAGTGGCGGAATATGACAGTGGTGTGGTGGTGGTACATCTCTGATACAATAACATAAAGCCAAGCGTCAGAGTGAGGCTTGACTATTTATTGGTGTAGCAGAAGCTCAGCGGATGATACAGGTGGTAGACTCCTATGTCACAGGTTGACTGACTGGGACTCCTCTATGCGTCGGGCTCACTAGCGCAATCCTTGTCCACAAGCTCGTCCTCCTCCAAGTCTGGCCAAGTAAATAGCCAGGGATAAGCCAGTGAGTACGTTGGAATGTACTCACAAACATTATGAACAAAAGATATAATGGATGCACATGCTCATGCTGACTAAAATCCTGGTCATGACATAATTATAAAATGATGCGGAAGTAAATAAAACAAGTTAGCCATAACCAGTCTCTTAAGAAAATGGAAGCAAGTGAAAGCCACGGGTAGTCTAGCCAGCCCAAGTGACATTCCGAAAAAAAATAAGAGAAATGTCGGTCGGGTGTCTACAAGAGTAGTGGCGAGATAAACCGCCTGTTAACTCGAGAGACGCCACGAGAGGTCTTGAAAAGAAATGCCTGTCGGGCGTCAAGTGACGCCACGGATGGACTTGAAGAGAAATGCCAATCGGGTGTCCACAAGAGTAGTGGCGAGATAAACCGCCTGTTAACTCAAGAGACGCCACGAGAGGTCTTGAAAATAATAGTTGAGTGCCCGGGGTAGTCTAGCCAGCCCCTGAGACACTCAGGAAGAAAATAAAATGAGAGAAACGGTTAGTCCTCAATATTATGCATAGCCATAATAATATTTAATAAGCATAAAATAATCAAGGTAGTAACAGGGTATCAATAATTATACTGCAAAAATGAGTCAGACACATTTTTATTATTTCCTACGGAGACCGATACCGGGACCGACACTTGACCCACCCAGCTACGCCCTTTGACCGAGGACATGGCTATTCGAACAGTTTTAACTCTGCAGAGGGTGTACTCTTTACCCACAAGTAAAGGATTTCTTTAGTCAGTACCGTGACACTGACTAATTCCCATTACGGTCTTTGGGGTGAAAACACACCTGACCAGCACACACCAGAATAACTCTCCGGATGCTAGGAATCACCCAAAGCATCGTTCAAGAAAAACTCTGAGACGGAGAGACCAACGTCCTGCATGGGATCACTATTAATACGCGCGGATTACAAGGGGTGCCCCCCTCTCAGTCACAACCGGAAACACCCATGCACCCTGACCCGATGACAGGATTTAGTCCAAGGCCTTTGGAAACCCTCATCGTTGCCCTCTGTACGGTGTGTACCTGGACAGGGGTTAACAACTTACTCAGCCGCACCTTCCTTGCGGAAGGACCCGTGGCAGCACGGTATCCAACTAGGTGTAACGGAACAAGACTCGATCTAGGCCGACTCAGGAGGTGTTAATTAACATCACCGGAATATTCCACTTAAGTTACATGACACCACCGTGTCAAGCATAAGGGCCCGTGCCCACCGGCACGTCCAAGGCAGGAGACACTCTCCCGTATTCCCACAACTTTACCATGTCAGAAGAATCTCTTGCTTGAGTGATGTGCAAGCTTTGAGCAAAAGGGATATGACCATGCATGCAAGTGCTAGTGACATACTACAAATATGGTGCAATATCAACCGATGCAACATGCAAATGCAAATGCAATCACCATATCCCAAGTTCAATAATGCTTGCCTTGTCCAAAGTAGTCAGGTGAAAACCCTTCAAAATTCTCGGCAAAGTTTCCCTCTTCTTTTTCTGAAAATTCAAAATCAACTTAATTAAAAAATTTGACAATAGTACAAAAAGTTGTCTCAAAACATTTTTAAATAAATACTAAAAAAACTAGAGACAAAAATAAAAGTTTCAAAAAAAGAATCAACTCAAACGGAGTTGAGGTTTAAAAGATATTAATGTTTCAAATCCAGGGGCCTTTCTGTAAAACAGCAGGTCCATGTGCTATTATAAAGAAAACGGTTTGGCCGAGAATACGCTTCTCAGCGCAGAAAGCGTAAACAGAGAAATACGCTTTTGAATAAGACACAGAAAAAGAAAAGAACGCTGACGGGTGGGGTCCACCCGTCAGGTTTAAACTCAAACGCGTTCGCGCGTGTGCAGAGAGAGTGCGGTGATCGTCGGCGACGATCGTCGGGGTTCCAGTGGCCGGCGATAGTGTGATCGTGTCCAGGGATGAGTACCGCATCAGTGGGTGGCGGTGTAGGTCGCCGGCGAGCAGCAGAACGGCGGCGAGGTTGTCGGCGGCGGATGGTGGTTTCGGTGGAAATGGGCCTCGCCGGAGAGAGCTTCTGATGTCGAATCGGAACGTGGGATCGACGAGATAGTGTGGTGTGAGATGATTGGTGAAGTTTGGGAGGCGGAGGTGACTTAACGGCGATGAACCGAACGGAGACAGAGGCGGCGGGATGGTGACCGGAGTTGGGGAAGATGACCCTCTCGGGCTCGGAGGAGTGTGGGAGAGGGAAATTGGGTGGCAGTGGAGGCGGTGTGAGTGATCGTCGGGGCTCGGGGGCCACTTATAAAGGCAGTCCGAGGAGGTCAGTGGCTTGCGGGCGACGCCGGAATAAATTCCTCCGGCGAGGTTGGTTTGGGCGGTGGTCAAGTTTGAAGCGTGATCAAGGAGGTTGACGGATCTCTCCCGAAGCCTTAACGCGGTCGAGATCGAGCTCCTCGAGCTTATCCTGGAGCGGAGGAGCTCCCGTACGGTTGCGGCGGCACTGTCCATCTCCGGCGACTGCCAGGCGGGCTCCAGTGGGTTCGGATGGTGCAGGCGGCGCGCGGGGATGCGGAGGAATGTGCCGCGTGGAGGAGAGTAGGTAAGGGAGTTGCGGCACAGTGATTGAAGTCGGTGGCCGTGGCGGCTCTGCTCGGTCCGCCGCGGATGAGCTCGGTGACCGGTGCACCGGCCAGCCACCGGCCCGTTGATGGCGAGGGACTGACCAAAGGTTCCCGTGGAGATGCATTGAAGGCCAGGGGAGGCGACGTCGTGCGGGAGAGAGGAAAGGGAGGAGTGCACGGCACCGAGCGCCTCTGCCCACTGAACAAATTCAGTTAACTGAATTTTTGTCAGCAGTGAACAGTATGCATATAAGGTGTATGATAGAATGCCAGGAGGTGCTAGGCATTTTAGGAATTTCTGTAAATTTTGTGGTGATGTGAAGATGCTCAAAAATGAGTTTGCCAAGGTTTCAGAATTTTTGGAGAAATTTAGATTTGGTTTTGAGCAAGAAAATTGTTTCTGGTTCAAATTTAAACAGTGTGAATTTTGAACTTTGGACCCCAAGGTTTTTTGGAGAAATGGGTTGTGGGTACCATATATTTGCTGAGATAATTTTGGTGGAGGTGGAATCCTTGTAGAAATGGTGGTTCCTTTGTAAACCATAGGAATGATGGATAATATGAATCCCAACTTTGGAATTTGTAAAATATTGAAAGAATATTTTTGTGAGGTGGAAAGGAGTTGGATACTGTCCTATAAGATGTGCTTGACTTGTGGAATGAATTTGGAGTGGAAGACAAATTGTTAGATGGATTTTAGAAGGGTTAGAGAGAAATGAACACGGCCATTTCCTTTGAAAAACATTTAAATCACTCCCAAAACCTTTTTTTTAAATGAACTATTTGAAAACCTCCAAAATAATAATCCAAATAATTTTAAACCCTTTAAAACTGAACCACTAAAGAAAATTTGAAATCTCGTTAAAGTTGAAAATAACTTTCAGAATAAAAGAACTATAAGGAGATAAATAACAAGAATAACTCAAAAAAACTCATTTTAAGGAAAAGGTTTTGAAAATCCATAAGAAATATTTTTGGGGTGTTACAGTCAGCCCATAGGAACACTTGGGAGCAACGTTCGGGCCAAACCCACAGCAAGATCCCCTCCGTGTAGACCCGACGCGGCCGTTTCCCCCCTCCAGGTGCCGGCGGCGGCGCCGTCCGTGAGGGGGGCCACACCCCGGAGACACGTGCTGCCTCTTCAGACATGCCACGACACCTTAAGGCATGTATGAGAGCCCGGTGCGATGCTCCGGTGGCATTGCTACTCCCCCCCCCCTAGGGCCCCTGTCCCGCCTAATCCTGCAGCGGTTGACCACGAGATCTAACCCTTTGAGTTTCCCCGGACGGGCTTTGACCAGTGGACCTCTCCACCCGGTTGTGGTAGGTCGGCCCATAGGAACACTTGGGAGCAACGTTCGGGCCAAACCCACAGCAAGATCCCCTCCGTGTAGACCCGACGCGGCAGTTTCCCCCCTCCAGGTGCCGGCGGAGGCGCCGTCCGTGAGGTAGGCCACACCCCGGAGACGCGTGCTGCCTCTTCAGACATGCCACCACACCTTAAGGCATGTATGAGGGCCCGGTGCGATGCTCCAGTGGCATTGCTACCCCCCAGGGCCCCCGTCCGCCTAACCCTGCAGCGGTTGTCCCCGAGATCTAACCCTTTAACTTTCCCCGGACGGGCATTGACAAGTGGACCTCTCTACTCGGTTGTGGTAGGTCAGCCCATGGGAACACTTGGGAGCAACGCTCGGGCCAAACCGACAGCAAGATCCCCTCTGTGTAGACCCGACGCGGCCGTTTCCCCCTCCAGGTGCCGGCGGCGGCGCCGTCCGTGAGGGGGCCACACCCCAGAGACGCGTGCTGCCTCTTCAGACATGCCACCACAACTTAAGGCATGTATGAGGGCCTAGTGCGACGCTCCGGTGGCATTGCTGGGGGGGGGCGCGGGGCGGGGGGGGGGTGGGAGGGGGGGGGGTGGGGGGGGGGGGGGGGGGGGGGGGGGGGGCGGGGCCACCCCCCCGACCCCCCCCCCCCCAGGCCCCCCGTCCCGCCTAACCCTACAGCGGTTGACCATGAGATCTAACCCTTTGACTTTCCCGGACGGGCTTTGACCAGTGGACCTCTCCACCCGGTTGTGTAGGTCAGCCCATAGGAACACTTGGGAGCAACGTCCGGCCAAACCCACAGCAAGATCCCCCCCGTGTAACAAGACGCGCCGTTTCCCCCTCCCCAGTTATCGGTGGCTACTCCTCCGTGAGGGGCCACACCTACAAGTGCTGTGCCTCTTCAGACATGCCACCACACACCTTAAGGCATGTATGAGGGCCTAGTGCGATGCTTCGGTGGCATTGCTACCCCCAGAGCCCCTGTCCCGCCTAACCCTGCAGCGGTTGACCACGAGATCTAACCCTTTGACTTTCCCCGGACGGGGCTTTGACTAGTGGACCTCTCCACCCAGTTTTGGTAGGTCAGCCAATAGGAACACTTGGGAACGATGTCCGGGCCAAAGCCACAGCAAGATCACCTCCGTGTAGACCCGACGCGGCTACTACCCCCTCCAAGTGCCGGCGGCGGCGCCGTCCGTGAGGGAGGCCACACCCCGGAGACGCGTGCTGCCTCTTCAGACATGCGACCACACCTTAAGGCATGTATGAGGACCCGGTGCGACACTGGGGCACTCCTCCCACCCCACCCCTCCCCCCCGCCTCCCTGCAGCGGTTGACCACAAGATCTAACCCTTTGACTTTCCCCGGACGGGCTTTGACCAGTGGACCTCTCCACCCGGTTGTGGTAGGTCAGCCCTTAGGAACACTTGGGAGCAACGTCCGGGCCAAACCCACAGCAAGATCCCCCCCGTGTAGACCCGACGTGGCCGTTTCCCCCCTCCAGGTAACGGTGGCGGCGCCGTCCGTGAGGGGGGGCACACTTCCGAGACGCGTGCTGCCTCTTAACCACCCACCACACCTTAAGGCATGTATGAGGGCCTAGTGCGATGCTCCGGTGGCATTGCTACCCCCTAGAGCCCCCGTCCCGCCTAACCCTGCACCGGTTGACCACGAGATCTAACCCTTTGACTTTCCCCGGACGGGCTTTGACTAGTGGACCTCTCCACCCGATTGTGGTAGGTCAGCCCATAGAAACACTTGGGAACGACGTCCCGGCCAAAGCCACAGCAAGATCACCTCCGTGTAGACCCGACGCGGCTGTTCTCCCCTCCAAGTGCCGGCGGCGGCGCCGTCCGTGAGGGAGGCCACACCCCGGAGACGCGTGCTACCTCTTCAGACATGCGTCCACACCTTAAGGCATGTATGAGGGCCCGGTGCGACGCTCCGGTGGCATTGCTACCCCCCCCCCCGCCCCCCCGCGCCCCCTCCCTGCGTATCCCTAACTCCACCCCCTTTCTTTCCCCGGCGGGCTTTAACTAGTGGACCTCTCCACCCGGTTGTGGTAGGTCGGCCCATAGGAACACTTGGGAGCACACGTTCGGGCCAAACCCACACAAGATCCCCTCCGTGTAGACCCGACGCGGCAGTTTCCCCCCTCCAGGTGCCGGCGGGCGCCGTCCGTGAGGTAGGCCACACCCCGGAGACGCGTGCTGCCTCTTCAGCATGCCACCCACCTTAAGGCATGTATGAGGGCCCGTGCGATGCTCCAGTGGCATTGCTAACCCCCCCCCCCCGCCACCCTCCCGCTACCCTCCTGACGGTTGTCCCCGAGATCTAACCCTTTAACTTTCCCCGGACGGGCTGGACAAGTGGACTCTCTACTCGTTTGTGGTAGGTCAGCCCATGGGAACACTTGGGAGCAACGCTCGGGCCAAACCGACAGCAAGATCCCCTCTGTGTAGACCCGACGCGGCCGTTTCCCCCTCCAGGTGCCGGCGGCGGCGCCGTCCGTGAGGGGGCCACACCCCAGAGACGCGTGCTGCCTCTTCAGACATGCCACCACAACTTAAGGCATGTATGAGGGCCTAGTGCGACGCTCCGGTGGCATTGCTACCCCCCCAGGGCCCCCGTCCCGCCTAACCCTACAGCGGTTGACCATGAGATCTAACCCTTTGACTTTCCCCGGACGGGCTTTGACCAGTGGACCTCTCCACCCGGTTGTGGTAGGTCAGCCCATAGGAACACTTGGGAGCAACGTCCGGGCCAAACCCACAGCAAGATCCCCCCCGTGTAGACCCGACGCGACCGTTTCCCCCCTCCAGGTATCGGTGGCTGCGCCGTCCGTGAGGGGGGCCACACCTACGAGATGCGTGCTGCCTCTTCAGACATGCCACCACACCTTAAGGCATGTATGAGGGCCTAGTGCGATGCTTCGGTGGCATTGCTACCCCACCAGAGCCCCTGTCCCGCCTAACCCTGCAGCGGTTGACCACGAGATCTAACCCTTTGACTTTCCCCGGACGGGGCTTTGACTAGTGGACCTCTCCACCCCAGTTTTGGTGAGAGTCAGCCAATAGGAACACTTGTGAACGATGTCCGGGCCAAAGCCACAGCAAGATCACCTCCGTGTAACCCCGACGCGGCTGCTACCCCTCCCCCATGCCGGCGCGGCGCCTCCTGAGGAGGCCACACCCCGGAGACGCGTGCTGCCTCTTCAGACATGCGACCACACCTTAAGGCATGTATGAGGACCCGGTGCGACACTCCGGTGGCATTGCTACCCCCCAGGGCACCCGTCCCGCCTAACCCTGCAGCGGTTGACCACAAGATCTAACCCTTTGACTTTCCCCGGACGGGCTTTGACCAGTGGACCTCTCCACCCGGTTGTGGTAGGTCAGCCCTTAGGAACACTTGGGAGCAACGTCCGGGCCAAACCCACAGCAAGATCCCCCCCGTGTAGACCCGACGTGGCCGTTTCCCCCCTCCAGGTAACGGTGGCGGCGCCGTCCGTGAGGGGGGGCACACTTCCGAGACGCGTGCTGCCTCTTTAGACATGCCACCACACCTTAAGGCATGTATGAGGGCCTAGTGCGATGCTCCGGTGGCATTGCTACCCCCTAGAGCCCCCGTCCCGCCTAACCCTGCACCGGTTGACCACGAGATCTAACCCTTTGACTTTCCCGGACGGGCTTTGACTAGTGACCTCTCCACCCCGATTGTGGTAGGTCAGCCCATAGAACACTTGGGAACGACGTCCCGGCCAAAGCCACAGCAAGATCACCTCCGTGTAGACCCGACGCGGCTGTTCTCCCCTCCAAGTGCCGGCGGCGGCGCCGTCCGTGAGGGAGGCCACACCCCGGAGACGCGTGCTACCTCTTCAGACATGCGTCCACACCTTAAGGCATGTATGAGGGCCCGGTGCGACGCTCCGGTGGCATTGCTACCCCCCAGGGCCCCCGGCCCGCCTAACCCTATAGCGATTGACCACGAGATCTAACCCTTTGACTTTCCCCGGATGGGCTTTAACTAGTGGACCTCTCCACCCGGTTGTGGTAGGTCGGCCCATAGGAACACTTGGGAGCAACGTTCGGACGCAGTGGTCCCCACGGTGTCCGCGCGTGGGCGCCCGGTGTGTATCCACACCCCGTCAATCCGTGCCTAACGCAATCTTCGTCCCCCCTCAGGTGCTGCCGGGCTCGTAGGCCACACCCGGACGCTGCAACATGCCACCGACATAGCATGTAGAGCCCGGGCGATGCTCCAGTGGCATTGCTACCCCCCAGGGCCCCCGTCCCGCTTAACCCTGCAGCGGTTGTCCCCGAGATCTAACCCTTTAACTTTCCCCGGACGGGCTTTGACAAGTGGACCTCTCTACTCGGTTGTGGTAGGTCAGCCCATGGGAACACTTGGGAGCAACGCTCGGGCCAAACCGACAGCAAGATCCCCTCTGTGTAGACCCGACGCGGCCGTTTCCCCCCTCCAGGTGCCGGCGGCGGCGCCGTCCGTGAGGGGGCCACACCCCAGACCGCGTGCTCCTGCTCTTCAGCATGCCACCCACAACTTAATGTATGACCTTCGACGCTCCGTGGCTTGCTACCCCCCCGCACCGGGCCCCGTCCCGCCCCCGTCCCCCTAACCCTACAGCGGTTGACCATGAGATCTAACCCTTTGACTTTCCCCGGACGGCTTTGACCATGGACCTCTCCACCCGTTGTGGTAGGTCAGCCCATAGAGAACACTTGGGAGCAACGTCCGGGCCAACCCACAGCAAGATCCCCCCCCGTGTAAGACCCCGACGCACCTCCTTTCCCCCCTCCAGGTATCGTGGGCTGCGCCGTCCGTGAGGGGGGCCACACCCTACGAGATGCGTGCTGCCTCTTCAACATGCCCACCCCACCTTAAGGCATGTATGAGGGCCTAGTGCGATGCTTCGGTGGCATTGCTACCCCACCAGAGCCCCTGTCCCGCCTAACCCTGCAGCGGTTGACCACGAGATCTAACCCTTTGACTTTCCCCGGACGGGGCTTTGACTAGTGGACCTCTCCACCCAGTTTTGGTAGGTCAGCCAATAGGAACACTTGGGAACGATGTCCGGGCCAAAGCCACAGCAAGATCACCTCCGTGTAACCCACGCGGCGCTCCTCTTGCCGCGGCGGCGCCTCTTGAGAGCCACACCGGCAGCACCCCGGCTGCCTCTCCATGCACGACTACGCACCTAGCTACCCTAGGCATGTATGAGGACCCGGTGCGACACTCCGGTGGCATTGCTACCCCCCCAGGCACCCGTCCCGCCTACCCCTGCAGCGGTTGACCACAAGATCTAACCCTTTGACTTTCCCCGGACTGGGCTTTGACCAGTGGACCTCTCCCACCCGGTTGTGGTAGGTCAGCCCTTAGAACACTTGGGAGCAACGTCCGGGCCAAACCCACAGCAAGATCCCCCCCGTGTAGAACCCGACGTGGCGTTTCCCCCCTCCCAGTACACGGTGGCGGCGCCGTCCGTGAGGGGGGCACACTTCCGAGACGCGTGCTGCCTTCTTAGACATGCCACCACACCTTAAGGCATGTATGAGGGCCTAGTGCGATGCTCCGGTGGCATTGCTACCCCCCAGAGCCCCCATCCCGCCTAACCCTGCACCGGTTGACCACGAGATCTAACCCTTTGACTTTCCCCGGACGGGCTTTGACTAGTGGACCTCTCCACCCGATTGTGGTAGGTCAGCCCATAGAAACACTTGGGAACGACGCCCCGGCCAAAGCCACAGCAAGATCACCTCCGTGTAACCCGACGCGCTGCTTCTCCCCTCCAAGTGCCGCGGCTGCGCCGTCCGTGGGAGGCCACACCCCGCCGAGACCTTGTTGCAGCGCTTCCGCCTTATGTTACCTGAGTGCACCTTTGTGACCTGTCCGCGACGCTCGCGTTGCTACCCCCCAGGTCCCCCGGCCCCCTGCCGTTCCGGGCCTACTACGATTGAAAAAAGACACACAAGATCCGGAGGGTCCACTTTGCCTCCTCCGATAGTGTACGGTTCATCAGGGGACAGCGTCTCCACCACTCGCATTCGGTAGGGCAGCGCTCGTATGAGGCCCTCACTCTTGCCTATGACCCCTTAGCCCACGCTACCCGGCTGACCCCCGGTCGCTTTTGCTAGGGGGCTAGCCTGTCCACTCAGCCCCGCGTATGCTCTCTCACTTCGACCCCCCGCTCGAACGATACTCCCCGGTGTACCCCCAGCCCACCCTAACCCGTGACCCGCTTGCTGATCTAAAACACCACTGTTGATTGGTAATCCCGGTGGCTTTACAAGTGACCTCGCCACGGATTAGTGGTATGATCTCACCCACTACCAGGACAACACCCCAAAACTTGGGAGCAACGTTCGGCCAACCCCCACAATGACCCCTCCGTGTAGACCCGACGCGGCAGTTTTCCCCCCCCAAGGTGCCGCGCGGCGCCGTCCCGTGAGGGGGCCACACCCCGGAGACGCGTGCTGCCTCTTCAGACATGCCACCACACCATAAGCATTTATGAGGGCCCGGTGCATGCTCCAGTGGCATTGCTACCCCCCAGGGCCCCCGTCCGCTACAACCCTGCAGCGGTTGTCCCCGAGATCTAACCCTTTAACTTTCCCCGGACGGGCTTTGACAAGTGGACCTCTCTAACTCGTTGTGGTGGTCAGCCCATGGGAACACTGGGAGGAACGCTCGGGCCAAACCGACAGCAAGACCCTCTGTGTA
Organism: Thinopyrum elongatum; assembly: GCA_011799875.1. Classification (NCBI taxonomy): domain Eukaryota; kingdom Viridiplantae; phylum Streptophyta; class Magnoliopsida; order Poales; family Poaceae; genus Thinopyrum; species Thinopyrum elongatum. The sequence continues at coordinate 79,070,085 of CM022302.1, read as the reverse complement.
GACCCGACGCGGCGTTTCCCCCTCCGGTGGCCGGCGGCTGCGCCGTCCGTGAGGGGGGCACACCCCAGAGACGCTGCGTCCTCTTCAGACATGCCACCACAACTTAAGGCATGTATGAGGCCTAGTGCGACGCTCCGGTGGCATTGCTACCCCCCCAGGCCCCCTTCCCCCTAACCCTACACGCGGTTGACCATGAGATCTAACCCTTTGACTTTCCCCGACGGGCTTTGACAGTGGACCTCTCCACCCGTTGTGGTAGGTCAGCCCTAGGAAACACTTGGAGCAACGTCCGGGCCAAACCCACAGCAAGATCCCCCCCGTGTAGACCCGACGGCGCCGTTTCCCCCCTCCATGATCGGGCCGCCGTCCGTTAGGGCCACCTACGAACCTTCCTCTCCTCACCCCACCCCCTTGCCATGTATGAGGCCTAGTGCGATGCTTCGGTGGCATTGCTACCCCACCAGAGCCCCTGTCCCGCCTAACCCTGCAGCGGTTGACCACGATCTAACCTTTGACTTTCCCCGGACGGGCTTTGACTAGTGGACCTCTCACCTCCACCGGTTTTGGTACGTCCCAATAGGAACACTTGGGAACGATGTCCGGCCAAAGCCACAGCAAGATCACCTCCGTGTAGACCCGACGCGCCTCCTCCCTCCAATGCCTGCGGCGGCGGCGCCGTCCGTGAGGGAGGCCACACCCCGGAGACACGTGCTGCCTCTTCAGACATGCGACCACACCTTAAGGCATGTATGAGGACCCGGTGCGACACTCCGGTGGCATTGCTACCCCCCAGGGCACCGTCCCGCCTAACCCTGCAGCGGTTGACCACAAGATCTAACCCTTTGACTTTCCCCGGAGGGCTTTGACCAGTGGACCTCTCCACCCGGTTGTGGTAGGTCGCCCTTAGGAACACTTGGAGAACGTCCGCCAAACCACAGCAAGATCCCCCCCGTGTAGACCCACGTGGCCGTTTCCCCCCCCTCCAGGTAAGGTGGCCGGCGCCGTCCGTGAGGGGGGCACACTCCGAGACGCGTTGCTCCCTCTTAGACATCCACCACCACCTTAGGGCATGTATGAGGGCCTAGTGCGATGCTCCGGTGGCATTGCTACCCCCCAGAGCCCCCATCCCGCCTACCCTGCACCGTTGACCACGAGATCTAACCCTTTGACTTTCCCCGGACGGGCTTGACTAGTGGGACCTCTCCCCCCTTGTGGTAGGTCAGCCCATAGAACACTTGGGAACGACGCCCGGCCAAACCACAGCAAGATCACCTCCGGTAGACCCACGCGGCTGTTCTCCTCGATCATGTTCCAGGGCGGCTGGGGGGGGGGGGGCCACTCGGGGGTTTTTGTGAGAGGGAGAGATTAAGAGGGAGGAGGGGGGGTGGGGATGAGGGGCCGGGGTTTTTGCGAGATAACGACTTGGGTGAGGGCAGTACAAGTGTGGTAGGTCGGGAAGGACCAGGGAGAGGGATAAAGTAAGATTGATGATGGGGCCGTCACCCTCCAGTCCGTCGTGCGTTCGCTCGTGAGGGGGCCACACCCACAGACGCTGCTCCTCTTCAGACTGCCCCAACCTTAAGGCAGTATAAGGGCCCGTGCGACGCTCCGGGATGCTAACCCCCTGGCCCCGTCCCCCTAACCTACGCAATTGACCATGAGATCTAACCCTTGACTTCCGCCGGACAGGCTTTGACTATTGGACCTCACCACCCGGTTGTGGTATGTCAGCCATAGGAATACTTGGGAGCACGTCCGGGCAAACCCTACAGCAGATCCCCTCCTGTAGACCCCGACGGGGCCGTTTTCCTTCCCCCCTCCAGTGTCGCGGCGGCACCGTTCCGTGAGTGGGGGGCCCTCCCCGGAGACCTTGCTGCCTCTTCAGACATGCGACCACACCTTAAGGCATGTATAGGGCCCGTTACGACGCTTTTACGTCGTTTGGTCTACTTGGCTCACGCCTCAGGTGCCCCCAGTAAATAAAAACCGCGCCTAGACTCTTCGGGTGTGTCGGATTGATCAACGAGAAATCACTACCCTTTGACTTGTCGACCGGACTGGCTTTTGACCATGGACGGTCACCACCTAGTTGTGGTAAGGTCCGCCCATAGGAACACTTGGAGAGCCAACGTCTGGGCCAACACCCAGAGCAAGAGTCCCCTTCGTGGTAGGACCCACGCGGGCCACCGCTTCCTCCCCCCTCCAGGTAGCCGGCCGGCATAGGCGCCTTCGGAGGGAGGTGGCCCACACCCCGAGACGAGTGCTTTGCCTCTTCGACCTCTGTCCAGCACTCCACCACACGTTAATGGTCATTTATTGAGGCCCGGTTGCACGCTCCGGGAATTGCTATACCCCCAAGCAACCACCCGTCCCGCCGGAACCCTACATTGGTTGAACCCGAATTAAAAACTCCCTTTGACTTTACCCGCGATGGCTTTGACTAGTGAGATCTCCACCCTCCAGCCCCGTTTGTGTAGGTCATCCATAGGAACACTTGGGTGGGGGGGGGTAGCAATTTCGGCTTTCAAAATGGCCCAGACCCATCACAAGAATCCCCGCATCTTCCCGTGTAGACCCGCTGTGGCCATTTTTTCACCTTTTTCTTCCTCTCCCCCCCGTCCATGTGCCGGCGGCAGCGCTGACTCCTCGTGGGGTGGGCAGCGACACCCCGGAGACGCTGCAGTGGCACTCGTGGTCAGAACCTTCCCTCCCTCACCTGTAGCGGAAAAAAAAAAAAGGCTAGGCATGTATTGAGTGCCTGGTGGCGCACGCTCCGGGGGTGAGAAAGAAACGGGGGGGAATTGCTGGCTACCCTTGGGGGCCTGGCAGCTTCGGTCCCTACGTGGCCCGCCTTCCTTCCGCCTAACCCTGCAGCGATTTACACCACACCAACAGCCTCCTCTCACCTTTGGCCTTTCCCCCTGCAGTGCTTTTACTCGTGGACCATCTCCACCCGCTTTTGGTCTCGGTTACCCTCCCATACATACACCAACTTTTAGGCCTTCCGTCCAACAAACACACACAGTGTGTAAAGAGTCCCCTCCAGTTTAGACCCCGACGCGGCCGTGTCCCCCCCTGCCAGTTCCGGTGGACTGGCGCCTTCCGTGAGTGGGGCGCCAAACCTCGAGACAATAAACCGATAGCGTCCGAATGTAGTCTTCAGAGGACAATGCCCCTTCCATCCACAGGAAGACACCACACGTTTACTCCCGCGCAGTGCGTGTCGTGGAGGGCAGCCCGGTAGCGACCCCGTAAAACAATGCTCACCACCCACCCCCCAGGGCCCCTCCCGCCGCAACCCTCCAGCGGTACCACGAAGATTAACCCTGGGACGACACACACAGAAACAAAAAGGCGACAAGCGCGAATCCGACATCTCTTCGGGGCATATAAGGGTACAAGACATTTGAAAGGCGAGGCCGGTTTCAGACCTGCATCTAGCCCCGCTTGAGCTCAAGAACGGCTAGCGCCTCCGCACACCCCTCATCTTTTCGCGTGACGTCGCGGGGATCCGCACTCCGTATCTACCCGTGCAGGTCGTTCACAGAAACCGCCCACACCTCATCACATACAACACCCTCACATGTCTACCTCGCTGTGAATCGGTATCTTCCCTTGTTCGATCCCCCGTACAACTCCACCCAGACTCAACACTGTACAAGACATAAGAAGCACCTCCATATATATGAACCTGCCTTAGTCGCGCCACAAAAGAATATTCCCCCTCCAGGTGCCCGGCGGTGGCGCCGTCCCTGTGAGGGGGCCAGCTCCCCGTAACGCTGCTGGGGGTGGGGGCCCCTCTTCTTCAGACATGCCCCTTATTTGTGTCTCTTCTCTTTGCTTTGCTTTGTCTTCGCTCTTCGTTGTGCTGACACACACTTACTCTTCCTTTTTATTTCCTTTTCTACTCTTTTCCTTTTTCTTTCTCCCCTCCCCTTAATCCCCTTTCCCCTCCTCCCCCTGTAGCGGTTGATCATGAGATCTAACCCTTTGACTTTCCCTCCCTTTCCTTGTCTTTTCCCCGTGATGCGGTTCTTTTGATCATGAGCCAGGGACCGCTCCTCCCTTCCATCCTTTCCGGTTGTGGTAGGTCTGCCCATGGGAACACTTGGGATCAACGTCCGGTTGTGTCTTCTTTGCCAAACCCCGCAAGATTTCCCCTCCGGGTAGGACCACGACGCGGCCGTTTCCTCCTTCCCCCCTACAAATAGTTCCGGTGTTTGGTGGGAGGAGAGGCTTGCTGCTTCTTCCTTTATGGGTGCCCCCCACCCCGAGACAACGGGCTGTTGCTGCCTCTTTCATACATGCCACCACACGTTAAGGCAATGTATGAGGGCCCGGTGCGATGCTCCGGTGGCATTGCTACCCCCCAGGGCCCCCCCTCCCGCCTAACCCTGCAGCGGTTGACCACAGATCTAACCCTTTTACTTTCACTGGACATTCTTTGACTAGTGGACCTCTCCACCCGGTTGTGGTAGGTCAGCCCATAGGAACACTTGGGAGCAATGTCCAGGCCAAACCCACTGCAAGATCCCCTCCGTTTAGACCCGACGCGGCCATTTCACCCCTCCAGGTGCCTGCGGCGGTGCCGTCCGTGAGGGGGGCCACACCCCGGAGACGCTTGCTGCCTCTTCAGACATGCCACCACACCTTAAAGCATGTATGAGGGCCCGGTGAGACGCTCCGGTGGCATTGCTACCCCCCAGGGACCCCATCCCTCCTAACCCTGCAGCGGTTGACCACGAGATCTAATCCTTTGACGTTCCCCGGACGGGCTTTGACCAGTGGACCTCTCTACCCGGTTGTGGTAGGTCTGCCCATAGGATCACTTGGGAGCAACGTCCGGGCCAAACCCACAGGAAGATCTCCTCCATGTAGACCCGGCGCAGACATTTCCCTCCTCCAGGTGCCGGCGGTGGCGCCGTCCGTGTGGGGGGCCACACCCCGGAAACGCGTGCTGCCTCTTTAGACATGCACTAGTAGAAAAACGTCCCATTTATGTCGGTTCCAGAGGCCCTTTAGCCCCGGTTCTGGAACCGGGACTAAAGCCTAAAACCTTTAGTCCCGGTTCGCTTACGAACCGGGACAGAAGGGGCTCCACGTGGCCGCTGCAGGGCGCCCAGGCAGGAGGACCTTTAGTCTCGGTTGGTAACACCAACCGGGACCAAAAGGCTGGGGTTTTTGTTTTTTTGAAAGGGGGGTTTATTAGGGGTTTTGGATGGTTTAATTAGGGGTTTCATATTGTGTTAGCTATAGCTACTACATATAGAGAGAAGGAACCATTAATTACACAAGATCGTCATGAACATATACAGAGAGAAGTGACCTCTCTTTCTCCGAGATTGGTCGAACAACAAGTTTTCGTATTTCTATCCGACGCTACTACATATATACAATATAACATATCTTACGATCCCTGATATCATCTAACGATAGTCAGCTTCAATTTTCACATGGTATTCTCCGTCTTTATGTATGACGTGGTCAAGAAAGAATCCCGCCAATTCCTCTTGAATTGCTCGTATGCGATTATGTGGTAGGAGTTCATCCCGCATCTGCCACATCTAATTTAAAGAAGGGGTTCAATATATATATATATGAATGAAAATCAGCACAATTGATGGTAATAAAATAAAATTGTGAATATGATTGTTTACGTAATTCATATTGTCTGTCAGAGTAGCCCCGCTGAGAGGTTGCACTGTGGATGAACTCGCAAACGTAGTATCCACATAAATGATTCCCGCCTTCCTGCCACAAGCACTTTACGAGAATAGAGTTCAATCAAACTGATAATCAAGCATGATAAATGGTATTGATGAAATTAGAATCAATGGGAGATGCGCGGAACTAGCTAGTACTACTTACTTTTGGGTGTGTAAATTGCAGCTCCCTCGGCAGTCCCGGAATGATTCCGGTGAACTCTTTCTAAACCCTGCCAGACAAAGAAAATAATTACTTGATATCCGGAAATGAACAAAGTTGCTGATATGATATGGTGTGCACCAATAAGCGATAATGATCGACTGAACTTACTTCTGGAGCATTGCAGTCATGTCCGCATACGTATTGGGATCTTTTCGTCTCGAGTCTAAGACGGTTACTACTCCCCAGTCAAGCTTAATCTCTAGCAGAATAAAGTGGAAGCTGCGCACGTATGCATAACTCATCAATTACATTACTGTAACCTCGAGTAAGCGAAACCGAATATGCACAAGATAGTAACACTCACTTGAAATTGTAAGGAAAGAGTATTTTCCCTTTGTTTTGATTTTGAAGCAATGATTGTAGCAAGTTGTCCTCGGTATCTTCGACTCTGTTTTTAACCGACCATTCATTTATGGTATTTGGGTTAATGAACCCAATGTCATAGATTTGTGCTTTTTTGCATTCGACGATCTTCAGTCTGCATAATATAGTGAGGATAATTATATATACATGCAATGAAAGAGCTGAGCTATAGAGACTTAATTACAGAAGTAATACTTACAGACAGTAGCAAGTCATGAGTTGTTTGTCGAGGGCGTCTTGATTGAATAACTGGAATAACACCACAAATTCAACAGGCATCACCTCAGTTCCAACGAGGTCATGCTCCTCTTTAATTGCCAGCATCAAACTATTCTTCCCAGACTTCCAGCAGGTATCCATGTACCATTCATGCAATCTTCGCATCATCGTTGTTAGAGGAGGATGATCAGGTTTGACTAGAGGCTTCCCGTGCTCGTATCTAAAGATATCTACTACCTCTAACATTTCAAACTGTACATCATCGGCCAGGTAATCAGCAGGATTGTTACCGGGCACTAGCCCCGGATGATTAGCGATGATATCGCTAGACACCTTGAGTGGGGGGCACGATTGCTTCGCCTGTTCGCCGAGCTGGGGAATTTTTTTCCCACTTCTTCGTTTTGCTTCTCTTGCAGCACTGTAAGTACTTCCCGACCGCTCCACTTCCTTATATGTCCTTTCAATAATGCGCTCATAGTTGGATTGCGGCGGAGACGGTGGTGGTCGCTTAAGGGCACGCAGAGTGCGCTTCACTTTCACCTGATCTATTGTTTCCTTAGGAGGTGGAGGTTTCCGTGCAAAATGGGCCTCCACTTCGGCAGCACTGATTTCCACGGTTTCCTGGTCGGTCCTCCCATATGGTAACTTTTCCAGAGGCTTGAGGCTTGGACCGTATTTGAAATTCTTCCCGCCTCTTGTACTGCTAGCCGCCGGAGCGGCGTCGTCTCTCTTCCGCCATTGCTGACGTGACCGAGTCCGCTGACACGCCGGAGGAGGCGGACTGCTCCGATGCGCCGGAGGAGGCGGAGTGCCCTCACGCACCGGAGGAGGCAGAGTGCCCTGATCACTCGCCGGAGGAGGAGGCGGAGGATGAGGCGGAGTGCCTTGACTCACCGGAGGAGGAGGAGGCGTCCAGTTTGGAAGCTTGATGTACTCCTTCCTCCATAGACATGTACTCCTCAAAGCATAAACCAGATGATTCTCCCCTTCACCTGAAGGGTGGTCAAGCTCCAGCTCCTAAAATCCCTCCATTATTTCATCCACCATCACAACAGCATAGCCATGTGGAATCGGACCGCAGTGAAAAGTTTCGTCAGCTTGAGGAGGTGCAACAGAGCCGACAACCGCCTTCAAAGTCAGGTTCTGCCATTTTGTCGTAAGCTCGCAATGTTGAGCCTCCGTGATAGTATCCACGGGGTAGCGAGGAGCCGGGAAATCTGGTTGAACGAGCTCTATGGAAGCCACGCTGCTTCTCCGCTGAGATGGTGGGGTAGCTTCTGGGGCTGGATCTTCGTGTCACAGAGATGGTTGGCCGGCACCTGCAAGTTCCTCTAGCTTCGCTATTCTTTCATTGAGCTTCTGCATTTCGCTCAACTCCGCTTTCCTCTATCTCTCTCGGCTTTTGTAACCGCCTGCGCTGAGAAACCCAACCACCCACGGAACAGAGCCTGGTGTGCCTCGTGTTCGTCCAGGGTGCTCAGGATTCCCGAGGGCCTCAGTCAGCTCGTCCTTCTCTCTGTCGGGAATGAACGTCCCTTTCTGCGCTGCGCTGATATATTTCTAAAGCTTCTTGATGGGTATTGCAAGTTGCTCGTCCGTCCAACGACACTCCCCTATTTCTAGGTCCAAAGTTCCCCCAACCCCAAAGAACCAAGTCCTTGAACTGTCTGGCCAGTTCAATGTCGCTGGTTGGACCCCTTTAGCAAGCAGGTCTTGCTCAGCTTTGTCCCACAATGGCCGGGCTTTGTAGTAGCCACCTGACCCCGTGTGATGGTGATACTTCTTCTTTGCAGAATTTTTCTTGTTTGTCTCTGACCTTTTCTTACCCTTCTCCGAATTCTTGTAGGCCACAAATGCGGGCCAGTGATCTCTTATCTTCTCATATCGGCCGGTGAATTCTAGAGTCTTCCCTTTGTTGACAAACTTTGTGTTCAACTCTTTCTTCCAGTTTCTGAATAGATCTGCCATCTTCTTAAGAGCACACGCCTTGACCTTTGGCTCTATAACTGGCTTATTCGGATCCTCCTCTGGCGGTAGGGTGAAATATGCCTTCAGCGAGGTCCAAAGATCATCTTTCTGTCTATCATTGACATAAGAAACTTCAGGGTCGTCCTTACTCTTATTCCATTGTTGGATGCTGATCGGGATGCTATCCCTAACAATAGCTCTGCACTGAGCAACAAATGCGTCCTTGATCCGCTTGGGTTCAATCGGTTGGCCATCGTCCGCGATTTGTGTGATCGTGAACCTTTCATCCTGGCGCAACCTTTTCTTGGGGCCTCGTCTCGTTATGGAAGTTTGGCTCGATCCGGAGGGCTGTAAAAGAAGAAAGAAGCGTTAATATATGTACATACCAAAACAATTAATGCATCAAGTCAGCACAGGCTTAATTAATATATATACCTCGCCGGACTTTGCAACAGCTCCCTCCTTTGTTCGGTCACCGGAGCCATCATCATGGTCTTCTTCCTCCGCCATTCGGTCACCGGAGCCATCATGATCTCCTTTCTCCTCCATTGTTGGATCACCGGAGCCGTCATCCTCTCCTTCCTGACCATCGGTGTCATTGAGAAATGACAAGATATCACCTCCGTCGCGGATTATTTCCCCCAACAACTCTTCTTGTTCTAAGTCTCTGTCCATAGTTTCTACAAATATTACAACATGGCAATATACAAACATGAGAGATGGATATATTAGTGGAAAACATAGACCTAGCTAATATCACAACAAGGGCGGGAGGGGGTAGGAGATCGACAACGATTTTTTTCTAGGGATTGGGTGGCCTCGAGAGATCGACAACGCTTTTTCTTCTAGGGTTTAGGTGGCCTCGAGAGTTTATTGGGTAGCGGCGGGAGGGGGTAGGAGATCGACAACGCTCTTTCTTCTAGGGTTTGGGTGGCCTCGAGAGTTGGTCGGGCGAGCGGACCGGGAGTAAATTTAGTAACTTCGAACTTTGTAAATTTGGTCGGGCGAGAGGGGGTTGATCGACGTCCCCCCTCATGTCGAAGTTATCGGGGATACATACGTTTCAAGAGAAAATACAACACTTGATATGTTTTGAATATATGAACATTTTAATTTAGTAACTTATTAACGTTACGAGAGAAAACTTTCTATTAACATCATTTTAACTTAGCAACTTAGTAACGTTTCAAGAGAAAACTTAGTAACTTAGTAACATTTCGAGAGAAAACTTTCTATTAACATCTCTCTCTCCCTCCTCATGAATGTCCGACGTCCCCCCTCATGTCGAAGTTATCGGGGAGGGGGTAGATCGACAACGACATCCATACATACATACAAGGAAAAAAATGCTATCCATCCATACATACATAGCCTTGCTCTCACTTATGGGTAGGAAGGACAATAAGCACGAATTCATGTTGGCTAACTATTCTATCCAGGCGGAAGTTGTTTTCATAGGAAAGACGGAAGGTTTTGCGCATTGGTTGTATCGAATTTCCCTTTCTAATAGCATACACAAATAGATAAGAAAGTTACGACGATGATAAGGTAAATGAAAACCAAGGGCATGGCATTGAAGTACATGTCAAGAATATGGTCATTGGATGCACAAAACACTAACTATGCACTTAGCAAAATTGAACTTACTGCTAACAGGCTGACAGATATATTTTTAAGAAATTTGAGAGCATGAAAAGAACAAGCTACGGTAGGCCAAAATTTCAAACAAGGGCATGGATGGATAGAGCATAACATGGTCTTCAAAACATGATTAATGAACATCTCCAAAATATTCATAGATTTGATGGTAGCATCAAGTAAACATGGCATCATAATATAACAGATTCAGACTTGGCAGAATTTACTAAGTCTCTGAAAAAAACAAACAGTGAGTAGACCACTTTGCAAGCTTGTGCTAGTCACCACAGGGCGTATCATAAGAAATGGATCACATCATAGCGAAGATGACATGATTATGCTCCTAAAACATGTAGGCATGTTGCTAAAAAGAAAATCACACAAAATGCTATGAAAAAGACAAAATGACATGTTACAACAGTTTTCTACACTTAATATCACTTAGCAAAAAATAGACTTTTTTGTGAGCATTACATAATCTCCAATATTTTGCATATGAACATACATACATACATAAATTTTGCATATGAGCATATATAGAGCATTACATAATCTCCATTGCATCTAAAAAATAGCATATATAACAAAAAAAATAAAGGACGGCGGCGGCAGCGGCGGGGCAGGGCAGGGGCGCAGGGGCGCGGGGCAGGGCAGGGGTGCGGGAGCAGGGCATGTGCTCACAGGGGGCGGCGTCGGGGCGGGCAGGGGCACGGGGAGCGGTGTCGGCATCGGGGCAGAGGGCGTCGAGGGAGGCGGCGGCGGCGGCGATGTGGAGCACCTGACGGCGTCGGCGGCAGCGACGGCGAGGTGGAGCAGCCTGACGGCGTCGGGGCAGGGCTCGGCGGCGACGGCGACGAGGTGCAGCTGAGGGCGTCAGGGCGGAGAAGAACTGATTTTTGGAGAAACTGCTAAGTGTTTTCTTATATACACGAAGCATTGATCCCAGTTCGTGGCACCAACCGGGACCAATGCCCACCTTTGGTCCTATTTCATGCCACCAACCGGGACCAAAGGTCTCTTTTCGTCAGCCCAAAGGGCGGGAAGCAGAGACCTTTGGTCCCGGTTCATGCCACCAACTGGGACCAATGGCCTTGTGCTGTAACTGGCGCGGTGCGGTGGGATGTTTAGTCCCACCTCGCTAGCTGAGAGGGCTCGAGAATGGTTTATAAGCGTTGCTGCGCCAACCCTCTCGAGCTCCTCTCAACTACAGGCTTACGGGCCTAATCTCGCACTACTCTGCCAGTGGGCCTACTGGGCCTGCTGCGGGCCTGAATCCTGGCCCAACTAGCTGGGTTTCTAGTCGTATTGAGGCCGTGGTGGCCCAGTAGGCGGCATTTTTTTTTACTTTTCCAGTTTTTTTGTTTTCTTTTTTGCTTTATTTATTTCCTTTTGTTTCTACTTACAGCTAAATACTTACAGTTTTCAGTGATTCTTTTTGCTTTTAGGTCACAAAAATTATAAACTTTCTGTTAGTGCCATTAGTTTTCAAATTTGAATTCTTTTAAATTTGTGTGAATCACTAGTTTGTGAATAACTTTACTATAAAAATAGATTTTTTAGTGATTCTTTTTCCTGCTATTTAATATTACTGTGTTTTATCATTATATTCAATTTGGTAATATTAGGTTATTTTAAATGTCTGTTTTAATCAAAAACAGATTTTGTTATTTTAGTTTGCTATTAAAGTTTCTTTGCTATTAATGTTTTGAACAAAAAAATACTTTGATAATTTTAGTTGCATAAACTTTATTAATTTTAGTTTCAAAAATACTAGAGGTTTATAAATCTTTTTAGTTGATTCCTTTTGCTATTAGAGTTTTATAGAAGCTTTTTTTTGATTCTTTTTGCTATTGAAGAATATTATAGTTTTGTTTAGTTGATCATAATAGAATATTTTAATTGATTATTGTTAGTTCATTTTTTTTGCTATTAGAGTTTCATAAAAGTTTTCTAGTTCATTCTTTTTGCTATTAGTTCATTCTTTGAGCTAAATGATCCTGAAATTGAAAAGCACTTCAAATGAACTCTGAAAAGGTTGAAAGTTGGCAATGTATCATCATTTCACCCACATAGCATGTGCTAAAAAGTTGAGAGGGTTACGGCAAAAGCTGGATGCACTTCATGTACAAAATGGACAATCTCTTTCGAAGTATCAGGATTTCATACGAAAACTCATCTGTTACAAAGGGATTTCATTTTTTTGAACTTATTTGAACTCCAGACTTTTTGTGTGTTCAAAATGCACCATTCAAAGCCACATCATCAATTTTCAACCCTTTCTGATTTCATTTGGTATTTTTCATGCATTTACTGATTTTTTGAAGCTAAATGACCCTGAAATTGAAAAGCACTACAAATGAACTCTGAAAAGGTTGAAAGTTGGCATGGTATCATCATTTCACCCACATAGCATGTTCTAAAAAGTTGAGAGGGTTACGGCAAAAACTGGATGCACTTCGTGTACAAAATGGACAGTCTCTTTCGAAGTATATCAGGGTTTCGGACGAAAACTCATCTGTTACAAAGGGATTTCATTTCTTGACATGTAATTGCAGTGATATTCTAGATCAAAGGCATCATCATAATAGTTGTGGAGAGAAAGTCTTCACTTTTTCTTTGCTTGTGTCCTTTGCTTATTTCGCCGTAACCATGGATAATCTTCATCGTTTAACAGGTTGCTTGGTCAGCCTTGACTTTGAAGAGAGGAATTTCATGAAACTTTTCATAATCTTCAGAAGTGTCTGTCTTGCCCTCCACTCCCACGATGTCTCTTTTTCCTGAAAGAACTATGTGGTGCTTTGGCTCATCGTATGATGTATTCGCTTCCTTATCTTTTCTTTTTCTCGGTTTGGTAGACATGTCCTTCACATAGAAAACCTGCGCCACATCATTGGCTAGGACGAATGGTTCGTCTGTGTACCCAAGATTGTTCAGATCCACTGTTGTCATTCCGTACTGTGGGTCTACCTGTACCCCGCCTCCTAACAGATTGACCCATTTGCACTGAAACAAAGGGACCTTAAAATCATGTCCATAGTCAAGTTCCCCTATGTCCACTATGTAACCATAATATGTGCCATTTCCCCTCTTGGTTGCTGCATCAAAGCGAACACCACTATTTTGGTTGGTGCTCTTTTGATCTTGGGCGATCATGTAAAATGTATTCCCATTTATCCCGTACCCTTTGTAAGTCAATACAGTCAAAGATGGTCCCCTGGCCAATGAGTATAGCCCATGAGAAACAGCGTTGTCACCCATGAGACATGTTTGCAACCAACTGCCGAAAGTCCTGATGTGTTCACATGTAATCCAGTCGTCACACTGCTCCGGGTGTTTGGAGCGCATAATATTCTTGTGTTCATTGACATACGGGGTCACCAAGGTAGAATTCTGTAGAACTGTGTAGTGTGCTTGACCCCAAGAATGCCCGTCCCTACATATTATTGAGTCCACTCCTAGCGTGCCTTTTCCAGTCAGTCTCCCCTCATACCGTGATTGAGGGAGACAAATCTTCTTAAGGTCAGGAATGAAGTCAACACAAAACCCAATGACCTCCTCTGTTTGATGGCCCGTGGAGATCCTTCGTTCTAGCCTAGCACGGTTACGAACATATTTCTTTAAGACTCCCATGAACCTCTCAAAGGGGAACATATTGTGTAGAAATACAGGGCCCAGAATGGCAATCTCGTCGACTACATGAACTAGGACGTGCGTCATGATATTGAAGATGGATGGTGGGAACACCAGCTCGAAACTAACAATACATTGCGCCAGATCACTCCTTAACCTTGGTAGGATTTCTGGATCGATCACCTTCTGAGAGATTGCATTGAGGAATGCACATAGCTTCGCAATGGCTAATGGAACATTTTTCGGTAGAAGCCCCCTCAATGCAATCGGAAGCAGTTGCGTCATAATCATGTGGCAGTCATGAGACTTTAGGTTCTAAAACTTTTCTCTGCCATATTTAATATTCCCTTTATATTCGACGAGAAGCCAGTCGGGACCTTCATACTGAGCAGGCATTCAAAGAAGATTTCATTCCCTTCTTTGTTAAGAGTGTAGCTGGCAGGACCTTCATACTGCTTTGGAGGCATGCCGTCTTTTTCGTGCATGTGTTGCTGGTCCTCCCGTGCCTCCGGTGTATCTTTTGTCTTCCCATACACGCCCAAGAAGCCTAGCAGGTTTACGCAAAGATTCTTCGTCACGTGCATCACGTCGATTGCAGAGCGGACCTCTAGGTCTTTCCAGTAGGGTAGGTCCCAAAATATAGATTTCTTCTTCCACATGGGTGCGCGTCCCTCAGCGTCATTAGGAACAGATAGTCCGCCGGGACCCTTTCCAAAGATTACTTGTAAATGATTGACCATAGCAAGTATGTGATCACCAGTACGGACGGCGGGCTTCTTCCGGTGATCTGCCTCGCCTTTGAAATGCTTGCCTTTCTTTCGACATTGATAGTTGGTCGGAAGAAATCGACGATGCCCCAGGTACACATTCTTCCTGCATTTGTCCAAATATATACTTTCAGTGTCATCTAAACAGTGCATTCATGCGTGGTATCCCTTGTTTGTCTGTCCTGAAAGGTTACTGATAGCAGGCCAATCATTGATAGTTACAAACAGCAACACATGTAGGTCAAATTCCTGCTCGTCGTGCTCATCCCACACACGTACACCTTTTCCATTCCACAGCTGTAAAAGTTCTTCATCTAATGGCCTTAGGTACACATCAATGTCGTTGCCGGGTTGCTTAGGGCCTTGGATGAGCACTGGCATCATAATGAACTTCCGCTTCATGCATAGCCAAGGAGGAAGGTTATATATACATAGAATCACGGGTAAGGTGCTATGCTTGCTGCTCTGCTCCCCAAAAGGATTAATGCCATCCGCGCTTAAACCAAACCATACGTTCCTTGCATCACCTGCAAAGTCCCCCCACTTTCTCTCGATTTTTCTCCACTGCGACCCATCAACGGGTGCTCTCAACTTCCCGTCTTTCTTACGGTCCACTTTGTGCCATCGCATCAACTTGGCATGCTCTTTGTTTCTGAACAGACGTTTCAACCGTGGTATTATAGGAGCATACCACATCACCTTGGCAGGAACCCTCTTCCTGGGGCGCTTGCTGTCAACATCACCAGGGTCATCTCGTCTGATCTTATACCGCAATGCACCGCATACCGGGCATGCGTTCAAATCCTCGTACGCACCGCGGTAGAGGATGCAGTCATTAGGGCATGCATGTATCCTCTGCACCTCCAATCCTAGAGGGCATAGAACCTTCTTTGCTTCGTACGTACTATCGGGCAATTCGTTATCCTTTGGAAACTTCTTCTTCAATATTTTCAGTAGCTTCTCAAATCCGTTGTCAGATACACCATTGTCTGCCTTCCATTGCAGCAATTCCAGTGTGGTACCGAGCTTTGTGTTGCCATCTTCGCAATTGGGGTGCAACCCTTTTTTGTGATCCTCTAACATGCAATCGAACTTCAACTTCTCCTTTTCACTTTCGCATTGTCTCTTTACATCAACAATGACCCGGCGAAGATCATCATTGGGCACATCGTCTGGTTCCTCATGATCTTCAGCTTCCCCCATTGCAGCATCACCGTATTCAGGCGGCACATAGTTGTCATCATCCTCTTCTTCTTCGTTGTCTTCCATCATAACCCCTCTTTCTCCGTGCTTGGTCCAAACTTTATAGTGTGGCATGAAACCCTTCTCAAGCAGGTGGATGTGAAGGGTTTTCGCGTCAGAGTAAGACTTCGTATTCTCACAGATAGGGCATGGACAACACATAAAACCATTCTGCTTCTTTGCCTCAGCCACGTCGAGAAAATTATGCACGCCCTTAATGTACTCGGAGGTGCGTCTGTCACCGTACATCCATTGCCGGTTCATCTGCGTGCATTATATATAATTAAGTGTGGCAAAAACCATTACAGAACATCATGAATAGAGAAGTGACAAAATTAATAGAAGTTCATTATCACATTAAAAGCAAAGTACAGTAGTGATCAAATGTTATTACTGAAAAAATAAATACATAAAGTTCATACATAGTTCTCATTGAACAACATATAGCTCTCTAGAGCATCTAATTAAACCATTTCAATGCAACAACAAATGCGATCATAATTGCAACTAAGGTAACAATTGATCCAACGGCATAATGATACCAAGCATCAGTATGAATGGCATATTTTTTAATCTTTCTAATTTTCAAGTGCATTTTATCCATCTTGATCTTGTGATCATCGACGATATCCGCAATATGCAACTCCAATGCCATCTTCTCCTCCTCAATTCTTTTCAATTTTTTCTTCAAGTAATCGTTTTCTTTTTCAACTAAATTTAACCTCTCAACAAGAGGGTCGGTTGGAATTTCCGGTTCACATACCTCCTAGATAAAACATCTATGTCACGTTGGTCGGCATAATTGTCATAAACACTAAATGAAACAAATAGTTATAAAAGATAATATATACCACATCCGAATCATAGACAGGACGAGGGCCGACGGGGGCGGATACTAAAACCATCGCACTATATAATAACAAACAATAATAAAAGTAAGAAAATTATACAAGTATCAATCTAAATCATACAAGTAAGAATTTTTTTTCTTTTAGAAAGAAGATAAGAACAAGAGGCTCACCACGGTGGTGCCGGCGACGAGATCGGTGCCGGCGACGAGATCGGTGCGTGCGATCGACGGCGGTGAGGACGGGGACGAGACGGGACGGACCGCCAAACCTAGACAAATCTTGAGGAAAATGGAGTTCGGACAAGTAGCTTCGAGAGGAGAAAGCTTAAGTGTGGCTCGGGCATTTCATCGAACACCTCATGTGCATAGGAGGTGAGCTAGAGCACCACAAAGCTCTCCCACGGCTGGCCAAAAAAACAGAGCAGTGCACTGCTCTGCTCGCGGGCAGGGGGTATATATAGGCCTCTCTTTAGTCCCGGTTGGTGGCTAAAACCGGGACTAAAGGACCACATTTGGTCCCGGTTCCAGCCACGAACCGGGACTACACGAACCGGGACCAAAGAGGTCAGACGAACCGGGACCAATGGCCCCCGAGGCCCGGCCGGCTCCCTGGCCTCACGAACCGGGACTGATGCCCCCTTTGGTCCCGGTTCGTGACTGAACCGGGATTAATGCCCTTACCCAGGCCTCAACCAAAGCCCTGTTTTCTACTAGTGATGCCTACACACTTTAAGGCATGTATGAGGGCCCGGTGCGACGCTCTGGTGGCATTGCTACCCCCCCAGGGCCCCCGTTCTGCCTTACCCTGCAGCGGTTGACCACGAGATCTAACCCTTTGACTTTCCCCGGACGGGCTTTGACCAGTGGACCTCTTCACCCGGTTGTGGTAGGTCAGCCCATACGAACACTTGGGAGCAACGTCCGGGCCAAACCCACAGCAAGATCCCCTCCATGTAGATCCGACGCAGCCTTTTCCCCCCTCCAGGTGCCGGCGGCGGCGCCGTCCGTGAGGGGGGCCACACCCCGGAGACGCGTGCTGCCTCTTCAGACATACCACCACACCTTAAGGCATGTATGAGGGCCCGGTGCGACGCTCCGGTGGCATTGCTACCCCCAGTGCCCCCCTCCCGCCTAACTCTGCAGCGGTTGACCACGAGATCTAACCCTTTGACTTTCCCCAGATGGGCATTGACTAGTGGACCTCTCGACCCGGTTGTGGCAGGTCAGCCTAAAGGAACACTTGGGAGCAACGTCCGGGCCAAACCCACAGCAAGATCCCCTCCGTGTAGACCCGACGCGGCCGTTTCCCCCCTCCAGGTGCTGGCGGCGGCGCCTTCCATGAGGGGGGCCACACCCTGGAGGCGCGTGTTGCCTCTTCAAACATGCCACCACACCTTAAGGCATGTATGAGGGCCTGGTGCGACGCTCCGATGGCATTGCTACCCCCCAGGGCCCCCGTCCCGCCTAACCCTGCAGCGGTTGACCACGAGATCTAACCCTTTGACTTTCCCCGGACATGCTTTGACCAGTGGACCTCTCCACCCGGTTGTGGTAGGTCAGCCCAATGGAACACTTGGGAGCAACGTCCTGGCCAAACCCACAGCAAGATCCCCTCCGTGTAGACCCGACGTGGCCGTTTCCCCTCTCCAGTTGCCGGCGGCGACACCGTCCGTGAGGGGGGCCACACCCCGGAGACAGGTGCTGCATCTTCAGACATGCCACCACACCTTAAGGCATGTATGAGGGCCCAGTGTGACGCTCCGGTGGCATTGCTACCCCCCAGGGCCCCCGTCCCGCCTAATCCTGCAGCGGTTGACCACGAGATATAACCCTTTGACTTTCCCCGGACGGGTTTTGACCAGTGGACCTCTCGACACGGTTGTGGTAGGTCAGCCTATAGGAACACTTGGGAGCAACGTCCGGGCCGAACCCACAGCAAGATCCCCTCCCTGTAGATCCGACGAGGCCGTTTCCCCCCTCCAGGTGCCCGCGCCGGCGCCGTCCGTGAGGGCGGCCACACCCCGGAGACGCGTGCTGCCTCTTCAGACATGCTACCACACCTTAAGGCATGTATGAGGGCCCGGTGCGATGCTCCGGTGGCATTGCTACCCCCGAGGGCCCCCGTCCCGCATAACCCTACAGCGGTTGACCACAAGATCTAACCCTTTGACTTTCCCCGGACGGGCTTTGACCAGTGGACCTCTCCACCCAATTGTGGTAGGTCAGCCCATAGGAACACTTGGAGCAACGTCCGGGCCAAACCCACAGCAAGATCTCCTCCGTGTAGACCCGACGCGGCCGTTTCCCCCCTCTAGGTGCCGGCGGCGGCGCCGTCCGTGAGGGGGGCCACACCCCGGAGACGCATGGTGCCTCTTCAGACATGCCACCACACCTTAAGGCATGTATGAGGGCCCGGTGCGACGCTCCGTTGGCATTGCTACCCCCCCAGGGCCCCCGTCCAGCCTAACCCTGCAGCGGTTAACCACGAGATCTAACCCTTTGACTTTCCCCAGACGGGCTTTGAATAGTCGACCTCTCCACCCGGTTGTGGTAGGTAAGCCCATAGGAACACTTGGGAGCAACGTCCGGGCCAAACCCACAGCAAGATCCCCTCCATGTAGACCGGCCTGACGCAGCCGTTCCCCCCTCCAGGTGCCGACGGCGGCGCCGTCCGTGAGGGGGGCCACACCCCGGAGACGCGTGCTGCCTCTTCAGACATGCCACCACACCTTAAGGCATGTATGAGGGCCCGGTGCGGCGCTCCGGTGGCATTGCTACCCCCAAGGGCCCCCGTCCCGCCGAACCCTGCAGCGGTTGACCACGAGATCTAACCCTTTGACTTTCCCCGGACGGGCTTTGACCAGTGGACCTCTCTACCCGGTTGTGGTAGGTCAGCCCATAGGAACACTTGGGAGCAACGTCCGGGCCAAACCCACATCAAGATCCCCTCCGTGTAGACCCGATGCGGCCGTTTCCCCCCTCCAGGTGCCGGCGGTGGTACCGTCCATGAGGGGGGCCACACCCCGGAGACGCGTGCTGCCTCTTCAGACATGCCACCACACCTTAAGACATGTATGAGGGCCCGGTGCGACGCTCCGGTGGCATTGCTACCCCCCAGGGCCCCCGTCCCGCCTAACCCTGCAGCAGTTGACCACGAGATCTAACCCTTTGACTTTCCCCGGACGAGCTTTGACCAGTGGACCTCTCCACCCGGTTGTGGTAGGTCAGCCCATAGGAAAACTTGGGAGCAACGTCCCCTCCGTATAGATCCGACGCGGCCATTTTCCCCCTCTAGGTGCCGGCGGCGGCGTCGTCCGTGAGGGGGGCACACCCCGGTCGTGAGGGGGTCACACTCCGGAGACGCGTGCCGGGCGTTTGCAACTTCCACAACACTTCTGCCGGCATAGCTGTTTTTTATTTTAATAAAGTATAAGGACCTATGTTCAAAAGAACATGTGGTCACATTATTAACGTACTCGAAAAAAATACAAACTACATATATATTCATAATATATGGAAAAAAATTCACCCAATCGATAAATAATGTATGTATGTTTATATTTACATATGCTACATTTAAGTTAATCAAATAATAATACATAAAAAACTTTAAAAATATATACAAAAACAAAAACAAAAAGTACATAACTATGCCGAGGACAGAGCCGTCAGCATAGCTGCGGCCGGGGTAGCTGAGAGGCGCGGCTCGGATCGATGACGTGGCAGGCGCCTCGGATCGATGACGTGGACTCGAGCTATGCCGACGGCCGCCGTCTCTGCCGTCAGCATAGAGCTGATGGCGTGAACCGCCCGTCACACGCCGGGTCGTCGGGCCCACCTCTATGCCAACGGTCCAGCTATGCCGACGGCAGCCGTAGGCGTACTCAGAGCTATGCCGACGGTACCCGTCGGCATACCTGGGGATAGCCCGACGACCTGACCTTGGCTGTCGGCTTGGGTCAGAGTAGGCCGACGGGGGCCGTCGGCATAGGATTGGCCGTCGGGGTAGAGCCCTGTTCCGGTAGTGACGGCCGAGCTGCAGTTGATCTTGGGTTGACTCTCCTCCTCCACGAGATGGGTCTAAGACATGAGCCACGGTCTGCAAGAAAATGGGACGCCGGCGGCCGCGGCGGCCCGGCGCCATGATGTGCAGACTGACGCGAAAGCAAGGGATTCCAGGAGCTGGAGGCGTTGGAGGATTCCGAGGAGGAGATCCGTCGGGAGGTCCGGCCAACTGGACGCATAGGAGTCTGCCATTGTGAACAAAATATACTTCGTATTATGTGATTTGTCTCGAGGTTATGTATATATAGCAAAACAAACGAACGAGCCAATACATGTATTGGTCGGAGTCGGACTCGGACAATGAATCTGTTATGACTACCGGAATCTTTTTTTTTTCCGTGTATACGCAAAGCTTGCGTATCATTGCATTGATAGAAGGAGCGGAATAAATACAGATAAGGGTACAACACATGACACGAACGCAGACAGGCGTGAACATGCTGCCCGGAGCATAAACACAAAGAATGCTCAGCCCGAAGAGAAAATACAACACAGCTAAACCTACCAAACCCAAACAAAGAGCAGTAATGCCCACATGTCAGCGACTCGCACTAAGAGTCAAACCTGGTCAAACTGACCGGCGGTTAGCCATCGACAGCGTCCAGACGCGGCGGAGGCGTCGGAAATGTCGTCCGGTGACCATTTGGACGGCGGAGGCCACGGCGAGGAGCTGGGGCTCGTCTGCGTTGTTAGGAGCAAACGAGAGGGGTGGGGGTGGCCTGAGCTTGCCGGAAACTAGCTCGCGGCGGCGCTGTTACTACGGTGGCGATGGCGTCGGGCGCTACAAAGCGCGGGCGAGCAAGTTCAGGGGCTCTACGGCCTCCTGGCGTCACCAGGAGCATGACCGAGTGCTCGGACGCCACTAACGCGAGCTAAAACGACGATGGTGCCATGGTCGCCGGCGATGAGCTCACGGGCACTTGCGGGCTTGCGGCCGATGGCTACGGTGCGAAAACGAGCACGAGGAAGGAGGGGAAACGGAGGATAGCTCACGGCGGGTCGGCGGGCGTGCTCAGCGGGCTCGCGGAAGGACGAACGGCGATGGGGCGTTGACGGCGATCTCGGGCGGCCGAGGTCGAAGATGGCGATGGCGACGGCGATGCAGGCCGTCCGGGCTTGGTTCCTTCGGCTTGGAGAAGCTGCGCGAGGATGCAGAGCTCGGGGGCATGACCGAGGGGCGAGGGGACGGCTGTGGCTGCGCGGGCAGCGAGCGGCGGCGACAGCAGCGCTCGGGCGCGAGAGAGAGAGAGATCCAGGGAAGGGGTGAGAGCGAGGGAGAGTGAGAGAGAGAGAGGTAGGGAGGTGCGTGGCGCCATCTGGGCTCGTCGGGGAGAAGGCGGCAAGCAGGACGTGGCCCTGAGTGTGCCTGCGCGCGGCGAGCACGCGCCCCAGTCCTCCTGGCGGGAGGTTGGGGATGACTGCCAGTGGCCAGTGGGCTTGGCCTGTCTGCTGGGCTGCAGCTATAGGTAAGTGGCCCAGGTTAGTTCCCTTTCCCTTTCCTTTTTTTGTTTTCTATTTTCTTTATGTGGTTTGTTTTAATTTGGTTTTGGGCCAAATCAATTTTGTTGCTTCTGATAAATTTTGTAGGGACTAAATGAACTATTCCAAAGCCCCTCAGAGAATATCAAAATTATTGAAGCAATAAAAATATTTATAGCATTTATTTGCTTCAATTCAAAATAGGATATGAATTAATTGAAAATCCAACATGGCTAGGAAAAATGTGCATAACCTCTGGTTGCTGTTTCCAGCATTTTCCAAAAATGATGAAAAAAATTTAAGGCCATTTTGTGTTCACTGAAAATATTTTAGTTGAACCTAGTTGAATTACTTATCAGCTAGGGTTTGATCAAATCCCCATTTCAAGTTTAAATAAATTTAACATGATGCACACAAGGACTTGGCTAGCCTAGGTCATACCAGAAGCTAGGGATGTGACACCTTGAACCAACAAGGTCACCAACATCGCCGGAGCCAAGACCGGGGACACCGCGAGCGAGCAAGATAGCGCCTTCAAGAAGGAATACGACGCCGAGACGCCGTCGCCATCCGGTCCAGAGGAACCGGACCTAGGGTTTCCCCTGAGCTCAAAGAGGGGCGCAGCCAAGGGCCTTGACAACGCCTCCAAGGAGGAAACGACATCCGCAGACGCCGCCGTTGCCAGCATCGGCAAACCGAGTAGGGATTTCTCCCTGAGCAATCCCATAGCCGCCGTATCTGGAAACGAGGATGAGAAAGCCAACGCTGATCGGAGCCACCATGTCGGAAGGGGTTTGGCGGGCTGCACCTGCCGTCGGACGGTGGCACCTCCTCCTAATCCACAAGCATTGAATCTGGCAAAAAGGGGAGGCTTTGAAGTGTACAGGTAGGGCAGACGGTGAAGTAAACTACGCAGGGGTGGGGCTACAGCGAACAGCAACGCCGGCAAGCTAGGACTGGAGGGACACAGATCTGAGTTGCCGTGGCCATAGGCATCGGGACGTCGAGGAGCCAAGCGAGCTGGAAGGGACGCAGCTGCTGGGTTCTCGAGGCCGGAGCCGCCCGGCAGAGGACACCAGCAGCCATGGACACCGGAGAGATGCGGGTCCAAGCTCGCCGGGGCCGGAGCAGCGCCAGCAAGTACCCGCCTTGAGGGGCTTCGTGACCGCCTCTAGCAATGTAGCTTCGTCGCCTCCGCGAGTGAGCCATTAGCGTGGCTCAGGAGGGAGAGGGCCGCCGGATACGAGGGGGCCGCCTGTAGGAAGGCAGACTGCGAACAACCCCGCGACCGGCCACAGATCCCGCACCCAACCCACGGCCAGTCGCACCAGCAGGGCATGGCCTCGCCGCAGAGGGTGGAGGGAAGGTCTGCTGGGGAGGGCGTCAGGCAGGGACGTGCAGCAGCGCTGGGAGGAGTGGCGCCCGCGCCAGATCCAGGGTGGGGGTGGGGGGGCGCGGGGCCAGGGGTGGGGGAGACACGCGGGGGACGGATCTGGCCGGCAGCAGTATCCTAGGGCGTGGCGCGGCCTCGCCGGTTAGCCCACCGGCGGCAGCGCGGCGGAAGCGGGCGGGGGGTGGCGCGTCCCGACGGCGGCTGGTGGATCCACGGGGCGGGGAGGGGGAAGCGCGTGGGGGACGGATCCGCCCCTCTGCTACCATCCCGGGGCGCGGCAAGGCTTCGCCGGCCGGCCCTTCGGCGGCGGCGCAGCGATGGCGGGCGCAGGGGGGTTCCTGGCGGTGGTGGATGCGGTTCCCCCCGTGTCGCCAGAGGAGGGCGACGCGGGGGTCGGGGGTCGCTCCTCCAAAATAGGGTTACTAGTTCTGACTACCGGAATCTCTATGAGTTTGTTACTAGCACATATGCCCGTGCGTTGCAACAGGAGATAAAATAGTATGCATTTAAAGTCAGCGAGAATTATATGTACATGCAAAACCCTGTGTGCACATCAAAAATTAACGTTTAACTTCACGGTTTCGCGTCGTGTGAAGGAATCAATCTGCTATTTTTCAATTCATTGATCGAGGACATTTAAGAATTTTGTTACGTCATTGTACGCGAGAGAAGGCCCATGAGTTATTCAATCTACTCTTCCTTTCAATCATTTCAATCGAGGAGATTTTAAGGTATGAAGATTCCGAATATTCTAGGAGACATGAACAATTTTTTAAATCCTGAACAGTTTTTTGAAAATTATGTACACTTTCGAAAAATCACGAACAAAATATGAAAGGGAACATCTTTTAAAATTCACAAACATTTTCTGAAAAAAGCAATTTTTTATAAAAACATGAACATTATTTGAATTTATGAACATTTTTTTAAAACAAGAACATGTGTTGAAAATAGATAATATTTTTAGAAAATGTGTATCTTTTATACACGAACATTATTTCTAATTTTGAGAATTTCACTAAAACATGAATATTTTTCAAATTTGAAACATTTTTGAAATGCTATTTTCTTTTTAGAAATCCCAAACAATTTTGAAAAACAATAATTTTTTATAAAAAAGGGCAAATTTTTGCAAGTTCCGATTATTTTTTAGAATAGCAACAAAATTTTGGAATTCTAAACATTTTCCATTTTTTTATAATTCTGATTTTTTTTAGAATTTTGAATTTACGAAATAAATTCTAAAATAAAAATAAACTTGAAAGAGAAAAAAGAGATAGCGAAAGAAGAATAAAAATAGAAGTAAAACACAGAAAAACAAACAAAATGGGCCAGCCCATTATTGGTTGTCCTGTACGAAACTCTGACTATTTGTCGCCCAGTGCGGAAAATAGTTTTTTCCCAGATGCATGGCCAGAAAAATAAGTGGGCTGGCTTCGCTGGTCCACGGCGCGCGGCCCACTTACATAAATTATTTTTCTAGCAGACAAATGCATAAGAATTTACTACCACCTCTGGTAGAAAAAAAAAATATTTTTGACGGTTAACGGATGAAAAAATTGGCGAAACACACCTTGCTTTATTAATAGGTATAGAGGTATAGATATAGATATAAAGGTATAGGTATAGATATAGATAAGATTCGAATTTTAATCCCTTTATGAGTTGCTTACAGAAACAGAGTTCAAACTCCGTTGCGAAAAAAAACAAACGAGTTTGGTTTCTGTGAATTTCGGTCCAGTCAGGGTGATATGCCCTACAAAACCAGTTTCAAAGCCCCATCGTGGGCTCTGCATGCGTCCACATCATTGAGAAGGGGCCGGGCCACATCAGCAAGGGCGAGTCGCGAGATGACAAGCCGCCGCCACCGCTCGCCGTCCCCGGCGGCGCTGGACGACGACGACCTGCTCTTGGAGATCCTCCTACGCCTCCTGCCGCAGCCTTCTTCCCTCCCCCGCGCCTCGCTCGTATGCAAGCGCTGGCGCCGCCTCGCCTCCGACCGACCCCGCTTCCGCGTCCACCACCGCCGCAGCCCTCCAATCCTCGGTTGCTTCGTGGAGGGAGTCCACGGCTTCTCCTTCCTACCTACTCTGGAGGCCCCCAATCGTGTCCCTCCCGGGCGCTTCTCTTTCCAGCCCGCCAAACGAAGACCACTTCAGGCTACTCAACTGCCGCCATGGCCTCGTCCTCATCTTCAACCGGACACGGCGCCAGTTCCTTGTGTGAGACCCCATCACCGGCGACCAGCACCACGTAGCCATCCCCGTGGTGTTCCATAACTTCCATTTGAAGACGACCGAGGTCAGCGGGGCGGTGCTTCGTGCCGGGAAAGACGCCCAACGCTTCGAGGTGGTGTGTGTGGCAACACGCTACGACGACGACATACAAGCAGCTTTAGCCTGCGTTTACTACTCAGAGACCAGCTTATGGGGTGAGCTCATCTCAACACCGCTTCCACGGTTGAGGTTGACCATATTTGACACCAGAATATCTAGACTTCAGCCTGCTGTGCTGGTTGGGGATGCCCTTTACTGGTTGCTTACCGGGAGTTCAGGTGGCATTCTAGAATTCGATTTTGAGAAAAACAGCTTAGCTGCGAGACAGTTTCCTGTGGATGTGTATGGAGATCAGTTCACGGTTGGTGCCCTGGGTTTGCTCCACGTTTCGAACTTCACCGCGCGGTTATGGGAGAGGAAGCCCGATTGCGATGGTGTTGCTTCATGGGAGCTTGGAAGAACCATTGAACTCAACAAACTACTTTCCCTGCATCCAATGGAATTGTACCCAGTAATATGAGGCTTTGCCGAGGACAACAATGTGGTGTTCCTGTGGACTGCAATGGCCGACACCTTTGCGATCCAGCTTCAGTCATTGCAGTTCAATAATCTACCACAAACCAACGTCAGATCACACTTCCATCCATTTGAAAGTGTATATACCGCAGGTAATAGCATGCCTTATAGTCTGGGTAGAATTGGTTGCTAGAATGTTGTTCATATCCATTGGCACTAAGCCGACAGTTTTTAGTGTGTTATGAATTATTTATTTTGTTGCATGATGATCTCTCCACCATAGAGATTGTTCTACGTTGTTTTGTGTCAATGCTTCAGTGGAGGGTTCCTCTACATATACAAGGCCGGCTAATTTTATGTAATAGTTCTAATATGGAAAAATACTAATTAGTGGTATCTAGTTTAATTAGTTTATATATGTCACTAGTTCTTAATCGCCAGGTACAAGCTCCCAGGCCTTTGCATCTAACCAACACTTGTGTGAGTTCTAAGTTAAACGCTCGCAATGATCAAGATGATTTCCCAGACGCGGCCTGCGACACCGCGCTTTTGCAAACCAACCTGGAATTAAAGAGTACCGATGGAGCTCACCCGATAACTAGCGGAAAGAGGGTCATTTTTTGACTCCTAAGGGGTGGAGAAAGCTGAACCATCTTTTTTGGGTTATCATTGTTCTAGTATTATGTCGTGGTTTATGTGATTGAAGCACAGGGGTGGGGGTATCTTTGTCAAAAGTTCTGTAGGAATGTTGTTTTATCTCCATTGGACTATATGTACCAGATTGTCTATCTGTTTGTCTCTTATTAGTACTAGCGTATAAATATCCATACAATAAAACAGTTAAGACCAAGATTAGAGAATTCTTTGTATAAAGATTGAACTAAATGCCATTGTTGTCTGCCTATTTACATATGCAAGACTTGTATGTGGTTGTGCCAGTGCAAAGTTGCACGGCATTTTTCTCTCGAGATGGGATACATGACAGTTGCAAGTTGAAGACAACTTAAACTAGACTGGACCAACTAACTGACAAATAGATAGCTCCATACACACATTTGAAAGCTTAAAGCTAAATATATTTTTGTCATTCGATAGTTATCTCCGCTGATCTTTTGTGATAGTAAATTAATAACAATGGCTTGCTTTAATTTCTGTGAAACAATTGTTCATTTATCACCTGGAGGAGAGTCCTGCATTAGTATCAACTATCAAGTCCATTTGGATCAGGATATAAATATAACCTCAATCTTAAATGTCATGATCACTTCTGTTGCAAGGAAGTAGGATTTATTAGTATGAGCATATATTCTTATTTTTGGATATGGCATGAAACAAGCTTAAGAATAATTCTAGCTAAATTCTCTCTTCTGATTAGCTAATGGTCTGAGTGTGCTTGTTCTTCATTTTTAGGGTATTAATGAATACATAGTCTTTTGAGGGATATGCTTTGAATTTGACAATTGGTTTGGTTTTGTGTATCTATTACTAATGTTGTACCAACCCTGAGTTTTTTTTTCTCTAAAAGTACAACCGTAGGTTTAGCTGAATATTTTTTAGATCAACAGGCAGAAACCTGCCTGGTTCTGTTTCTCAGTAAAACCCCCAGCTTAAAATTTAGCTATATATCTCTTTGTTTTTTTTGCGAGCTAGCTATATATGTCTTATATATAGCTCTTATATATATCAAAGAGATATATATAAGAGCTATATATCTCTTTGATGCCTTCTCGTATATAGCTGGCTTTCTATAGAAATTTCATTGGTTGTTTGACTTCTTATCCTTTCAAAAATGGATATTGGCGGTGAACGTGATAGAGCTAAACTTTTTTATCAATCTACAAGGTCTGGTCAGATATGCATAAGATGACTTTGATGAGGTAACCTTATCTCTTTCATGTAAGTTGAGGTATCCGAAGTTAAATTCTTTTGATTTCATGGTTTCTTCATTGCTCAAGTACAAAATATCAATAGCGGACCCCAAGATTCTATCTATGACCCTTCATAAAACTCTTCCTCATCTGGCTGTCTCCAATCGTTTTTTCATAGCCGTCTGCATCTTGGATTCTTTTCTGTAGTGCAAGCCTTGTCCCTATAGCTTCTTAGTCGGCCGGATGACTTGGGGGCCTTCCCAATTCCGTATTTTGCATATGTTTGTGCCTGCTCATATATGAGAATGGTGTCATACTAACTTGATGTGTTTTGCGAATATTTGTCAGTCTTATTTACTGGCTGCTACAGGGCTGTGATTTTTTATGTGGTTATGGATCTATCAAGTCGTAGTGTGATTTGCATTGTCCCTCTACACAACTAATTGATAACTAACAACACATGCACATCTGGCTTTGAATTTCTTTTAGTTAGCCCTGGGCTTATAGCTATGCATTTTCACATTGTGCTTCATATGGGACCGTTGTAATACATAGTGCTACATTTTGGATTTTCATAATACTTGAGGAGTATGTGCTGATAAGATCTAATACTACTATTTATCATTTTACTTGTAGTTATTAAAGTTTTATGGACATTATGCTATTCTTAGGCGGTTCCCTTAAAGATTTTCTCACCATATCTCAGTTTGCCCATCCAACTCTCACATATGTAGTTGGTCATTTTGGTCGATCTGCCTATATTATAGCTTGTCTTATCCAAACTAAATGTTGAAGTGGTTTCTGTCCAGTCTAATTCCACTTTTAGTCATAAATTGACCTCTAATCCTACAATCAAGTTAAACCACTCCACTTTTAAAATGATATTGTAGCCATAAAATTATTGGTAATTATATGCCAAGGGAAATGATGAAACAAGTGCTTAAGGAGGAGATTATCCGAAAGAAACGCATCTGCAACCTCTCTTAGGACGATCTTGTCATGGACAAGAAGATGAACTCTTGTGAGAGATCCCAACACGACCTTAAATTTGCCGTTGCCGCATTCGAGGCAGCGACTAGTTCCTTCTATTGCATTTACCATAGATGATAAATAATTTGTATTGAAAACATGATAAAAAAAAGTACATGACTAGATTCCACACAAATTGCGGCCTTTGATTTTTTATGTGGTTATAGATCTATCGAGTTTGTATGTTATCCCTCTACACAAAGAGTTGATAGCTGAAAATTAATTTGCATTTGGTTACAAATTCCTTTGCTAATATGAGCATATAGCTACTCCATTAAGGGCTCATTCGGTTTGGAGGAAATCAAAACGTAGGAATTAGGAGTAGTATAGGAATTTGATAAAATGACACTTGCCATCCTAAGGAATTGACTTGCCTCGTTCCTACGCGCAAAATGAGCTTTGAGTGGATGTGTAGTTTCCTCCAAAAACACAGGAAATGAGTAGTATTCCTACGAAATTCCTGTACGCATTTCCTACAAACCGAATGCATATATAGAAAGTTTTCCTCCGGAATCCTTGTTCCTATGTTTTTCCTACGAAAATCCTCCAAACCGAATGAGGGATAAACATTGCTTCTGATCTGGTATCATTATAATACCCAGTGCTACCGAAAAAGGTCGCCTCGCTTTATATACAACGCAGTGCTTCATTTTAGTTTGTCATGGTACTCGAAGAGCATGTCCTCGTCATATCTTAATACATTAGCCGGTTTGCATGCAGTCTGATTTTTTCAATTTTGGTGGACAATTGTGCTCAAGTCACTATTTTTTTCTTGTTGTTTAATTTTTAATGGAGAATCTTGCTATTCCTAGTCGGTTTGCTTAAATATTTTATCAACATATATATCAGCTGGTCAGTCTAGCTCTAGCTTATTAGCAATAATTTGTTTGTCGTCCGATTTCTTCTATGTTAGTTACCATATATGCTTCATAATATGTATAGGGCACTTGATACAAGATTACATGATTAAATTCACAAGAATGATTGCTTTCAACGCAATTGCAATTCTTTTTTTAATATTCCATACCTCAAATTATCATTAGAAGTACTTGACATTATGTTCATTATGTGTTGCAAAGGTTTTAAGATTGACTTATATTTTGGACCAAGGGAGTATCAACATATAACATATATGCCCATGAGCTAGAAACCTGATGTTTTGTTTTCTACACCATGAGCCCATGATTTACTCATGATAACAAATAATAGTTCAAATGATCCAATAAGCTAGATTGTTTAGTATTCGCTTCTAACGGTAACTCTAGCAGAGTTGCCATACTAGCCCAATCGCCATAATAACTGCCAATATTGTTATTCTAGCAAAAAAAATCACTCTAACAGAGTCGCCATACCCGTCAGAATCTCTACTCCTAATGTCTGAGTTGGTAGGATTGCGTCCACGGTTTATTTTCGTCTGGTTATATTTCGTCCGGTTTATTTTCGTCTCACATCCCACCATCATATCTCCTCATGTTGATTTTTTTACCCTCACAATAAAAACTTTCCTAACCTTTCCAAAGTTTCCTAACTAGACATGTTATAAACGGGCAGGAACCGATAGCACATTACCAATTAATAAAATTTAGTTTCATGACAATCAATTCTAAATCCTAATTTTCCTAATGCATCGATCTTTGCCTTTTCTAAGTGATTGTTTGGATAGGGAGGGGTTAGCCACGGAAAACCCAAAGGGGCAGATCTAACATATCTCAATCATCCGATGGCGTTAATCCAACAGATCTTCGCAGGAAACTTTCACACGAAAGGAACTGCCGCCCGCCGCATCGCATCGACCCGCCCCTCTCCTTCGCCGCCCCACGCCGTGCCCGCATCGCGTCGCCTTCGCCGGCCCACGCCACGCAAATATCGCGTCGCCTTCGCCGCCCCACGCCGCGCCACCATTGCGTCGCCACGCCCCGCCTTGCAGGACGTCGCCCCTCACATCTCCTTGCCGCCCCCAACCATCGCGACCTCGCCTCCTAAACCGCCTGCTCCCCGGCCGTCGGGGACACCGCCTGCCTGGGCATACAGGAGGGACGCCGCCGTTGGAGCAGGGCCGCCGCCGCTGCCGCCTTCCCGCCTGCTGGACAGCAGGGACGCCGCCGCCGCCGTCTGGGGGCCGGCCGTCGGCGGGAACGCCGCCTGCCTGAGGGCGTCCGCAGCGACGCCTGTCGGTTTGTCGGTTCAAACCTCCCTGCAGCAGCAACTGCCAGGTGTTCGTCGGTTCAAACTCTGTTTACTTTCTGCGTTCAGATACGTGCTCCTTCATGTTCGTTTCAATGCACAATTTCAGCAAAGCTGCTACCCAAACTGATGGAACATAGTTTACTTTGCATTACCTCAACTTTTCTCACCGTTATATTTACAGGATTACCTAAACTTTGCATTACCTCAACTTTTCTCACCGTTGTATGGATTTCACAGGTCAAGTAGATGGAACATACTCATTCCGGTGCTTCTCCGTCGCTGTCGGAGAATCAGGATCGTTACCTTACAAACAATTCCACATCAGGGAAAGAAAATCACGCGTATGAGAATCTGCACGCTATAAAACCACAGGGCAGCAAGGGATGGTATGCCCGAATGTCTGATGACAAGAAGGCAGAATACCTCCAGAAACGGCGTCAGGCACGTACGGGCTTAACAAAAGGCCGCAAGTCTTACTAATGCCAACTGTCAGCAAGTATCTCAACAACATTATTCATCATGTTTGTCTCTGCAACGTACGCCTTTGACCAATATAACCAACGCAGGTACATATGGTACATTCCCTGTAACTTTACTTCATTGCTTCGTGCATAATTTAATCATGCATTTCGTGTTTCGTTTCCTTTTTTTTGCCAGTTATATTAGGTACAACTGCAAGCTCCGGGAGTTCTGATCGTCAACCTGCGGATACTAATGTTGCATGCAAAAAACAAGGTGGACAAGGGTGGTACGCCCGTCTGTCTCAAGAGAAGAAAGCTGAACACCTGCAAAAGCTCCGGTTCGGAAATCACTAGCCTCTACTCCGTTCTAATGACTGCTAGGATTTGTGTGGGCTTTCACTGTGGTGTCTAGATTACTAAAACAGCTAACATCCCGTTCCGATTTCGTGGACTTCACCAGAACGCCCGTGTTCTAGCCGAGGTACCAATTTCCAGTCCTGTGTTTACGTGCTTCAACATGAATCTCGTCCATAGTCTCGGTCACCATCACCTGGGCAACAACTTCTACCAAGACATGTGTGTTTTCTGTCAATGTGTGCTTTGCCAAGCATTATCTTTTTGTATATAGCATGATGTGGAACTCAGCAGGCTATTAGCCTAATTGATGCATGGTGTGGTGTGGCTTCCAATCTGATAGCTTCTCTTCAATTCTCTCTGTCTAATACTTTGTCCTCTGCTTCCTCCCAGATTCAAGTGATGGCTGCACCCAGATTCCTCTCCATAGCAGGTAAATTTGCTTGCCATTACACCACTAATTTTTTAATCTTTCTTGCTATGTTGGTGGTTCAGATTTGTATCCAAAGTTATATATAGATATCTGCTAGGATGGGGCTTTGTGCTATGGATGTTTATACTGCTGCTAAATTTATCTAACATTGTCTCCTTAATGTTCGAGCTCAGTGGTCAAAGGTCAAGTTGTATGCAAAATCTTTCGCGAGGCAAAGATCTGAACAGAAAATAACTACAAAGATCTTAACCTGCCTTTCTGGTCATTGGTTCCTGAATATTTTACATGCCATCACGACATTGCTCCATGACACATAAATAAGGTGAAGGAAACAAGCATTTGCAAATATGGAGCAAATATTACCTATTAACATTTCAAAATATTGAACTGCATTTCAAATAAATCTGCAGCTTTATTTTTTGCTTACCCGTCATGTTTTTTTATCTCATATATGGGTTATGGAGATTAGCTGGAAGTATAAATAATTTACAAAACATGGTTGCTAAGTTTTTAGATTGAATATTCCATAACATCTATGTATATTAAGAAAATGTGTTGTGGCAATCTATTTTACTAATATTCATTGGTCTCTCTCTGCCTCCATGCTGCCTTCCGCTCCTTGACGCTCGGTCGCAGGTGGACGGACAGGGCAATCCGGATGAGGCGTAGTTGCAATTAGGCCAATTCAATCTGGAGATTTTTTTGTTTTTGTTGTATAAAATTAGCTGGTCATTGGTCTGCTTCTTATTTTGCCCGGTTTATGGTGTGCAATTTGCTCAAGTACTAGATGACATAAGCTTCAGTTTCAGCTTCTGGCAAGTCTACATTGAGCAATGGTTTTGGAATTTCCATCTGGATTTATTTTTGACACCTGACTTCTGGGATTTAGATGAATATGGAGCTACCTTTTTGGGCTTCAATCTCATCAGGACGTCTTTCATGTGAATATTAAGGTTTCATGCAATCTTACACAAAAGATTGGGGGTTATTTTTTTAAATTTGAATATGGTGCCAACTGCCAATGATGTGTGTGACCTCATGGCCTCATAAAAAGTAGTATCTGTAGCTTCAGTAGCAAGTATAAAAGCATTGTAGTCTACTTTACTCTACTGTATCACAGCTCTTCTAATGTTACTCACGGTGGCAAAACCATTAGTAGCTTTAGTAAGATTCTAGAAGGTTATGAGGACATCATGATGTGTCACGTACCTATTAAATATGATGTATGAATGCTTTTTTATGTAAGCAAACTTTGTTTTATTCTATTTGCTCAGCTAATTAAGATGTTCATGTATTGCAGGAAATAGTGGTGTCATTAAATTCAGATTTTCATGTGTTGCAGCAAACAATGGTGTCGATGACCTCCAAATTTTCAGTTTGCAGTGTCTTAATTCTCTTCAGCGAATAAGAGTAAACTCCCTTCTTTTGTTTTACAGTTCTCTTTTTTCTGCCCTACCGTGTTTCATTTAACTGATTGAGGTTCTCATGTGTCATAGACAATTGCCATGTATTTTTTCTTTTTTCAAGAACACGCAAGCGCGTGTCTTCTGTATTAAGATTGAGAAGAGCAATATTACAAGGTTTCGTATAAACATAATTACATGAGGTGCAGAACACATCTAAGCACCCCACCATACTGCCTTCCTACATCTATTAGGCTGAGTAACTTGGTTGTAGTTCTGCTCTTCTCCTCCTGCATTCGATCCATTGTATTTTATTTTTATTTACGAGAGATTTGTTGAGAAACGTTTTGCATATAGTACACATGCTAAAGGCTTAGCTGAATCTTTCTTCCGTACTTCTACAAAATCATGTTTGTCCACTTCAACTATTGTATGAGTTACAGAAATACCATTGCTCCAGATATAAGTAACAGATTGGATGAACGGATTGTACACGCCACCAACTTATAATATTGTTCCCCCCAGGCTCCAGTACAATGAAAGGACATAACTTTTAGTTCACATGATTTTCCATTAACAATAACAAAGCTAAGTTATAAAATTCAGCACCATGTGGAAAGCTAATGGGATACGCATGCGATGCTCAAATGTAACCACGGCTAGAGCCTCAACGGCGAGTCCGTTCTGTGAAATATGTTGCCCTGAAGCCAGTGGCAATTGTCAGTAAGCATACTTATACTTTTCATTTCTTACTGTACATTTCTTGACTATAGTTATTCAGTACTGAGTGGCATGAACAACCTCATTTTTATTGTTGGCAAGCCCAGAATTGGCTCACTGACATGCAAGGGAGACGTGCTAATGCATGTGTGTATACCTATGACATAAGCTTAAATCTGGTGACGACGCTTTCGAGAGAGGCGTTTTGGTGCTCAGGTTCTTCTTTCAGGAAGGGGGTGAGAGGTAAAGAAAAAGTCAGATCTATCATTGGACGTATTTATTAGGTTGGTCAATTTGGGGATTTAGGCTAAACATTCGTGTTGATTTGTGGTGGTCAGTGAGAGTTTCGTTTCACTTCTCAACAAATTTTCTATGGTACAGTCGTTTCAATTTAATCAGGGTGTGCATGAAGTCTGCCCATCAATATCAGGTGATGGGATTGACGGGGATTGAGAGTGCTGGTCTTGGAGAGGATTCATGAGACGAATTCATGCAGCTAGAGTCTTTTGCTAATGCTTTTCATTTAGATGAATGTGACAGGAGTGATGCTCAGAATCATTGTGATGATGATCCTGACGAAGTGGGGCAGGTGGATGTTCCAGCTAAGAATGTTTGAGGATGGACTAAAATGAATTATTTAGTGCTCTCCTATTTAGTTTCACCAATTAGGAATTTATTGATATGTTAAGAATTGTTAGATTGGGTTTGGATGAAATGTTGGTTGAAAATAAATTCATGATAGGTTAGAGTGGGAGCAAAAGATATTATAGTGATCTTGTAGGACGATGGATTTTCTCCATGTAGTCTTGTTTTTGCTTTGTTTCGGAAACCAGAGCAGTTCACATTATCCATGTGTTTCTTCTTCTTCTCTGCACTCTACCCTTTGGGATGATGAATATGCATTACTCTTTTATGATAAAGATGTTTACTCCTTGTTATATTAATTGTAACATGGCACTGCCCAGAAGCTTTGGCGTGAGCAAGCAGTGCACATCCCAGTGCATCAATCGTGTGAGATACTTTGAACTGGACCCATAGCAGGATTTCAGTGAGGGATATGATGGAAAAGATGTCATGGGTCAAAAAGTAGATCAAGTTTGTGTGATCAAGTTTGTGTGTTCAAGGTTGCCGATGACAGCAACAAGCCATGGTTATGCCAAATGAGGGAGAATAATACGCACATGAATGCGCAAGTCAATTGGCATTGATTTCATATCTAATATTTCTTTATTCTATTATCTGTAAAGTAACTAATCCTGTAAAATTAATATTTGCTGCTAATTTTTCTTATATCTTATTTTTACACGTTTGAGCATTGAAAATGAAAAAAAAGTGTTTGTGTGTGGTGGAAATGCCTCTCACATGATTTGTAAAAAAAGGGTTAATCAAAAATTGCATTTTTGAATAATAGAACTACTAAAATGTTGACATGCTAATTTTTTTTTAGGAACCTCTATGTGGGACTACTCCTTGGTGGTTCGTGGGAAAGTACTGTGTGAAGGAGGGAAGGTGCTATGATGAAGGTGAGGTGGGCGTCATCTGCTATGTTGAAAGTGAGGTGGGCATCATCTGACTTCAAAGGAGAGGGCTCCAGCAAGAAATATCCCGCTACGACGAAAAAAAAGGGGAAGGGCATCGTGGGATTATTTTGTGTGTTAGGAAATTAATGTCCGAACATGTCTGGGTGTATGATGAGAAATAAGCTTCGACCTTGAAGAGGACATTAGGCCTTGTTTGTTTCGGCTTTTGCTTATGCTTTTGCAGCTTTTCTATTTTGACCAAAAAGCCATAAAAGCTCCTAAATAGATGCTTTTGGAGCTTTTATGGCTTTTGATGCATCAATATAACAATGTTTGGCTCCAAAAGCACCTATTTAGGAGCTTTTATGGCTTTTTGGCCAAAGTGGAAAAGCTACAAAAGCAGAAGCAAAAGCCCAAACAAACAGGGCCTTAATCATTTATTTGATTCATTATACTTGTTATGAGTTGAGGAAGATTTCTTTTATTATACTTGTTCAAATATCATGCAGTTGAAGCTAAAGACAATATTCCTGATATTGTGCGAGAATTTCTTAAGCGCATCAAGTGGATCTTAATTTGTAACAGATTTTTAGTTGGATAATCGCTCGATACGTATACATGATGAGATTGCCTTTTTTTATTACTCCCTCTGTTTCTAAATTAAGTCTTTCTAGAGATTTCCCTAGGGACTACATACTTTAGAGTGTATATAGACATATTTTAGAGTGTAGATTAACTCATTTTTCTTCATATGTAGTCCATAATGAAATCTTTAAAACAGACTTATATTTAGGAACGGAGGGAGTATCAACTTACATTGCAAGTGGAGTGAACTTTAATTATTAGCTGATTATGCCCGTGCTATCTATTCTCTTCATGTGAAATTTAACATGAGTTATGTTTATATAACTCCACCAATATATTTCAAAAGCCCGTGGCAACGCACGGGCACTCTACTAGTCGCCATAATTTATGAAGCGCCCTCCATGTCCGGCCTCCCAACCTCCATATTTGGCGCATGGATGGAGTGCACTCCATAATTTCCTGAATATGGTGGGAACATGGCGGGAGGGAAATTTCATGGTAGGTGAGAATTGAGTCCTCACCTACTAGGAAGTAGGTAGCAAGTGGATCCCATGTGAAGAGGGGAACTATGGAGGCTGAAATGGACCCCACGTGGAAAGGGGAAATATGGAGGCTGAGATGTGGCGACTCTGGGTTTGCACGTCACCTGGGCAACCTCCAAATCCATATGGAGCACCCATATGGCGACTCTGCTAGAGTTTCTCTAAGAGAGTTATTTAAATCACTGATCATGTAACTTCTACTGAGATCACATGACATGAAAGTTCAGAATATGTTAACAATAGAACTTGAAAGGCATGCCGCCGCCCATTGATCATCTTCATATTGTCGTTTTCTATTAGTTTTTTTCAATAACGCTAAGATGATTCAACTTTGAGCTAGTGGTGCAACTTCCACAATGGTTAAGCTTATGTCTACTGCCTGAATCTTACAAAATTGTCAACTCTGAGATGAATTTAGTGACTTTTCCATGAATTGATATTCCAATTTGGTTTAACTGATGATATTGGTTGCTCTACAGGCACCTGGACGAGAGGTGCAGAAATGGCTTGCTTGTTGTAGGCTCTTACATGATGTGTCAACTAAGGAGATGGCATTCAATATTGTGTATATGATGTAAAAACTAAGCATTGCAAGACAACATATGCATGATATGAGTAATATAACCCTGCCAAGTTTGAGCATACACCTCAGGGGGATAATAGGACTAGTCATCTGCCTCTGAATCCTCCTCTGAGGAGCTATCTGTAACCAGCAAGATATCTGCTTCAGCAAGTAGCATTGTTTGCTCTGAAGACCTTGTTTTCACTCCAGATTTCTCCATCACCAATTCAAATGGCTGATGCACAGGAAGAGCAGTTGAATATACAAACATTGTCGACAAATGCAATGAGTAATACAAAAAAAAGACGGCATGATATAATTCACATATATGACACTTGGCTAAACAACATGGCATTGCATAATTCACATACATAATGCCTTGCAACAAGATAGCATTGTATAATTCACATATATAATGTCTTGCAACAAGATGGCATTGCAAAATTCACATACATGGTAATTAGACACTAAATAGGTGGCATTCACACAAAGCATGTCTAAAATAAGCAAATGACATGCCAATGCAAGACACCATATGCATGATATGAGCAATATAACCCTGCCAAGTTAGAGCATGCACCTCGGGGGGGGGGGGATAGGACTGGTCATCTGTCTCTGAATCCTCCTCTGAGGAGCTATCCGTAACCAGCAAGACATGTGCTTCGTCAGATAGCATTGTCT
Source organism: Thinopyrum elongatum (assembly GCA_011799875.1). NCBI lineage: Eukaryota > Viridiplantae > Streptophyta > Magnoliopsida > Poales > Poaceae > Thinopyrum > Thinopyrum elongatum. The sequence continues at coordinate 79,031,406 of CM022302.1, read as the reverse complement.
GCTCTGAAGACCTTGGTTCCACTCCAAAATTTTCCATGACCGTGTCGAATGGCTGATGCACAGGAAGAGTAATTGAATGTACTAAAATTGTTGACAAATTTAATACGTAATAAAAAATGATGGCATGATATAATTCACATATAAGATGACTGGCTAACCAGGGTGACATTGCAAAATTCACATATATGATGCCTGGCTAAACAAGATGGCATTGCATGATTCACATATATGATATAGAAAGTAAACAGATGGCATTCACACAATGCATGTCTAAACTAAGCAGATGACATATTTTATGTATAAAGTAAGCAATGCAAGGCACCATATGCATGATATGACCAACATCAGCATGCCAAGTTAGAGCAAAAGACCTCAGGGGGTAAATAGGAGTGGTCTGCTCCCTCTAAATCCCCATCTGAACTATTATCTTCCTCTTGATTACAGTCTAGAATGGGGGGAGGGGGGTTGCTTTTGTGCCGACCATGGAGCGATGTCTGCATGAAATTTTATTGCCACGCAAGGCTCGCCTCTTTTGCTCTACATGTTCAGTACCATTGTGTACAATAACTGACATGCATAGGAATAAAACATAGTGAGATTATGTAAGGAGTGCATGCACAAATCTAGAGTGATGGTAGCAAACTGTGGATAGACCCAAAACCAATGATAGCAGGCAGATAATAGCTTTAGTTAAAAAATACAGATAATGGCTCCTTTAATGTTTGTTTCCACCCAACATGAAACTCATAGTAGACACCCGAGATTAACCAGATAGTAGACAGATAGTATTGATTGCTGCCCCAATATGTGCCCCACAACCATTTAAAAACTCAAATTTGAGCATTAGTTTGGACCTGACTCGGAGTCTAATCGGTGAATAGGACGATAAAGTAGCATGTCATCATATTAAGCGATGCATAACGTAAGCAGACATGAAAGAGTGCGACCTTTCTTACGGACCCGTGTAGTCCTCAAGGTCATCTGCTCAGTTGATGATGGTAATACAGTTGTCATGGCTGCCGACGGTGGGGAAGAAGATCTGAGGCGGCGAAAGATAGTCTAGAGGGCGGAGCCCTGGTGTGGTGAACCCTTCCGTCATTGGAGCAGCTGAGCTGGGGTGGAACACAGCGCAGCAGGAGCGGGACAAACCACACAAGGTTTTCTTTGACACATATCTGTAACAGAAGTAATTGTGTAAGGGCTTGTTTGAATTTGAGGATTCTAACAATGCAGGGATAGGAAATACACAGGAATAGGATAGGAATGCACGTGCAAAACAGAGAATTTCTGCCAATCTGGGTGTCTGGTTCACAAGAATGGGAAGATTACAGGATGCAAAGAAGCATGGTGAGATTAAGTCAAACCACAAGAAAATGTACGGTTATAATGCTATTATGCTACTATCTCTTAGTCTTGTGCTTCATGAACAGGAATTTGAAAAGGAGGACAAGTGGATATTAAAATTCCTACGGTTTTTCTTTCAAGGAGACACTAAAGGGACAAATCCTACAGTTTTCCTTTGCTCCATTGCTTTGAACCAAATGCATGAATAGTAGTACCATAGGAAACTTTCCAATTCCTATGTTTTTCCTTCACTTTTCCTTTCAAGCACTGACGATTCTAGTAGGCAGGCTTGAGCAGGGAAAAGCCTACACTCAAAAAATGTTTTTGTGCTACTTCTACTACTTTGGACCCAGGCCACTGCCCTACTAGCTCAACTCCCAGGCCCATCTACAAATGCACAGCTCAAACACGTAGAGATAAATAATGATGGCGTTCAAGAGAGTCCATCATGGATAGCTAAGTTGCCTGGTACCTCACTGCTTGTCATATAGTAGGAGAAACAAATCGTATTTCATGTTACTACATGTGCTCAGTGGACAATATATATAACATGTAGGGTAAAAAAGCGATGCAACAAGTGTACAACCTCTTTGGCGAAGCCATGTCGATCTCAGCGCAATTGGGTTGGTCGGTGAGGATGCTCCGGCTGATTAGGCTGTCGGAGGAGGGGAAGAAGATCTTAGGCGTCTGGAGATGGAGCCGGGGGTACTGCTCCGCTGTGATGGAGGGTTTCGTCGTTGGAGCAGCTCCGGTGAGTTGTACGACGGCGAGGCTGAAGCAGGACAAGAGACACAACGTTAACCTGAGTGGAATTCTAATAGCATCTCCAATAGATGACATAAAATACATAAACACAAAGTGCTAGATGTAAAATACATCAGCCGCTCATCGCTGAACTTAACTGTCGAAACTGAATTTAACTGTCGAAACTGAATTTAACTGTCGAAACTGAATTTTGCTGTCGAAACTGAATTTTACTGTCGAAACTGAATGCACTAGTAGCAAAAAAGCAGTAGTAGCAGCAGCAGTGCCCGTAGCAGCAGCGCGTGCGAGAGCCGGGGCAGCTGGTCGTGTAGTAGCATCTCGGGTAGCAGCTGCAGGGGCTCGAGCGAGAGCAGGCGCGTGCAAGAGTAGAGCAGCAGCGCAAGCAAGAGCAAGAGCGAGAGTAGCAGCGCAAACAAGAGCAATAGCGAGAGCAGCAGCGCGAGCAAGAGCAAGAGCAAGAGCAAGAGCAAGAGCAGACCAGGCAGGGGACTGAGAGCAAGAGCAGAGCAGCAGCGTGAGTGAGAGCCAAAGCAGCAGCAGCTCCTACTGATGTGGACGTCGCCGCCGAGGGAGCGACGCTGTGGAGGAAGTGGCTGGCGATGCCGCCGTGGATGGAGCCGTGCCATGTCGGCTCGGGACCGAGCGCCGGCAGCACCGTGAGATCGAATCAAGAAGAAAATGCGGCGATTAGTGTAGAACCTCTTTGGTGGTGCCGATTAGGCCTCAGCTTCATCCGAGGAATCGGTGATGATGATGCTCTTCCGGTGGTGCAGGTGAAGATGGTGGTGTGGGAATGGAGGTGGCGCGAAAGACGAGGGGCACGTCAGGGCAGCTCCTTGGAGGTGGAGGATGGGGTGGCTGAACCGGTGGGACGACAAGATCGACGACGGATCCTCATATGGTGCGGTGGATGAGGGATGTCGAGGTGTTGCTGTGGACGACAGAGTCGGGGAAGAGGCTCCGGCTGGGTGGCGGACGGAGGAGGGTGTGGGGCTTCGCGGGTTTTCGCGGCCTCGGTGTACGAATGGGTGGGCTGATGGGATGGGAGGGGGAAACCATGGCTTAGGGACGCACTTGTCCGAAATGTGGGGTAAGTTACGAAAGTACCCCCACTGATTTGAGCTAGGCGGTTCTTTCAGTTCAGGGGTATCACGGGCATTTCACGTGTCGGGATTTCGCAGGAGGTGGGAGTTTTCGCGCGCGTTCTAATTTTGGGATAGCAAGGTGCGGGTTGAGATGGAGGGAGTTTTTGGAGCACAACGAGACAAAGATATATCTTAAAATTTCGAGGTAACAAGGCGCGGGTTGAAGAGGCGGGAGTTTCGCAGCACGATAGACAGAGATGCTAGCTAGAAATTTCGTCATAACAAGGCGCGGCTTGAAATTTCGGGAGAACAAGCTTAACATGTACAAAAAAAAAGACAATTCGCACCTCATCACTAGAGAGAGCCATGTCCCGTTTTACTATATTACTAGAAGTGCATTCAAATACAACAACAACAAAATAAAAAAATCGGGACAACAAACATAAGGTGTACAGTACCAAATCAATTTGCACTTCCCTCAACAATAAAAAAACAATTTGTGTTGTCTAGCATATGGACTAAATTTGAGTACATTTTTCCTGTTTGAATGGGATTGTACTCGGGTTAGTTATACAACCATCTAAATATTATCTTCACAACACATGACATGAATATAGGAGTAGTAAATTCCTATATAAATACGAACTACATATACATACGATCTCAAATTCAAATATATGTATTCATTTTATGTTGAATTCAAATCATAGTACATGTATGCTCTAGCTAGATGTTCGGAATCTAAACCATGTATGATACTATGTACAATTTGTTTAACACGCACAACACACACATAAACACCATTTAGACTAGTAAGGTACACGTGCATTGCACGCATGAGATTTGGCAACCAAGTTATAAATAAATACCACATTATAGCACGTAAGCTTTGAGTCATATATGCATGATGTAGATGTTTGTTTAATTCTTATAGTTCATCTCATTCAAGATCAATTAGTTTTTATAAAAAACCTAATCTATTTTAAGATTCATGGAATTGTGCGTTGTAAAGCATAGAGTAAAAACAAATAATGGCAATTCATGTAGAAAAAAATTGGGCAATTATGATACGGAAGATTCTAGAACAAAGGAGAAGTGCTTGTGTTTTGAGGTTTGTGCATTATGCTTAAGTTCAACCATGGAGTCTTCTAGATTGTACATATGGCAAAATCTGGTGGAATGTAGATGATATCCAACAGCCAGCAGTGCTCGGATTTGCCATCTCTGCACCGTCGGATTGGCTTCATCCAATGACCATCTTTCAAAGTTATTCGCACACTATATAGGGGTATAGACTAGTAAGGTACACGTGCATTGCACGCATGATATTTGGCAACTAAATTATGAATAAACACCACATTATAGCATGTAAGCTTTGAGTCATATATGCATGATGTAGATGTTCGTTTAATTCTTATAGTTCATCTCATTCAAAATCAATTAGTTTTTATAAAAAAGCTAATCTATTTGAAGATTCATGGAATTGTGCGTTGTAAAGCATAAAGTAACAACAAATAATGGCAATTCATGTAGAAATTTTTTTGGGCAATTATGATACGTAAGATTCTATATATCTAGTCAGGTCTCCCCTCTTTCCCACGTACACATCGATCAATCTATACCTCTCTATATAGGATTACATAGCTAATACACCCACATTATATATCCATCGTCCCCCTCTCATCATCCATGTCTTCCGCTTCATCTCTCAGACGCGCGCACAGTGGCGAAGACAGGGGGCAGCAAGGGCCCTGGCCCCCCTAACATCACTATATATTGAGGCTAATATGAATGTGATCAGTAGATCAATTGCTGGTAAAATGGTTTAAGTTGATGAATTGGCCCTCCCCGTAAAGGATTAGCAATGCTTGGCCCCCTAGCTCATTTATTTTTCATGGCTCCGCCACTGTGCGCAACCGCGCACTCGCCCCCTCTCTTTAAATATCGATCTCGCACTTGTGCACTCCTTCATAGTCTCCCTCCACTTGGCCCCTCGCACCATCTTCCAGCCCCCCACCCCCATATCCCAGTGCTTGTATGCCAGTAGAGCTCTTCCCTCTATCTGTCTCTATCGATATCTCACGCGGTCAACACCTCCCCTCCCTTCTCGTATATCACCCCGCCCCCATGCACAAACATGTATGTATATAGGCCTCTCCTTCACACAAATTGCATTGACACGTATTCCCTCACCATATCTTAGTATCTCTCACACACACGGACTACTTGTGCAAAAGAGAAGAGGTGCACACACGCACTCGTTCCCACATACAAATGCGTGGGTGCACGGTGGAGCACATTTGTACAAAAAATGAGCGTGTAGAAAGCCTTTAGATGATGTGCCAAACAAGTCTATATCTATACCTCTATATCTATATCTATACCCCTATATTGAGTGCGAATAAATTTGAAAGAAGGTCATTGGATGAAGCCAATCAGACGGTGTAGAGATGGCAAATCCGAGCACTACTGGCCATTGGATATCATCTACATTCCACCAGATTTTGCCATACATACAATCTAGAAGACTCCATGGTTGAACTTAAGCATAGTGCACAAACCTCAATACACAAGTACTTCTCCTTTGTTCTAGAATCTTCCGTATCATAACTGCCCAAACTTTTTTTCTAGTTGAATTGCCATTATTTGTTTTTACTTTATGCTTTACAACGCACAATTCCATGAATCATAAAATAGATTAACTTTTTTTATAAAAACTAATTGATTTTGAATGAGATGAACTATAAGAATTAAACGAATGTCTACATCATGCATATATGACTCAAAGCTTACATGCTATAGTGTGGTATTTATTCATAATTTGGTTGCCAAATATCATGCGTGCAATGCACGTGTACCTTACTAGTACTTCCTTTTTCAATTAATATATTATGATTAAAATGATGTGGGGGCATCCATGAAGCCACGTGGCACATGTGGAGGCGTTGTCGCGACCTCCTTGTGTGGATTGATCACAGTGACGTGCTGCTGGTTCCAGAAGAATGTACTCGTCCTCTCTCATGCACACTGGCAGTACATGCAAGAAGTGAAGATGTGCACGCACGCACTCATTCCCTCGCACGCACATGCGGGTACGCGGTGGGACACATTTTTGTACGAAGATCCACCCCATGTGATAATTTGACGCGTGTAAAGTCGTTCACTTCATTGATGGCCAATTAATACAGTGCATGCAAATTGGAATGGACGTGAGGGAGGAAGTAGTTGAGAAAGACATTACTACTACACTGCGTGCATGCGAGTAGTTAAATCATGGGTTGCTACTTCCATTGGTCTCCTTCGTATTTTGTGCCAATTTTTGACCATAATTTTAAGTAACACAATATTTATGCCTGTCATAAAAATTAATGTCATCGAAAACTACTTTCAAATGTGATTCCAATGATATAATTTTTGGTGACATGCATTAACATTTTGTTAGTTAAATTTTTGGTCAAAATTGGCACAAAATAAAAAGGGGGCAAATAAACCAGGACGCAGGCAGGATTATCAATTTTTTCCTGGGTTACTGTTGATGGCCTTTGTATTTAAATATGGACGGAGTGGAGTAGTACTATCTTTACCTTAGCCTCGTAGGGCTCTCCCAGCGCCTACGCTCGCCTCCCTGCCTCGCCCACCGGATCCCGCCATGGATAATCCCTTAGATCCCAGGATCCCGCGGGCTGCCCTCTCTCTGTGGCCCGCAGCACTGCTGCCTTTGAGCGAAACCCACATGTGTTTCAGAGGGGATCCATTGCTCTGGAATCACAGATCGGTGGAACCGAAGGACATGCCAGGGCTGCGTTTCAGGTGGTGGGCAGCAAGGGCAAATTGAATCGAGGAAGCATCGCATCGATTGGACACAAGTTCGAAGGAGCTGCGCCTGGCAAAGCACAAGGCAGAGGCGCAAGTTGATCTCAGGGGAGAGATGCTGAGGGGTGTCAGCATCTGGCAGCGTCGCGTTGATTTCGAGCTGGGGCTAATGGCGGAGATCATATTCACGGAGTCGACTACGGAGGAAAGAATGCGCATGCCTGCGGAATGGCATGAGCAGCCGGTGCAACTGTTCAAATGGGCGGTAGGAGAAGCCAAATCCTGAGACCAGCTGCGGCAGCACCGCTGGGCATGCATCATAGGTGAGGTGAGCTGCCCTCCTTCCCTGCTAGCGATGCAGTGACCTACTCGGTTGCTGCTGTAGTGAACTTGCAACGCCATGTCGGTTTGCAACCTTGACAATCACTCCATATATATGTATTGTATTCCTGTGAAAATACTTGGTCGTTTGGAAAAAAGATGGTAATTGATTTATCACTACTTTTTGAATGCTTGGTCGTGACAATCACCCGAAGCCACAACCAGAAGTCTCCATCACGTAATACTTATGGTCGGTCGCACCAACAGATGGTCTGTCGGACCCGCGTCTCACCGAAGGGACACGCATCAGCTTGGTCTGACATGTACGACCAGTTACATCACTGACTTGTGCGACCGCATTTGAGCAGTAGTACTTGAAATTTATGTTCCACTAAACTCATCGGGAGCCGTTTCGGGCCTCGAAACCAAAACCATCAATTAATCTTTAGCTTGTTCCCATCACATTCCAAAGTAGTACTACCATGCTATAATTAAGAGCAAACCTGCTCACACCTAGTACATATCAAACCTGAATGTGTTCCCACTATGCAGGTTTTAGTACTAGTGCTAGTACTAGGTTATAAAAAGGGGAACTACCTAGCCGAAAATTACTCTACCTTCCTCCTCATAAGTCTTTCTTGTTCGTCCGTCCTTGCCATGGCTAGTGTGCAGAGCTCTAGGTCGAGTACTACTCGTAACAAGGCAGCCGTGACCAAGGCCGCGGAAAAAAAAGAGAGGGCTCGCCGCCTCGCAGAGACATCGAAAGATCTCTCACGGGCAGGCGAGGGCTCCCAGGAGAGCCCTAGCCGCGGAGGCGAACATGCCGAGCTGGCGGCGCTGGAGTCGTTATCCCTCGACGACATGCCTGATCAAGCTGTAAGGTTGGCTATAAGAGTATTTTTTTTACTTCTCTCTATCTCTTTCTTCGTAGTATTTATTGCATTTGCCAAAAGGAGTAAGGAGTACAGTACTTGGCACCTGTATACCATGAAGTTGGTCAGGAATCGGGAGACTCACGCCGGTTGTAGCGCCGCAGTTAAAATGGTAATGTCAAGTCAAATCATAGGGCCCCACCTATCCAGCAGTAACTCGCCGTCAAATCACACAGCCCTACGTTTGCAGCAACCTACTCCCTCATCTTCTCGCCTCTCTATCGAACTGACTAGGCAGAACTGCCCCGCCTACTGCACGGGAAAAGCCCCGCCCTCGACTTTTAAATATAATTTTGTATCCATGGATTGAGCCATGGAGCAAAGCCTCAAGAAAATGGCGGTACACATGTATACAGCGCGCCCGTCGCATTCGCGTCGCACCCCAGACGGTCGGTCGGCCTGGCACGCCGCTCTCTGAATGGAACACGCATCATATTGCGTTTGCACAACATGTGGGACCACAATTGAGAACCGACCATAGGCACACTCCCCATACCCGCAAGTCGGCTGAGTTAATAGAAGAGAGAGACGAGCGATAGTACTGGAGCAGTGTTGTACAGACGTCAGTGCCTGGACGATCCCTGCATGACACGGAAGATCAGTTCGTCCATGCATGTGACCAGACTCCAGCAGACGGCTGGATTGGCTATCGTCTACATATCATGCAGGCTGTGTTGTACAGGGCTGTAGTTCTGATGAGAATTCTAAAAAAAGGTTTCTTGTCATCTCGCAATATTAGGTGTCATGTGCTTCGGATCACTACGAGGGTTAAACAACGACAACTGAGTTCCTCCAAGGTGCTGGTCATTGGGGGCACATGCACGAAGACTACTCGGCTGCCATCTAGGTCAAGCCGGCTATGTTAATTAGGACATCTATTGATGGACCCCTTTTCTACGAGTTTATCTTTAATTTGAGCTTTGATCCTCGTCTAATTTGTCCGTCGGGATTCATGTTGTCTCCTTGGGGCAGTGAGGTTATGGTTTCTTGTCATGTGGCATTTTTTCGTGTTATATGTTAATCTGGTGCTTCAGATCAAAATGACGACAACTGCGCCTCCGGGGGACGTGCATGAAGACTTCTCGACAATCATTGACAAGGTCAAGCCGGCTCCGGTAGATAAAAGAAAACTACTCCACTATATAGGCAGGAGCCTCCGTGTTTGCTTGCTAGTGTTGCTCTCTTCACACTGTCTCGTCCTCTCCAGATCTAAACATGACATCAGTGGCCACATTCTCTCTCTGCTCATCGCTGGTCACAGATCCAGTTGGATCCCCTCCACCGGGGAAGGTGAGAAGGTGCAATGTTCACGCGGTAGTCCTCGGCGACGGCTCTTACCCACTGCCGGTGCGTCCTGATCAGCGTGCCTTGCCGTTCTCTCCCACGCAGCGCCGGCTAGGGAGGACCTCCGACCCCTTCTTCCTCGCTGCCCTAGTGTGGGCAGATCCAGCCTCCCGCCGCCCACCTAGCGACATCCTGGCGACCCTCAGGTATAACTTCCTCTGAAACCGGCCTTGCTCTACTTCCCCAGCTCCTGACGTCGCTGCATTTGTATCTTTTACTATTTCTCAGGCCCCCTCGTAGATAGGATCGATCGGTTGTTCGAAAGCCACCTAAAGTTTTACTGTTAAGAGGTAAAACTAGTTCATGCAGTCGAAGCTAGTACTACTTGGTTCAAACAGGGAAGAAAGGGGGTGGGGGTGGGGGAAGACACTACTAGGAAAAGGGCTATAGATGATATGGCCACTAATGGCGCACCAGACATGAGGTGCGCCACTACTATATAGCAGTGGCGCACCATGTGTTGGTGCGCCATTAGTGTGAAAGACACTAATGGCGCACCAGACCAATGGTGCGCCACTAGTAATAAATTTTATTTTTTTTATTTTTCCAAAAATACTAATGGCGCACCATGCGAGAGTGCGCCATTACTAGTTTTAACTAGTAATGGCGCACCAGCCACAGAGTGCGCCACTAGTAACAATTTTTTTTTAATTATTTTTCCAAAAATACTAATGGCGCACCAGGGCAGAGTGCGCCATTACTAGTTTTAACTAGTAATGGCGCACCAGCCACACAGTGCGCCACTACTGTATTTTTTTTATATTTTTTTTGCAAAACTACTAATGGCGCACCACCAGCTGGTGCGCCATTAGTAACCAGGGTTACTAATGGCGCATTTGTAGGTGGTGCGCCATTAGTAACCTGGGACCAGCTAGATATTTTGGACAGCCACACCTACACACTCACTTTCCCCACTTCATTCTCTCCACCTCCTCCTCCAAGCTTGTGTCGGCTGCCTCCTCCTCCTCACCTCATTTGCACCATAGATTCATCAAAATTAAGTGGTTAAATTACCTTTTTTTGATAGGTAAGTAAGGGGAAAGCTATCTTTATGTTGTAGATCTACTTTTTTTCTCCCTCCAACAACGTGCACATGCACTTTTTATGGCCTAGCTAGATCTATGTATGTTTGTGGTGTTGCATATGTTTGTGGTGTTGCATATATGTTTGTGTTTGCAGGTACCGGTATTTGAAATGCGATAGTTGCCAATATTTTGCCGGAATGTTGATTCATTTCCGTTTCGGCAAGAATTTTGGCACTATGCATTCTTTTTGGTCCTATTTTTAGGCAAAGTCATGCCAAATTTTTTCTTGGTTCTAAAATATCGTTTTGCTCTACCCCGCAGGCGACCATGGTCCGCACGATGACCGAAGGCATCGTGAATAGGTTTTTGAGCTCCGCGAAGGCCGAGATGCTTCAAAAGAACGAGACGGAGATAAGATGTCCGTGTCGAAGATGCAAGCTGAAGAGCCTTATTGCGGACCCGGATTCCGGGCAGGTGCGGGACCACCTGCTCTTGCGTGGTTTCATGGATGGCTATCAGTGGCAAGGTGATGAAGATGACTATGAAGTCGTCCATGGGGGCCGGGCAAGAAATGAGGAAGGGCAGCAAGACAACCACCGCGGGGAGGGCGGGCGAGAAGACGAAGAATCTCCAGGACATGATCACGACGGTGATGCTGTACACAGTCATCATGTAGAAGATGCTGGACATGATGATGAGGAAGATCAAGACGAAGGGCATGATCATGAAGATGAAGATGCCGGAGCAGACGACGATGGACCATCGATGGGCTGGGTGCAGGACCCTCATATTCAAGAGCTGCTTCTCAAGCAGACCGATAACACAAGAGCTGCCGCCCGAGAGAAAGCCAAGCTGGATCAACTGGAGATAGACGCGGTTACTCCATTGTATGAAGGATGCAGGCCCGAGGATACCCGCCTGAAAGTAACGCTCATGGCTCTGGAGATGAAGGTAAAACACAAAATGACCGACGCATGCTTCGACGAGAACATGTCATTCTGGCACGAACGTCTTCCCATGGGGAACAAGTGCCCGACCAGTTTCGAGGAGGCGAAGAAAATCGTGTGTCCTCTGGATTTACCGCACATGAAATACCATGTGTGCATGAACAATTGCATCATTTATCGGGACGAGCACGCGGAGTCTACCATATGTCCGGTGTGCGGCGTCACTCGATACAAGAAGAGGAAGAAAGCTCCTCGAAAAGTGGTGTGGTACTTTCCGATCACTCCTCGTCTCCAGCGGTATTTCGCGGACCCTAAGGCAGCAAAGCTCCTGCGTTGGCACATGGATAGGGAGAAGAAAAAGCGAGAAGATGACAGAAATGATCCGGAGATAAATAAAAAAGACAAGATGCTGAGTCACCCTAAGGATGCGAGCCAGTGGCAAGCGTTGAACTTCGAACACCCAGAATTTGGGGACGATCCAAGGAACATCATGCTGGGCGCGAGCACCGATGGAGTCAATCCGTTTGGCAGCCAGAGAAGCACACATAGCACCTGGCCTGTGTTTGTGTGGATGTACAACCTTCCCCCCTGGAAGTGCATGAAGAGGAAGTACATTCACATGAGTATGCTAATTGAAGGGCCGAAACAACCAGGGAACGACATCAATCTGTATCTGGGGCTGCTGAAAGATGAGCTAGACACGCTGTGGAAAACGCCAGCCAATACGTGGGACGCCGCAGAGAAATATTATTTCCCTATGAGAGCCGCACTGCTCACGACGGTGCACGACTATCTCGGTTACGGATATCTCGCGGGGCAGGTGGTCCACGGATTTTCTGGATGCGTCAGGTGCATGGATGACACAACATATCGCCAGCTAGATAGAGATCCCGGGTCTTCGAAAACCGTGTTCATGGGACATCGAAGGTGGCTTCGCGACGATGACCCATGGAGAAAACGCAAGGATCTGTTCGATGGTGAAACCGAACCCCGAAGACGCCCGCGTACGAGGAGCGGCGAGGAAATAGACGAGCTGTTGAAAAATTGGAAAGATTGCCCACTGCCGGGAAAGAAGAAAAAGGCGCCAGAGCCGGGAAAGAAGCGAAAGGCGCCAGAGCCGCTGCTGAAGGTATGGAAAACGAGGTCTGTTTTCTGGGACTTGCCGTACTGGAAGATCCACCGTGTGCCTCACAGCCTTGATGTCATGCATATCACGAAGAACGTGTGCGAGAGTCTGCTTGGTACCCTGCTCAACATGCCAGAGAGGACCAAAGATGGGCCAAAAGCAAGGGCAGACTTGAAATCAATGGGCATCAGGGAGGAGCTTCACGCTAATGATGATGATGATGATGATGATGAGGCGAAGTAGGACACGGAAAGTCGTCGCAAAGGCAAAAAGGCCAAGAAGACCGGAAATGACTACCCTCCCACGTGCTTCACTCTAAGTCAGGAGGAGATCGAGCAGTTTTTCACCTGCCTCGTAAGAGTAAAACTTCCTTACGGTTACGCGGGGAAGATAAGCAGATACCTAGACCCAGCGAAGCAGAAGTTCAGCGGGATGAAGTCTCACGACTGTCACGTGCTGATGACGCAGATACTTCCAGTTGCAATCCATGGGATCATGGACGCGCACGTCCGTGAAACGCTATTTGGCCTATGCAACTTTTTCGATGTCATCTCTCGGAAGTCGGTTGGCGTGAGGCAACTCAGAAGGCTACAGGAAGAGATCGTGGTGATACTATGCGAGCTTGAGATGTACTTCCCGCCCGCATTCTTCGACGTTATGGTGCATCTTCTGGTCCATATCGTGGAGGATATCATCTAACTCGGGCCGACATTCCTGCACAGCATGATGCCGTTTGAAAGGATGAATGGTGTCATCAAAGGATACGTTCGCAACATGTCACGTCCAGAGGGAAGCATAGCCAGGGGCTTTCTGACCGAAGAGTGCATCTCCTACTGCACGAATTATCTAGGCATCGAGAACCCCGTTGGTCTGCCCGTCAACAGGCACCTCGGCAGGCTCGCTGGATGGGGTCACCGCGAGGGTCGCCGCGAAATGCATGTCGACTTCGAGGGTCGACTCGCCGACTTTGAAAGAGCAAACCTAGTCGCGCTACAACACATAGACGTGGTCGATCCTTGGGTGGTAGAGCATAAAACCTTTATTGAGAAGACGTACAATGACCAAGGCCAACAGAGGACGGACGGAGATATAATCAAAGAGCACAACTCATGTTTCACGCGTTGGTTCATGCAGAAGCTTCTATCGTACCCTTTACATGAGGATTCTTCCGCGGAAGAACAACTCATATTCGCCTTGTCACAGGGCGCCGAGCACAACCTGATGACCTATGAGGCATACGATATCAACGGCTACACATTCTACACCGAGGACAAGGACATGAAGAGCGATGGTTATCAGAACTCCGGGGTAACGATGGAATCCTACACCGGTAACGACAAGGACAGATACTACGGAAGGATCGAGGAGATCTGGGAGCTGAGCTACGCTGGAGAGAAGGTCCCGATGTTCCGTGTCAGATGGGCCAAGAGCGTCCTAAAAGAAGACCTGTATTTCACCACCATGGTTATACCCGAAGCCAAATCCAAGACCGCGGGCGCAAACGTCACCGCAAAAAATGAGCCATGGGTACTGGCTTCCCAAGTGGACCAATGCTTCTTCATTACCGACCCGTCAAAGCCCAGTCGTGTTGTTGTGAGGAGAGGCAAAAGGAAGATCATCGGAATGGATGGAGTCGCCAATGAGCAAGACTTCGACAAGTACGGCGACCCGAAGATGGAACATGACGACGACGATGAAGTAGCAGCATACACCACAAGAAGAAGCAGGACCACAGAAGAACTCCATTTGTGAAAAAGAAGGGCAAGAAGATTGTGAACAGATAGCTAGCTAGCTAAGATCGATTGTATTTAAATTGTAGCCTTCATTTCTCGATTGTATTTCATGGGCACTTTTTGACATCATGAATATTTTTAAATTTCATGGGCACTTTTTGAACTCATGAATATTTTTAAATTTCATGGGCACCACCGCCGACGACCCCCGCACCCTCCCCCGCTCCACCGTCACAAATGAATGCAACTAAAAATTATTACTGTTTTTATAAAAATTTATTACTGTTTCATATTCATATTCATTTTCTAAAAAATTATTAGATGCAACAAAAAAAATAATAAAAAAAATTACTTATGGCGCACCGCTGGCTGGTGCGCCATTGCTATCTAAAAAAAAGATTACTTATGGCGCACCGTCCCGGTGGTGCGCCATTGCTATAAAAAAAACATTCTAATGGCGCACCGCCAGGGGGTGCGCCATTGCTATCGCCGCGGCCTACCTAGCCCCACCACTGCACACACATCTCGCTCCTCTCGCGCAAAACCACCGCCACCGCCGCCGCACTCCCATCCCCACCTCTCCCGCGACTGCCCCGCCGCGCCGCCCTCCGGTGACCCACTCGATACGGTGGGCCTCCTCTCCCCCTCCCTCTCTCTCTCCATCCCTCTCTCTCTCCTCCTCCCTTTCTCTCTCTTCATCGTGCGCGCACCTCCTCTGCAGCAGATCGAGCGCCTCTCCCACGACCGCCCGCCGCGCCGCCCCCTACCTGCTCGTCTCCGGCGACCCCCTCCGCTCCGGTAAGCCTCCCGCTCCCTCCCTCCCTCTCTCTCTCTCACCGTGCGCCCCCTCCTCTACAGCGCCTCGCCGGATCTTCCCCGCCTCCCCGGCAGCGAGACGACCTACAGACCTCTCTGTTGCCGCTGCCGCCTACCGGATCCAGTCCCCACCCTGCTCCTGCTGTTGGCTACTGCTGATCGCCTCTGCTGCTGCTGTTGGCGACTGCAGGTAATTGACATCAAAAAAATTTAGTTAGCTATTGGCTTCTGTAGATTGATTTAGATTTCCAGTTACAAGCAGCAGGTTCTTATCAAATGAAACAACAAGATCTGTAGATTGATCTGTAATGGCAGAAACTGAATAAAACAGCAACAACAAGATCATCAGGCATCTTCTTATCAAATGACTGAATATTGTCAGCTGGAGTTATAGAGCATTCACTCTGTGTTTGACTGAATATTGACTAAATTCTGTGTTTGATCAAATGATTGTCAAGATTTATGCAAATGAAGATCACAGTAAGAAGCAGTATTGATGTACTCTGAAATTAACAATATTAGTAGTTGTCCTGCATAACTAGTCAATTAGCATAATTAGTCACTGGTTCATTTAACTGTTTATCAAACTACAACAGTTTCAGTTAATAGTCAACAGTTTCATTTGCATTACATTGAAGTTTAAGATCATCAGGCATCTTCTTATCAAATGGACTGAATATTGTCAGCTGGAGTTATAGAGCATTCACTCCGTGTTTGACTGAATATTGACTGATTCTGTGTTTGATCAAATGTGTCAAGATTTATGCAAATGAAGATCACAGTAAGAAGTAGTATGATGTACTCTGAAATTAACAATATTAGTAGTTGTCCTGCATAACTAGTCAATTAGCATAATTAGTCACTGGTTCATTTAACTGTTTATCAAACTACAACAGTTTCAGTTAATAGTCAACAGTTTCATTTGCATTACATTGAAGTTTAAGATCATCAGGCATCCTCTTATCAAATGACTGAATATTGTCAGCTGGAGTTATAGAGCATTCACTCTGTGTTTGACTGAATATTGACTGAATTCTGTGTTTGATCAAATGATTGTCATGATTTATGCAAATGAAGATCACAGTAAGAAGCAGTATTGATGTACTCTGAAATTAACAATATTAGTAGTTGTCCTGCATAACTAGTCAATTAGCATAATTAGTCACTGTTTCATTTAACTGTTTATCAAACTACAACAGTTTCAGTTAATAGTCAACAGTTTCATTTGCATTACATTGAAGTTTAAGTGAATCTACAGTGACCCGTTCCGGCAAATTCGGGGATAATGATTTTGCAGGTACCCCAAGAGGCCCTTGAGTTTGCCGGAATGTCGATTAACTTCCGTTCCGGCAAATTTGGGTACTCCATATGTCCTATTTTCAGCAAAGGTCATGCTGAAATTTTCCGTGAATTTTAGCATGACTTTGCTAAAAATAGGACATATGGTGTACTTGCGACTAATGCATGGGCCGGGGTATCTTAGTACTTAATTCTTGCTGCATTAAACCATAGGTGGCAATAGAGCCAAGTGATTAGGCTCAACTTAGAATTCTCCTTCCCTTTTCTTGATAGGGTATATTATTAGAAGATACCCATATATACCAGTCAACCTAGGGTGCCTCGGCATCGATAAACCCTAAATGATGAAAACTTAACTTAGCATTTAGGGTGCCTCAGTGTCGACAAACCCTAAATGATAAAACCTTGGCTTTTAGGGTGCCTCGGTGTCGATAAAAACCTAAATGATGAAAGCTTAGGCTTTTAGGGTGCCTCGGCGTCGACAAACCCTAAATGATAAAAGCTTAGCTTTTAGGATGCCTCGGTGTCGACAAACCCTAAATGATGAGACCATGATCTTGTTCCTTGACAATAACCAACTTTTTGACCAAACTTTTTTCCTATTTAGAGCGAACATGGCCCACAACGATGAGGCCGGCGGTTCGGGCGGCAAGGCATTCTGGGAGTTGTCCCAGGAGATGGAGGAAGAACCTCACCGCTATGAGGACGCCGCGGAAGACACCGATCCTAACTACACAACCCCTAGTGGCGTCGGGGATGACACCACTGATGGTGCCGCCGAGGATGCCACCACTGATGATGGCAGCGCACGCACAGATGGCAGCCAACCGAAGAGGCAACGGAAGGACCGGCGCCCGAACATGCTCGGCACCGTCAAGGAGGAATTTACTGAAGTGTCCTCCGAGGGGCATCCAACGGCGCCCAAAGAATTAGTCAATGGGTACTCGGTTCAGCTCGGGTGCATTCCCCGGAGCACCGTCTCGATCAACACCGAGAACCTAAGGCATAAGGACCGAGGGAATTTGCGCAACCTCCTCTTCACGAAGCTGCACGAACGATACAAGTTCCCTGCTGACTTTGCAAACACACGCCTCTCAGGGAATAAAGTGAACAGTGCCACCCTCACGAAGATGAGCACGGCCCTGTCTACTTGGAGAAGCGCGGTGAAGAGAATGATTGACAAAGGTGATAGTTATGAGAAGATCAAGGAGAAAAATCCTTCGATCAGCGAAGATGACTACAAGGAGTTCAAGATCAAGTGCGAGAGCAACGCAACCGTGGAATCAAGTCAGTGGGGGAAAGATATGCGGGAATTGAACTTAGGGGTCCACCAACTCGGTCCCGGCGGTTACAGAGTGGCGGAACCTATATGGGACAAGGAGGACACGGAACGTGCCGAGCAAGGCCTACCGGCCCGCTTCGAGAAATACCGTGACAAGCAAACCAGGAACTATGTTAGGGCCCGGTACAAGGTGGACCCGGTAACAAAGGAGCTTACCACGGATGCGAAGACCAAGGCGCTTGAGCGTGTTCTGGTAAGGAATACACCCCCGCGTAATTAGCTCCATATGGTTGCATTCTAATTAATGAAGCCAAATTTCTAAATGGTTCACGTTCCTTCCGCAGGACACTGAAAGCGGTAGCGCGGGGTCGTCTCAGAGCTCCCCTTTCGACACCCCTTTAAATAGGGCGTTGAACATAATGAAAAACAAGGATAAGCTCAGTAAGCCGTCGTCAGCTGGTCATGTGGCCGGCAAAGGCTTGTCCACGAAATGGTCGAAATACTATACCGCTGGGCGAAAGGAGAGAAAGACCAGCTCAGAAAGCCAGCAGCGCGAGGTTCAAGAACTCAAGGCACAAGTGGCGCGGATTCCGGAGATGGTCGAAGAGCAAGTGCGAGACCAACTGGGAGCGACGATCACCGCCATTATACCTACCTTGGTTTCTGGGCTGCAGGCATGGGTGGCGGGCGGCCAACAGGGGCCGCCCCCGATTCCGAGCTTCTCGGGCAGCAACTCGCGCAACTCGCCGGCGGAGGCGGCGCTGGCATTGCAGCTTAATGTACCCGGGTGTGGGAAGAATACGTCGGCCGGCACCTCGGCAGCAAGCGGCCCCTCCGTCAATTGCACGCCCGCCGTTGGCGGTGCCTCGACATTAGCCGAGCTCGACGCCATGACGGTAACTAATTAAGCCTCTCGGCCGATGACTTCATCTCCTTGCCTTTGATTGGGCATCCCTGACGCCCTACATGTTTTTGCAGGGCGCCGCCGATGTTCCGTGCACTCTCCCGCACTTCGTGAACGACGAGTTGGTCGATGTCGCCAAGGGCAGAATCGTTCAACCAGGCAGCCGCGTGTTCCACGGTAATCAAATGCCACCCACCGTTTATAGGGTTCAACTGGTTCGGGTGCTGCCGGGCTTCGACGACATATTACCTCCGTATCGACCCCATGGGGCTGACGAAGATGATGTGATGACCCTTAGCGCCTGCATAAGCTGGCCCATGCTTTGGTCGAAGAGGCAGATTCGTTTGGGGGCGGGGGACACCACCCCACAGACAACACCGCTAGTCGTGCCGGCGCCAAGCCATGGCAAGACCCCCGCAACGCTACCGGACATGCCGGACATGCATATGGCATAGGATCCGGGCATGCATATGGCACAGGATCCGGATGACGACGACGGTACATTTACCAACGTCGATAAGTACTTCAACGAACATGGGTGCGATGACGAATTCTTGGGGCCTCCTTCTCAAGAACCCAACCCTGCAAAAGACGATCGCGATCTAGCTGGTACCGCGGAGAAACCCAATTGCAACAGGCGTCGTCTGGCGTTCAGTTCCCAGGAGACGCCTCCAGCTGCCGCCTTCACCGAGCCTCAGATAGCCGAGGTGCGAAATATTATCAGCCCCAACACACTCAAGAAGGCGGTCTCTAAGCAGAACTCGATCCCATTACAGCAGAAGAAGGGACGGAAAAGAAAAAGCAACAAGGGTGCGAGCCAGCCGGCACCGAGTACGATCCGTGCTCAGGACGGGCCACCTTCACCTAAGGATATCTCGAGGAGGGTGCATGTGGCGGGAAGGCCGATGCTACCGACTAATCTGCTCAATGCTGCAACCGGTGCTATGCGGAGTATGCATGGCAGTGATCTTTCTTTGGAGAAGCGGCGTCTCCGAGAGAATGATGTGGCATACCCGGTTTTCATGGCCAAGGTGCCAGAGGGCAAGGGCTTTGTGGATAGCACCATCGGGGGTATGATTGTCCTGCGGTTTGATGACATCTTCGCTATGTTTAACCTTCATCCGCTGCACTACACCTTCGTTCGGCTATTTTCGCTGAGTATGGAGATGCGGATCATTAGAGACAAGACCCCGGACATCGTGATAGTCGACCCCTTCTACATGCGTGCCAAGATCTTGGGCAGCGCTGGGGACCGGCAAGTCGCGAGTTCATACCTCGAAGGCGTCATTCTGGCAAACCCAGATAAGGATAACTTCCTCGTGCCTTACTTTCCCGAGTAAGGCATCCCCTCACCGCCCCGTAACATATGATTTCTTAGATTTCGATCCTTCTTTTTTTTTTCTAACATTCCGTGTTTTGTGCAGTGACACACATTGCACACTCATCCTCTTAAGCCCGAAATATTCCATGGCCATGTATTTCGACTCGGACCGTCAGTCGAAGAAAGACTACACAAATATGAAGAAAGTTCTTGATGATGTTCTTCCCGACTATGCTAGATCTGGAGGCACCTTCAGCAGGCCAATTCGTAGGTACGGCAAGCACGTGTTCACCCACAATACGACGTTCCCCTGCGTCAAGCAGCCGCCTGGCGGTCAGAAGGATGCCTACTACGCCCTCCATCACATGCGGGCGATCGTACGGGACCATAATCACTTTCTGCTACCAAATAATCTCAAAGATTGGGCCGCACGCTTGTCGGCAATCCAGGACGCGGACATCAGACAAGAATTCTTTCGCATCCAGTCGGAGTTTGCAGAAATCATCCATCAAGATGTCCTTCGTACCTCGGGGCAGTTCTACCTCAGATATCAACCGTCCAACAGTGAGATAGAAACAACGCTACAAATGCAGGCTGACGACGCCCGCGATTTCATGACCATCACGACAGACGGCGGCTTCATCCATGCTCCGGTCCCTGAGTCGAGTCGAAAGTAGTGATGCTATGTAGTTCTGAAATATCGATTAGCTCATGTTGTAATTAAACTTTAATGAACTTGTATGCCTCTTTGGTTTGGACAGTCGTTCAACTTATATGTAATCGATGCTATTTATTAGTAGGGCCATGAATCGTGCTATTAATGTCTTGCTTTTCTCTTCCGATCCTTTTGTTGCATACTTATATATTGCTTATGTATTGTCTGTGAATTGCTACTAACGTTTTGTTTGGCTAGTGCATAGAGATGCCGTCGTATGTCGGGTACAAGGGTAAGGTTCTCGGAGTCTACGACGACTGGGAGGAGTGTCTGAGACAGGTTCACCGTTTCAGCGGTAACAGTTACAAAGGGTACACCACTAGGGCGGAGGCGGAAGCTAGATACGCGCGCTATCTAGCGGGAGAGAGGAGGGAGCGGAGGAGGAACCGGATGAAGACCAGTTTCATCGCGATGATGCTCATCGTGATGACCACATCTCTCTTCTATGTGATGGTAGTTTAGATGATCGATATCGACTTGTAATGTGAAGACAAACTCGCTACTCGTGGTCTCAATACTTGTAATGTTCTATCTTTGTTCGGTCTTTTGAATTCGGAGACTAATATGATGAATTGTAATCGGAGACTAATCTTCTATTGTATTTGATGAATCTGCTGTTGCTGTGTGGTGCTGTCTATATTCTGTCCAATAATATATTTTGTAACCTGTGAAAATATCAGAAAAGAAAAAAAATTATCCCTAATATTCATACTAGTGGCGCACCACTCAGCACACTAATGGCGCACTGCAAAAATGACACTAATGGCGCATCAACCACTAGTGCGCCATTAGTATGCCAAAGCACATGGGTACATATGGCCCCCTGGGAGGCATACTAATGGCGCACGGTGGGCTATACTAATGGCGCACTGCATGGTGCGCCATTAGTATACCAGATACTAATGGCGCACCAGGGGTGCGCCATTAGTATTTAATTCTAATGGCGTGGTGCTAGTGGCGCACCAGTAGTGCGCCATTAGTAGGCAAAACTGGTGCGCCACTAGCAGGCCTTTTCCTAGTAGTGAGATTTGTTACCTGAATCTAGGACTTGTTCAAAAGAGGAAATAATGGGGGCGAAAAGTAGCAGAGACTGGCTATCCAACTGGTCTCTTGGTCTAATAGGCAAATAAAGGGAAACACAGTACAAACTCAATATAAACCGATCTATTGGTTGAAAAATGAAAGAAAGTGGGGACTGGGGGACAAGTCAACAGAGTGTGTCCAACACTAGATTTGCTGGCCTCACACAGTATAAGGTGGCTATACCGAACAAAAATGGGAACAACCCAGATATCCTGTTCTGATGTTTGTTGCCCCGAGCCCCTCTTATGTAATGCCACTGGTAAAATGTAGCAGTCGCACTGTTAAAAGTAAGGACACGTTAAACCAATGTTGTTTTCAATGTAATGCCTCCAGTAATATGAATCAATGGCATTGTTTTTCATGTCCTGCTAAATTTCCCATTAAGATAAGTTGCTTCTTTTCGTTAGAAATGCAACTGTCCTAGTCCGCCTACTCTCCTGTGCCCAAATACCAACTCTTTAGCAGCTGTTAATGTAATGTTGCTGGTAAAATGAAGCAATGGCACCATTAAAGTAATGTCATATTTAACGGTTGTCATAGTTCATCCTAATGCCCACACTAATATGTAGCAATGATGCTGCTTTAGAAATTGCTACTGTCCTTGTAGGATCGCCATTCAGATAAGGAACATGCTTCTTTTCATTTGATGTATGTTTCTTCACTTGTTAGTCACCCTCCTTTCCACCTTTTTGTGCAAACAGAGATATACATTTCACGCTTGATCTTAGTTGAACTGCACAAATGATATCAAAATTATAGTTGAACATTCCTCGAGCTTCACAACCAACCTTGATGTTGCTCAATTTTATTGCAACTAATGAAGAAGAAGCTGCTAGCTCATGGGACACTGCTTCATTTTAGGTGAACTGCACAAAAAGGTCCCATGAATTGAATCATCCATGTTGGTGACTGGTGTCATCCCTTCTACGATGGCGTTGACTGCAGATATGGTTCCCATCATGAGGTATGTTCCTTTTTGGTCCGACCGTTTGCCAAAGATACTGCATGTTGAGTCTGCTCTTGTGCTACTGTTTTGGCACTGCCATGATAATGCAGTAATGTTATTATTTTGCACCTTAATCTAGTGGCACTATTAATTTGAGGCAATGTTTTGGCACCGCTAGTGACACTGATTTTATATATATATCAAAATAGGGGGTTTCCTCCGATTTCACTAAAGAAACCCAACCATAGAGGACCATTATCCGACAACATCTCAGTGTAAAAGGGCAGTTATGCAACTACTACTAGAACGGACCGAGTACTAGCAAGAGACAAGTTCGCCACATAAGCTAGGCAGGTAGGGGGACGCAGCACCAGCTCGACCAAGTTTGGATTACAACCCAAATGCTACCACAGAAACATCAGGGGGGAAGATAGGGACTGAAAGAGCCAGCTTCAGCATCCCAGTCTAAGCACCCCCGGCCTCCATCGTTGCGACACACGGTACACCTCGCTTTCCACCTGCTCGACCCTAGTGCCACTGATAAAATGAAGTAATAATACAGTTAAAATAGAGCGAGTGTCCCCTCTATCATTTCATTTCCAATGTAGATAAAGAAAGTGCTTCTCTTTGTTAGTATATGTTTCATCAACTAGTCCCATTGTTAATGTTTAAGTGTTTCTGCAAACTGCGGTGCTTAATTTTAGTTGATCTGCACAAAAATAGAGATTGGAATGTCTCAAGGCCCCTCCTTGTACTACCGCTGTACACTGATGTTCATCACTGGCAGAAGGTGTATCGGGGAGAATTGGGTCGATTTCCAGTATGAGGCCTACCGTATGAGGCGTCGTAGGGCCCATCTCGCCCTCGCAGCATGGCATACTATCATACTATCGCAATATTTTCTTATATTTATTAGTGTATGTTTCATCAACTAGTGCCACTATAATGTAATCACGCTTTTTCATTATCTGTGCAAATAGGGTTATTCAGCTGCATTTTGGTGGAACTGCACAATTGTACGGATGGAACCGGCATATATGCAAAGTGCGAGGTGTGCCAAGTAAAAATTACCGACACCAACCATGCTCCATCTAAGCATTGGCATCCACCACCACCAGTGGGATGTGTGGCGCTCTCTGTGGACGGATATTTCTCGGCATCAAATCCTCTAACCAAATACTAGTAGCTTATATTGGCACTTTTCTAGGGAGTACTCTTTTCTCAAAGAAGCACCAATCTATTTATCTTTATTTGTACACAGTGTCACAACTTTGTTTTTGGTCCATAGCTATTTTAGAGTGATTGGCGTAGTACTCGGAGACTGATTGTAAGCATGAGCAGATGGAAGATTAGGTTAGTGCGAAGCTTACCTTAAACCCTACCGCCGCCATTGAAACGAGGCGAGCGGCGAGGGAACCGTGGAGAATGGCGGGGAAGCGACGTCGCGCCATCCAGCCTCCTCTTGTGGTGGGAGAACGAATATTCCTATCGCTTCGGCTGGCTCTGCACCCTCACGAACGGCACACCGTACTCGATCGATTTGTTATCCTCTGGATGCTCGACCTTCGACCTGTACGCCCACCACCTCCACCTGACTTTTGCCTCGGGCGAATCTGTCTGCTCCATCGCCCAGAGGAGATACTCAATGAACTCGAAGGACTGCAGCGTGACTGCCACCAAGGAGTACATCGCCGCCCTCATCACCGCCGTCTCGCTCTTTCGCATTCATTGCCACATGGCCCTCACCATCCTCGAAATCTCCCACTCGTTATCAAACCAAGTAAGGATCTCCTTCAACCTGGCTAACTTCGCCTGGTCGCCGCTGGCGATCTGCCCGATTCACTCCTGCATCCTCTCCATAGATGTCCTTCTGAGAGGTTCGGTGCTAGCTTTGCAAGATGAGAGGAGAGATGGTGGTCTTGCAATTGAGAAGAGGGAGAGGCGAGACGGTGGTTTTGCAATGGAGAATATGGAGAGGAGATGGGGTGGTTTTGCAATGGAGAAGAGGGAGAGGCGAGCCGGTGGTCTTGCAATGGAGAAGAGGGAGAGGCGAGACGGTGGTTTTGCAATGGAGAAGATGGAGAGGAGAGGGGGTTGTTTTGCAATGGAGAAGAGGGAGAGGAGAGACAGTGGTTTTGGAATGGAGATGATGGAGAGGAGAGGAGGTGGTTTTGCAATGGAGAAGAGGGAGAGGAGCGTGCGGCAGCGATTTAGGATTGGATGAGAGGGCTGGCGCGCTGTGACTGGATCAAAATCAAAATCAATTTACCCTTCAATTAAGAAAGCGACCCCACATTAACTAGTCTCCCTTTTATTCTGGGTCATAATTGACCATGATTTTCACAAATAAAATATATGTTATACGTTGCAAAAATAATATAATTTGAAAGTACATTCAGATACGAACCAAACGATACAATTTTTGGTGACATGGATTCACATTTTGCTTGTCAAATACAGTACGTGGTCAAACTTTGACCCAAAATACGCAAAACAAAAAAATACTTCCAAGACCAGCGCCGCACCTCTCCTCTTAAACCACCGCCGCTCCTCTCCTGTTCCAATCCAAATCCAGCGCCGCTCCTCTCCTCTTCCATTTCAAAACCACTGCCCCTCCACTCCTGTTCCAATCCAAAACCAGTGCCACTCCTCTCCCTTTCTAATCCTGTAACATCCCAAATTTTCAATTTGGAATGTTATACATAGGTCATCCATGCATATCATATTTTATTGCATTTCGTTTTGCGATCCTCGAAAATTCTAAGCAACTCAAGGACCCACGGAGAGAGTTGGGGATTTCACCGTTTTCATATTTGAATTTTCTCAAATATTGAAACAAGGATCAATTTGGTTTAATTATTTTTCTCTCCGAAAATATTTCATATTAAAAATATATGAGAGGAGATAATATGACTTCTCCAAAATAAATGGAATATTGGAGGAAAAATATTAAAATCAAATAAATATTTTATTTGGATTTTTATTGCAATTTTATTTGAATTTAGGAAAAATATGCGTTTTTCAAAATTTCATTAGAGGCCCAAATAAATGTTCACTTTGTCCGCTATATTTTTAGAGGACGGGGAAAATTTATTTCAGCATTTTTGGAATCCGTTTAGTATTTCTTTTCTTTGTTTTTCTGCGTCAGGATTTATTAAAAAAAAAACTTTGTGGACCGAATTGGGCCGAAGCCCAGCCGGCCCAGCAGGCAGCCGCCGCCTTCCCCGCACGGGAGTCCACCCCGCCACCGCCGGCCGTGTCCGAGGCGGACACGCCTCCCGAGGCCGTCGCCCCTTCCCCAAGCCACCCCGCCCCGGGCCCCTCTTAAATTAACGCCGCCCCGCCCCCACTTCACCTCGCCCCGCCTCCCGCAGCCGCCGGCGCCGCCACTCGCCGCCGCCGCCCCGCGCTGTGCCGCGCAACACCCCGCCGCCGCACGCCGCCCGCGCCGCCCCGCCCCTCAGCGCCTCGCCTCGCCGGAGCCGCCGCCGTTCCGATCCAATCCGATCCAATCCGCCGCAAGCGTTTTATTTTATTTTATCGGTTCGTTCGGTTTTCTCGGTTTAGTTATTTAGCGGACGTTCGTCCGTACGGTTGTTTTAACAAACGCCGTTCACCCGTTAGTCACAGACAGCGAACGTTCGTTCGTTAGCCTGTTCGTTAGTTTTTCTTTTTCCAGGGTTTTTTCGCGATTATTTTCGTTTGCGATTTTCTGACCCAATTTTCGTTTTAGTTTATCTTTTCGCTCGTTTATCCAAATCAGGTGAAACAAGCGCCTAGATCTTCGTCTCGAAACCCTCTTTCTGTTTAACCAACTTGAACAAGATTTTGGTACTGTAAAATTTGACTTTAGTCCAGATTAGTAAATCGGATCCTGTTTCTTTCGCAGTTTGAGTTTCGTTGCTCCGTTTGTTTTGATTCTTTTTGCAACCGGAGTTTTTCAGTTGAACTTTCTGGTTAGATCTTCTTATTTGGGATTTACCCGTGCATCTTCGCTTGACTGCTTATGTATGCTATTGTTTGTTTGCGATAGAATTCCCGGAGTGCGAAGCGTGCTACTACGAATCTCTAGGTTTTGCGGATCGTCAGCAAGGCAAGTTACACTTTGATCATACCCCTTTATTACCCAGTTTTTATGCATTAGTTACAATCCTCAAAAACTGCATGATTAGGATGTGATTAACTTGTGGGTATTGGGAAGTAGATGATGAGGTAGAACCTATTGCCCTTTATTATCAAACCCTGGGAGATATATATACGTTATGCTCATGAATTGCTTAGCCATGCTCGTAGACGGGGATTGGATCGTGATGTACATGGAAGTTGTGAGAGATGATAATTTTGGACAACATTAAGGTGGCAACTTTAGTACACATCTGGGTGGATTGCTTGGGGCACCTGGAGAAACCAGTGCTTGCCCATGGGAATCCCGGAGTACCCATGTGATTACCCTAGGTCCGCCACCCAGGCTCAAAGGGATCATATGATATTTCATGTCTGGAAACTTCCGTGTGCAGCCACAAGCCATTATGGGCTCTGGCATAGTTGAGTAAGTTGTGTGAGCTCTCAAAGAGGTAGACTAGCAGATGTAGGGGAAAGTAGGTGTACCGGTCTACCCGGAGTAGAGAGTTAATTCTTCAGAAAGACTATGTCTCGATCTTCCGATCATGGATGTGGTCGAGTCTTGTGGGGAAAAGTGCGCAACCTCTGCAGAGTGTATAAACTAATCATGGTTAGCCGTGTCCCCGGTTATGGACATCTTGAGTATCTGGTACTTGAATTATTGATTTGATCTCATCACTCTAAATTAATTTGTTGGGTTTAATGATTACTTTTAATTGGGATTGAGATGGGGATTTACCCTCTCAATGTTTCAACTACCATGATAGTTAAAATAAAACATATTCCTTTGATGTAGGGGAAAATTGGCTTTTCACAAAACAATATAACCCTAGAGCTTTTCCACCAGCCATATATGCATGTAGTGATAGCTTTCATCTGTTCTTTGCTCTACTGTGTATATTGCCAGCATATTCCATGTGCTGACCCATTTCGGGCTGCAACATATCATGTTGCAGACTTTTCAGACGAAGAGTAAGGTGCGCTAGGTCGTTGTCGTGCACTCAGCTATGCCGTTGGAGTTGATGGACTCACTTTATCTTCCAAGCCTTCCGCTATTATCTTATTTAGATGGCCTTAAGCCATATTTATTGTAATAAGTTCTCTTTGGAGACATTCGATGTAATAAGTGTGTGATTGCACTCTGTTATAAATCCTTCGAGTACTGTGTGTGTCAGCATTACCGATCCAGGGATGACACTTGAACACAGAGATTCGATCCATCCGGGTCGGGTCGCTACAAAGATGGTATCAGAGCACACGTTGACTGTAGGACACGACCACTAAGAAAAGCCATAGGTCACTCTTCTCTACTCATTTCTGACTCTCTCCATCTTCTACGCTCTAGGATGGCGTTCTCAAGGAACAAGTTTGCCCAACCAGATGAAGACACACCTTTTGGACGACACTTGAAGGAAGTCACTAGGTACCTGAACATCGGAATACCAAGCTTCACCGGGACCTACACCGCCACTGTACCAGAAGAGGAGCATTGGACGATTCGAGTTCAAGTTCCAGGAAGGACATTCATGCCAGTTACTGAGCCCATAGAGTTTTCCTTTGATGCACCAACCTAGAGTCTAGGAAAGAGCATGGCAGCCCACATCGCCATGGGACGCATCGGCGAAGTGTATCACAAGGATCTTAAGGACACCATCTACCAGATATGTGGGCGCCGAGATGAGCAATGGGAGATGATCAGCTCCAGGAGGGACAGGTCCATTGCAGCTTTCATCCAGGAGTTAAACCAGCACATTCGTCGACAGGAGAACCAGATGTGTGCAAGCATGATAGACCTGAAGAAGGTGATGACCAGGAACATGGAGCTAGAAGAGGAACTCAAGTCTACACGCGATGGATACGAGGAGGAAATCGCAATACTAGTGGAGAAGAATGACGACCTGACAAGGAAGCTAGGAGTATTCATGGGAGACCCCGTGCCAGAAGGAGATGACGACCATCCCAACGACATTCGTTCTGAAGACTACATCCTCATCGACGACACCGACTCCGATCCCGACAGTAGTGATGATGATTATGAAGACGAAGATGGAGCAGACATCATGGAGTCTTCCACCAATCGAAATTTCTAGATGACCACCATATTATCATTAGTATTTTCCCCATGTATATAGTAGTAGTCTGAGCACTGTAATGAGAGTTAGATCGATTGTATGCCCTTGCTTGAATTGATTTTGGTGTGATATGAATGTGTTTGTCTCATGTGCATATGGGTAGTGCTACCTCACTAGACCTTTCTCTATTCTAATCTCTTCCCTCTAAACCCATCAGCTGCCTCCGAGACGCGACACCGGATTTGTCTTCCCACCGGAGATCACGCAGTTGATCTAGCAGCAGAATGTCTTGATGCAGATACTAGTCCAGAACCAAGGCAACAACAATAACAACAATCCACCGCCACCACCCCCAGTTGACAACTTAGCCCGTTTTCTAAGGTTGAATCCGCCGGTGTTTTCTAGCAGCACCGAGCCGATTGTTGCTGATGATTGGCTCCGCAAGATTGGAAGGGAACTCATCACCGCAGGTTGCACTGATGCTGAGAAGGTGCGCTTTACCGCACATCAACTGGATGGACCCGCAGCCTCATGGTGGGAGAACTACACCGCCACCTTTCCCGTGGCCAACGTTACTTGGGATCAGTTTCAGCAGGCCTTCCGCACCGCACATGTCTCAGCTGGAGCCATGAGTATGAAGAAGCGTGAGTTCCACAACTTACGCCAGGGGAATCGTACTGTGGCGCAGTACGTGGATGAGTTTAGCAAGTTAGCTCGTTACGCCCCAGATGATGTGGCCACAGATGCCGCGAAGCAGGAGAAGTTCCTTGAAGGACTGAATGATGAGCTGAGTATGCAGTTGATGGTGGCAACATTCACCAACTACCAGGAGCTGGTAGACAGGGCTCTCATGATTGAAGGCAAGCAGCAGCAGATAGAGAACCGCAAATGGAAGTATGGACAGGGAAGGTACAACTCTGGAGCCCAGCAGAAGCCCCGCTATTCCCCGTACTCGGGAGGACACACTCATCATACCCATGGAGGACATAACCATGGATGCCATTCTCACAATGGAGGAAATTCACACAACCATAATGGCTCTAAGAATAGTAATGGGAATGGAGGAAACAACAATCAGAACCGTTCCAACTCAGCAACCCCCGCCAAGAAGGATCTGAGTCACATTACTTGTTTCAAGTGCGGGAAGACCGGACACTACGCCACTGAGTGTCCTGAGGCAAAGGATGGTAATGGCAATGGAAGCTCAGGAAAGAAGCCCAATCCCTTCACTAGAGGCTAGGTGAATCACGTCAATGTGGAGGAAGTTAATGAACAGCCTGACGCAGTTATTGGTAAGTTTTTGATTAATGCATTTACAGCCCTTGTTCTTTTTGACACTGGTGCATCACATTCATACATATCAAGGGGATTTGTGGACAAGTTTAAGTTGCCAACTGTAGCCCTTAAGTCACCTATGTTAGTAAGCTCACCAGGAGCGGAGTATATGGCCAGTCAAGGTTGTTTTCAAATGCCATTGACCATAGGTAGGCACGTGTTCCCCTCAGACTTAATAATTTTGGAGTCACAAGGATTGGATGTGATACTAGGCATGGATTGGCTATCGATGTATGGAGGAAACATCGATTGCGCCAGTAAGTCAATTCTGCTCACCACCCCGGAGGGAAAAAGGATCAAGTATGTATCCAGGCATTCGTCAAGGAGAACCCAAATACATTCCCTCTCAGGAGTTGTTCAGGAGGAAGTGCCAGTAGTGAAGGATTACCCAGATGTATTTCCAGAGGAGTTACCAGGCATGCCGCCAGATCGAGACATTGAATTTTTGACAGAGCTATTGCCAGGCACCGGACCGATATCGAAGAGACCATACCGGATGCCCGCAAATGATCTGGAGGAGATTAAGAAGCAGATCAAGGAGTTATTGGAGAAAGGTTACATTCGACGAAGTTCATCACCGTGGGGAGACCCAGTGCTTTTAGTTGAGAAGAAGGATGGATCCTTGAGAATGGTTGTTGATTATCGTGCATTAAATGAAGTGACGATTAAGAACAAGTACCCACTACCAATGATTAATGATTTGTTTGATCAGTTGCAAGGAGCTAAAGTGTTCTCCAAGATCGATCTGAGATCAGGATACCACCAGCTGAAGATCCGAGAACAGGATATACCTAAGACAGCCTTCACCACAAGGTATGGGCTATATGAGTATATGGTTATGTCATTTGGATTAACTAATGCCCCTGCCTATTTTATGAGTATGATGAATAAAGTGTTCATGGAGTTCTTGGATAAGTTTGTCGTGGTGTTCATTGATGATATCTTGGTGTACTCGAAGAATGAAGAAGAACGCCAGGAGCATTTGCGTTTAGTTCTCGAGAAGCTCAGGGAACATCAGTTGTATGCCAAGTTCAGCAAATGTGAGTTTTGGTTGAAGGAAGTTGGATTCCTTGGACATGTTATATCAGGAGAAGGTATAGCAGTAGACCCTACCAAGGTTAAGTCAGTCACTGACTGGCTAGCACCCATCTCAGTAGGAGAGATCCGCAGTTTTCTGGGACTCGCAGGATATTATCGGAGATTCATCAAGAATTTTTCTAAGATTGCGAAGCCTATGACGGAGTTACTGAAGAAGGACACCAAGTTCAAATGGACAGATGAATGTGAGGCGAGTTTGCAGGAGCTGAAGAAACGTTTGGTTACAGCCCCAGTGCTGATTTTGCCGGATATACGCAAGGATTTCCAAGTGTATTGCGACGCTTCTCGCTTAGGACTTGGAGGTCTACTTATGTAGGACGGAAGAGTTGTCTCATATGCCTCATGTCAGCTTCGACCACATGAGTTGAATTATGCCACGCATGATTTGGAGTTAGCAGCTGTAGTTCATGCACTCAAGACTTGGAGACATTTTCTTATTGGGAACCGTTGTGATGTGTACACGGATCATAAGAGTTTGAAGTACATTTTCACATAGAAGGAGCTGAACCTCAACCAGAGGAGATGGTTGGAGCTTATAAAGGATTATGATATGAAGTTGCATTATCATCCAGGAAAGGCCAATGTCATAGCAGACGCTTTGAGCCGGAAGAGTTATGTCAATACCCTCGAAAGCGGAGGATTACCAAAGGAGTTAGCCGAAGAACTCAGGGAGCTATGTTTGGAGATAGTCCCTAGAGGTTTTGTCGCAGCAATGGAAGTTCAGTCAACATTATTGGGAAGGATTCGACAAGCTCAGAAGGATGACAAAGAAATTGCCGAGATAAAGGAGAGGATGAACAAAGGAAAAGCCAAAGGTTTTCGTGAGGATGAGCACGACACTTTATGGTTTGAGGACCGTGTTTATGTACCCAATAATGCAGAGATCAGGAAGTTGATACTACAGGAGGCTCATGACTCGCCATACTCGATACACCCCAGAAACACCAAGATGTTTTTGGATTTAAAAGAGCGTTTCTGGTGGACTGGTATGAAGAAGGACATTGCCGAGTATGTAGCCGTATGTGATGTATGTCAGAGAGTAAAAGCAGAACATCAGAAGCCAGCAGGATTACTGCAGCCTATGCCGATACCCAAATGGAAGTGGGATAAGCTTGGCATGGATTTTATCACCGGATTACCCAAGACCCGATCGGGATATGATTCTATTTGGGTAGTAGTGGATCGTTTGACCAAAGAGGCTCACTTTATCCCAGTAAAAACCACCTATACGAGTGCAAAGTTGGCCAAGATATATATGACCAGGATCGTATGCCTGCATGGAGTTCCGAGGACCATCGTATCAGATAGAGGAACACAGTTTACTTCAAAGTTTTGGCACCAGCTGCACCAAACTTTGGGTACCCAGCTAGAGTTTAGTACAGCCTTTCATCCGCAGACAGATGGACAGACCGAGAGAGTCAATCAGATTCTGGAGGACATGTTGAGAGCTTGTGCGCTAGATTATGGATCTAGTTGGGATGACAATCTGCCCTACGTGGAGTTCTCATACAACAACAGCTACCAAGCCAGTTTGAAGATGGCACCTTTCGAAGCTTTGTATGGACGGAGGTGCAGAACACCATTGATGTGGGATGAAGTTGGAGATCGTCAGTTTTCTGGACCAGATTTGATTAAAGAGTCTGAAGAGAAGGTTAAGTTAATACGAGATAGACTGAAGGTAGCTCAGTCGAGACAAAAGAGTTATGCAGACTCGAAGCGCAAGGAGGTAGTCTATGAAATTGGAGACAGAGCATATCCTCGTGTGTCACCTCTACGAGGAGTTAAACGGTTTGGAGTCAAGGGAAAGTTAGCGCCACGATTTGTGGGACCATACAGAGTATTGGAACGTATGGGTGAAGTTGCCTACAAGTTGGAATTACCCGAAGGTTTGTCAGGAGTTCATGATGTGTTTCACGTTTCCCAGTTAAAGAAGTGCCATGCAGAGATAGCCGATATTCCTCTGAGAGATACAGTGCCCCTAGAAGCAATTCAATTGGATAGTGATCTGACCTACGAGGAGAAACCCGTCAAGATTCTCGAGTTTGCCAGCCGAGTTACTCGCAGCCAGGTCATCAAATTTTGCAAAGTTCAGTGGAGTCACCATACCGAGGAGGAAGCTACCTGGGAGCGCGAAGAAGACCTCCGAAAAGACCACCCATACCTTTTTGCTAGCCAACCCGAATCTCGAGGGCGAGATTCATCTTAAGGGGGGTAGGTTTGTAACATCCCAAATTTTCAATTTGGAATGTTATACATAGGTCATCCATGCATATCATATTTTATTGCATTTCGTTTTGCGATCCTCGAAAATTCTAAGCAACTCAAGGACCCACGGAGAGAGTTGGGGATTTCACCGTTTTCATATTTGAATTTTCTCAAATATTGAAGCAAGGATCAATTTGGTTTAATTATTTTTTCTCTCCGAAAATATTTCATATTAAAAATATATGAGAGGAGATAATATGACTTCTCCAAAATAAATGGAATATTGGAGGAAAAATATTAAAATCAAATAAATATTTTATTTGGATTTTTATTGCAATTTTATTTGAATTTAGGAAAAATATGTGTTTTTCAAAATTTCATTAGAGGCCCAAATAAATGTTCACTTTGTCCGCTATATTTTTAGAGGACGGGGAAAATTTATTTCAGGATTTTTCGAATCCGTTTAGTATTTCTTTTCTTTGTTTTTCTGCGTCAGGATTTATTAAAAAAAAAACTTCGCGGACCAAACTGGGCCGAAGCCCAGCCGGCCCAGCAGGCAGCCACCGCCTTCCCCGCACGGGAGTCCGCCTCGCCGCCGCCGGCCGTGTCCGAGGCAGACACGCCTCCCGAGGCCGTCGCCCCTTCCCCAAGCCACCCCGCCCCGGGCCCCTCTTAAATAGCCGCCGCCCCGCCCCCACTTCACCTCGCCCCGCCTCCCGCAGCAGCAGCAGCAGACCGCAGCCGCCGCCGCCGCCTGCGCCGCCGCTCGCCGCCGCCGCCCCGCGCCACGCCGCGCAACACCCCACCGCCGCACGCCGCCCGCGCCGCCGCGCCGCACCCCCCCGCCGCCCCTCAGCCCCTCGCCTCGCTGGAGCCGCCGACTCGCCGCCGGAGCCACCGCCGTTCCGATCCAATCCGACGCCCGGTTTTTTTTTCGGTTTAGGTAAAAAACCGATCGGTTTTTTTTTGAAACCCTAGATGCGTTTTATTTTATTTTATCGGTTCGTTCGGTTTTCTCGGTTTAGTTATTTAGCGGGCGTTCGTCCGTACGGTCGTTTTAACAAACGCCGTTCACCCGTTAGTCACAGACAGCGAACGTTCATTCGTTAGCCTGTTCGTCAGTTTTTCTTTTTCCAGGGTTTTTTCGCGATTATTTTCGTTCGCGATTTCTGACCCAATTTTCGTTTTAGTTTATCTTTTCGCTCGTTTATCCAAATCAGGTGAAACAAGTGCCTAGATCTTCGTCTCGAAACCCTCTTTCTGTTTAACCAACTTGAACAAGATTTTGGTACTGTAAACTTTGACTTTAGTCCAGATTAGTAAATCGGATCCTGTTTCTTTCGCAGTTTGAGTTTCGTTGCTCCGTTTGTTTTGATTCTTTTTGCAACCGGAGTTTTTCAGTTGAACTTTCTGGTTAGATCTTCTTATTTGGGATTTACCCGTGCATCTTCGCTTGACTGCTTATGTATGCTATTGTTTGTTTGCGATAGAATTCCCGGAGTGTGAAGCGTGCTACTACGAGTCTCTAGGTTTTGCGGATCGTCAGCAAGGCAAGTTACACTTTGATCATACCCCTTTATTACCCAGTTTTTATGCATTAGTTACAATCCTCAAACACTGCATGATTAGGATGTGATTAACTTGTGGGTATTGGGAAGTAGATGATGAGGTAGAACCTATTGGCCTTTATTATCAAACCCTGGGAGATATATATACGTTATGCTCATGAATTGCTTAGCCATGCTCGTAGATGGGGATTGGATCGTGATGTACATGGAAGTTGTGAGAGATGATAATTTTGGACAACATTAAGGTGGCAACTTTAATACACATCTGGGTGGATTGCTTGGGGCACCTGGAGAAACCAGTGCTTGCCCATGGGAATCCCGGAGTACCCATGTGATTACCCTAGGTCCGCCACCCAGGCTCAAAGGGATCATATGATATTTCATGTCTGGAAACTTCCGTGTGCAGCCACAAGCCATTATGGGCTCTGGCATAGTTGAGTAAGTTGTGTGAGCTCTCAAAGAGGTAGACTAGCAGATGTAGGGGAAAGTAGGTGTACCGGTCTACCCGGAGTAGAGAGTTAATTCTTCAGAAAGACTATGTCTCGATCTTCCGATCATGGATGTGGTCGAGTCTTGTGGGGAAAAGTGCGCAACCTCTGCAGAGTGTATAAACTAATCATGGTTAGCCGTGTCCCCGGTTATGGACATCTTGAGTATCTGGTACTTGAATTATTGATTTGATCTCATCACTCTAAATTAATTTGTTGGGTTTAATGATTACTTTTAATTGGGATTGAGATGGGGATTTACCCTCTCAATGTTTCAACTACCATGATAGTTAAAATAAAACATATTCCTTTGATGTAGGGGAAAATTGGCTTTTCGCAAAACAATATAACCCTAGAGCTTTTCCACCAGCCATATATGCATGTAGTGATAGCTTTCATCTGTTCTTTGCTCTACTGTGTATATTGCCAGCATATTCCATGTGCTGACCCATTTCGGGCTGCAACATATCATGTTGCAGACTTTTCAGACGAAGAGTAAGGTGCGCTAGGTCGTTGTCGTGCACTCAGCTATGCCGTTGGAGTTGATGGACTCACTTTATCTTCCAAGCCT
Source organism: Thinopyrum elongatum (assembly GCA_011799875.1). NCBI lineage: Eukaryota > Viridiplantae > Streptophyta > Magnoliopsida > Poales > Poaceae > Thinopyrum > Thinopyrum elongatum. The sequence goes on along the minus strand of CM022302.1, from coordinate 78,995,146 downwards.
TCCGCTGTTATCTTATTTAGATGGCCTTAAGCCATATTTATTGTAATAAGTTCTCTTTGGAGACATTCGATGTAATAAGTGTGTGATTGCACTCTGTTATAAATCCTTCGAGTACTGTGTGTGTCAGCATTACCGATCCAGGGATGACACTTGAACACAGAGATTCGATCCATCCGGGTCTGGTCGCTACAAATCCAAAACCAGCGCCGCTCCTCTCCTCTTCCATTCAAAAACCACCGTCGGCGAGTGAAGGTGCTGTGGAGAAGTAGATCGATGGAGGAGTACAACCGATACATGAGGATCGCAGACAGCGACCCTGTGAAGCTAGCTAGGATGTTGGAGATATAGTCTTGGTTTGACAACAAGGACCAACTAGCGGCGACGGTGACATCCATGGCCAAATTTCTGCAGCAGAGCGAAAAGGCGGTAATACTCCCGAAGGGAGTCACCCGGGAGTACATAGAGCTGCTCCTCTGGGCCATGGAGCAAACAGATTCACCGAATCCAATCGTGAGGCAGCAGTGGTGGGAGTATCGATCCAAGATGGAGCATCCACCAGAGATTGAAGGATCGAGCATCTACAGGGTGCCGTTTGTGAGGGTACTGTGCCAGAGCGAGCCGATGGAGTCTTCGTCGACCGAACCCAACTGCAAGAGGAGAAAAGCAGTTGGCCCGACGACGCTTCCCCGCCATCCTCTCCCTCGCCGTTCACATCGTCTCATGGGGCGGCTGTCTGCCGTCGAGGAATAGGAGGGGACTGCCCCCCAACCCAATAGTCGGGCAGGTTGTGAATTGTCAAGAGGAGCTTAGGGTTGTCAGTATTTGCAGGTTGTGAATTGTGTTTTGTGTTGTGTACTTTGAGATTACTTTCAGATATGAATGTCTTTTGAATTTCAGATTTGCAGTATTGAGCATATGAAGTATTTTATGAATTCTAGAGATCTATTTTTAGCACTTAAAAAAATGTAGTTTCATATAAAAGTGCAGACAATGTGATTCTCAGAGAAGAAACTGCAAGTTTCAGTTTCAGATAAGAAACTGCAAGATTCAGAGGCAGAGCATTTATATTAACATGCCTTTTCAAACAGGGATAACATCATGTTGGAAGTGTTATTCATGGTTGAAAATGGAACTACCAGCCAGTTAACATCATGCTGATCAACTTTCATGCATAGCACATCTTCATATGATGTACAGTCAAAAAGATATGCTATTTTCAAAATGCCCACACAATGTCGAGTGTGCGAAAAACAGAGAAAATGAGGGATGAAGTTTTGGCAAGTGTTGGACATGGTGTGCGTAGATGACAATGGGGACCCACATGTCAATAATGGCAGAGGCAAAAAATTTGGAGATATTTTCACTGAATCAGGTGGAATCAAACCCGGGCGGAACAGCGGTCGGGTAGTGTCACTTGGCCACTAGGCTAGTTCAGTAGTTTCGCTAGAAATAAGACACATCATCTACCATTATTGTAGCATGCCTTCCCCGGCTCCGGTTCGTTCTCGTCCTCCGCCTTTGTGCGCTCGCCACGGCGCCGCTGTCTGCCGTTGTGAACATGCTGAACAAACGAGAGGAATCTGGAGAGGACTGTACGTGGAGAGGAGGACAGTCGGGACCCACCAGGTCTATGGCCGTACGCAAGCAAGTGCCTCATTGAAAAAATACTTCCTCCTAAAGGACTGTACATAGTTACATTTTTTTGAGGTGCTTCAACGTAGTTACTAAAGGAGATGAATTTACAACGAAGCCGGGGAGCTAGCAGGTATCATTTATTATCAGTGGGCCAGCAAGTATCAGCTGGGTTGTGGGCTGCCCCGTCTAGGCTTTCCTTTTTAACATGCGCAGCCCACGACATGCCGGTTTCTATTTTCTTGAGGGCTGTCACGTATCGACCGGCCTATGGAACTCCCATCCTAGGTTTTATTTTTCCTGAAACATCTGCAGCCCAACTTATGTATTTTTTTGAAGAAAACGCATAGGTCTGTTCTATTTTTCTATATAAGAATAGGAACGCCAGGTCCAACTTATGTTTCCCTTCTAACTATATTATATATATTTATATTATTTTATATGTTATTATATATTATTGTTATTGTCATCATATATTTAACAGATACTTACATATATAAGAAAACAATATCCCACGTCTTATTAACTTATAAAAATAATTTTTTAACAATAAAATCCTGGATTTTTTTACATTAAGGCAACAAAAATCCAGGTGATTGTGTACAAAAGCTTGGTAATATTTAAGGACCAATGTAATAATAAAGCACTTATTATTTAAATATATTTATAACAAAATGCTCAGCCCCTGTTTATTTTCTGATAACATTGCTGCGCCCAACCCAACATTATAATTAGAACCAGCCCAGCAAAATCGTGTATTTCGAGAAAGTGCAAATGGGCTGTAATTTTTTAGGAAAAAATAAATGGGCCGCATGGACGCTACATTATTTGTTCAGCCAGCCCAGCAAATTCGTGTATTTCGAGAAAGTGAAAATGGGATATAGTTTTAAAAAAATGGGCCGCATGGACGCTACATTATTTGTTCACCCAGCCCAGCAAATAGACTGTAATTCTAAAAAAAAAGATCAAATGGACTGTAAATTCTGAAAAAATGGGTTGAATATGTGCCATATTTTTGGAGGCTGAAATATGGGCCAATAGGTCGAAGCCAACGCAAGTCGTTGTCAACTTAGTCAACAAATGATTCTGACATCGATAGCCGTTGGATTTACATCCAACGACCGGCATCCATCTTCAATCTCTCGTCTTCTTCCTCCAGCGTCGTCGGGACCACCTGCTCCCGCCTCCTGCCGGTAGCAGCTCTGCTTAGCACGCTTCGCTGTGAAGCGCTACCCCACCGCCGGCCAGGCCATCCCTCCACCCCTCCACACCTCCCGTTCTTCTCCACCGACTGCCGAACCACGCCGCACCAGAACCAGTTAACCCTCGTACACCTCTCCGTCTGCGACTCCACTCCCGCGTCTTCCCATCTCCGGCTCATTGCTGTCCGGGGCCTCGCCATCGTCCACCACCTTGGAGAGGACTGTACGTGGAGAGGCTGACAGTGGGGACGCACCAGGTCCATGGACGCACGCATGCAACCGCCTCCTTATTAGGCAAAAATAAAATTATTCCCCCCCTGAAAGCTGGGACCCACCACATATATCTTCGCACGGAAGGAAGTGCCTCTTTATTCCTGCCACTGACAGCTGGGACCCACCAGCTACATCTTCGCACGCAAGGAAGTGTGTCCATATTACAAAAAAATGATTCTTCCCCATGATAGCTGGGACCCACCAGCTATATCTTCGCACGCAAGGAAGTGCCTCCTTATCCTACCTGACAGCTGGGACCCACCCGGTCGAACCGTACGTAGGGTTGTCTGTCTAGTCGCGAACTTGTACGTACATACTGGTCAATCGGTCTCTCTGCAGCGATGAATCGTGACCGAGTAAGGAGCAGCACGTGTCGTAGTAGAGGCGCGGACGTAGCATGTCACGCAGTCCCTTCTATATCGCGTACACGTCCGTACAGCCACGCTGCAAGAAAGTCAATACGGCTAAGTACGTACATATGGGCGGGGTCTCGAACGCGTACAACGACGGCGTCCTGTTCATCGGCAGCCAAACGGCTGGGTCGGAACGGATAAACTGCGTCGTGTTCATCAGGAGGCAACGGAATGCGTCCTGTTCATCGGGAGCCAACCGGCTTGGACGGAACAGCCGAAACGAGGCCTAGCGTACCACAGAATGGAGGAAACGGCCTTCTGTTCGACCGCCTACGGTCGAAACGGGATCCTGTTCACTGGGATGGGTCTGGCGTACCGCAAAATGAAGGAAACGGACTTCTCTTCGACCTCTTATGGTCGAAATGGGGTCCTGTTGATCGGGAGGAGTGTGGCGTACCGCAAAACGGAGGAAATAGACTTCTCTTCGACCTCGTACGATCGAAACAGGGGTCCTGTTCATCAGGAGGGGTGTGGCGTACCGCAAAATGGGACTCCACGGGCTACTATTCATCCACCATCTACTGCCTCGCTCCAGCCTCCATGGGCTACTGTTCATCCACCATCGACCTCCTCCAGCCTCCACCTGCACTGTTCATCCATGGCGTCTCCCTCCTGCCTCCACCAGCTACTGTTCATCCACGGGGGCTCCTGTTCATCCAGCCTCCACCGGCTACTGTTCACCCAACCCTCCACGGAACTACTGTTCATCTAGCCCTCCACCGGCTACTATTCAACCAGCCCTCCACGGGGTCCTGTTCATCCACCCCCAACCGGCTCGATTGGGGTCCTGTTCATCCAGCGGCAACGACCTCTACTACCACGGGGTCCTTTTCATCCAACCCCCACCGGGAACTGTTCATCCAACCCCCAACAATGTTCACTGTTCATCAAGAGGCAACAGGTTCGATCGGCTTCAGTTAGCAGCAGTAGCGAAGGAATCGCTCTATCGGGTTCAGTTAACAGCCAGGGATCGATCGATCACTCGGGTTCAGTAACGCGTAGCCAGTGCAATCGCTCGGGTTCAGTAGGCGAACGCCTCGCTCGGGTTCAGTTAGAGCCCAACGCCTCGCACCCACGCACGTACGTGTACGACAGAAACACGCAATCCCTCCGTGCATCGCTCGGCCCCGACCACCCACCGTAACCGGGAACTCCCCGATATTTTCCTCGCCCTCGCTTCTACCATGGTTTTTTCCGTCATGGACGACCCAAAGAATGTCATGCAGCTGCGTCTCCGGCCTGCCCAGGATGAAAAGCCCATTTTCTTTCATGATTTTTTGTCATAGAAGTAGGAGCCCACCACATCTATGATGATACCGGGTTTTGTCACAATTATCGTCATAGAAGTGTCATAAGCTTGACAGAAAAAAAATTCGTTCGGCCCAAAATGTCACGGATGTGTCTTTTTTTTAGTGATATCAAATAATGCATAAAAGAATTCAGAGAAGATTCAAATAATATTCATAGATAAGCTGATCATAAATCCACAATTCATCGGATCTCGACAAACACACCGCAAAAGAAGATTACATCGGATAGATCTCCAAGAACATCAAGGAGAACATTGTATTGAGAATCAAAGAGAGAGAAGAAGCCATCTAGCTACTAGGTCTGAGGTAAACTACTCACGCTTCATCGGAAGGGCAATAGAGTTGATGTAGAAGCCCTCCGTGATCGAATCCCCCTCCGGCAGGATGCCGAAAAAGGCCCCAAGATGGGATCTCACTGGAACAAAAGGTTGCGGCGGTGGAAAAGTGTTTTCGTGGATGCTTCTGGTGGTTTGGGAATATATGTGAATATATAGGAGGAAGATCTAGGTCAGGGGGTCACCGAGGGGCCCACAAGGCGGGGGGCGCGCCCTCCCCCTGGGCGCGCCATCCCCCCTTGTGGCCGCCTTGTGGCTCTTCTGACTTGCACTCCAAGTCTCCTGGGTGTCTTCTGGTCCAAGAAAAATCATTGCGAAGGTTTTATTCTGTTTGGACTCCGTTTGGTATTCCTTTTTTGCGAAGCTCAAAAATAAGGAAAAAACAGAAACTGGCACTGGGCTCTAGGTTAATAAGTTAGTCCCAAAAATAATATAAAATAGCATATTAATGCATAGAAAACATCCAAAACAGATAATATAATAGCATGGAACAATCAAAAATTATAGATACGTTGGAGACGTATCAGTCGTGTAAGTCACACTAACACCCTTTGGACATTTCATTTCTCTTTAAGTTGTTGTTTTATTCACCTTTCATCATATGACAGGCGTTCTTCTGGATCCCTCTCTTATCAGTCTAATGCATAGTAAACACTTTACTAATAATTTGCAAAACAAACATTGCTTTGGATATCCCATATCTTCTAGCCTTTGTTTGTATCTGAAACTAATTTTCAGTTCCACGAATATCACATAACTATCCCAAACCTTTGAAGTTTGGGTCTTATGGAAGCAAACATATTGCACTTGACCAAAATGGAATTCTAGCTTTTGGTTTGAAGGACGAGAGTCACATCATCCATAGCATTAGCGGGAGAATACAAAAAGCATGCGATAGGACAAAGTCCTTCTCGGCACTCTTGAGGACATTCCTCACATTACGTTACTAATCGTAAAGTTTTAACCATATATTTAATAGCTATTCAATTTTAATAGGGAGGGTGGAAACGAGAGCCATTCTTCTACAACTATTATGCATATAACACTTGGACAATGTTCATAATTAATTACACTGAGAATTAAACAAGTTAATTCTACAGGGCGCTCCCACTCAAATCAATATCTCTCATAATTGATTGTGAGTGATTCAAGACCCATATTACAATTCAATGCCAAGGATGTATCCATCTCAAGTGACAAGAATTGCAATTGGTAGGCCAACTTGCCAATCACATCTCTATGTGGCTCTTGTTCATCTTTCGATGCGTGTGTTCCGAGCTCATGACTTTCATGCCTGAACGTCAAGACAACCAAGTGATCTCGCTGTGAGGTCTCAACTCACCCGCCTCACACTTCTCTAATCGTTCGTATCCATGTGATACCCCGAAGAGATAGGTGCCATGACGGTGCTACACTTGGGAGAACACTAACTACTTGATATTGTTGTGAGAGATCACCCTAATAAAAGCGACTACTGCGCAATCAAGAAGGGTGCATCATAAGGGATAAACATCTTAGGCAATTCATAATAGCATGATATGGTATAGCCCTTTCTGACGGAGAAGTCTTTAATTTCTTCATCTTCGGCATTTGCATCGGTGTTCACCTTCGCGAAGTTTGCCACCACCTTTTCGATGCACCAGATAATATTGCTATCTCTATAGCTAATAAAATAAGTGCATTACTTAAGGTTGACACGTAGGTCGTTAAAGTGACAATCATATGGCTCCAGCCATCATGCCGAATCATGACACGCAGGCCATGTTAATTTATACATCATATAGTCATCTCATACATAATCAAATTATTATGAGCACCTCTATACCACATCACATGCAAACCATCCAGCAAAACCAAGTTAGACGGCTCTAATCGGTTCATACAAGATTCATTTTACGTGGCTTCTAAGGTTTCGAAACAAACAGAAGCTACCTACGTCCATCATAAATTATGATCATCCAAGTCGCTACATTAACATTGCGGGGTGTATGAAACACGAGATAATAAAATCTTGAGCCCCATACTGAACTTCGTCATACGCATGACCCCCGTGCAGATCATATCTGGATTGCCCTTTTGTCTGTGAAATTTCATCTTTCTTTCTAACTATGGTGGATTTCAACGAACTGTTAGCACTTGATTGATCAATCAGGATCGCGGATTACCAGAATATTGAAATTCCACCATGCCGTTATCAAGATAAAAAATATGCAAATTCCAGGGAAGCAACAAGAACATCGGGTAACAGATTTCATCTGCTACCCGCACAAATAATTGTCAACAGTAGAACTCATCTACTACAAATTATATTGTGTAACACCCATACATCTCTATGTATTCTAGATCGTAACCTGCATCTATGCATATCATAGCTCATGATGCCACTGTAGGGTAACGCAACAGAAAACAAAAAAATTCCGACCTACGCACCAGCCCAGGACTACTATGAAGACTGCATACAAGGTTTGATCTTTTCGTTACCGACTCGTAGCGCAACAGAAGTAGAGTCGATGATGATCAGCGGTGCAGATCCCCGCAGCTAGGATTCACAACCTCCCAACCGCGAGGATGTACTCCCTTGTTTTCCACTTGGACAGCCCTCCGGGTGGCACTCCGATAGTCCCTCAGACAGTGTCGCGGACTGCCCTTCGGGAGGACCCACAAAACTCGGACGATCACTCGGATAGCCCTTCCGGAGGATTCACAAAACTCGGGCGATCACTTGGACAGCCCTTCGGGAGGCACTCTCAAAACATCCCCTTGGGCACAAAGATCAAAACTACGACCTCTCTACGGGGTTGCACACATACGGTGTCATTTATCCGGCAGGGCTTCACCGTCCAGAACTAGTTCCTGCCGGAATCCAGACAGCCTTTCGGCTCTACGAAGCTCTTTTCGTTGGAGAGAGAAGTCAGACAATTCAATTGCATGTGTATGAGAGGAAGGATGAGGTTTGGGCAGCCCCCTCACCTCCTATTTATAGGGAAACCAAGGGGTATAGTGGCCATTCCAAAAACCCAAAAATGCCCATGAATGGACTCCTCCACAAGGGCATAAAGGGGAAGTAATGGAGCAAGTGGGGCCCCATGGAGGAGCACCTCATGTGGCCGGCCAACCCTCTTGGGGGGGCCCCAAAGGGGGGGGGGGGTTTCTTAGCCCCCAAGCCTTCTAGAAGCCTTTTGCAAAAAGCCCTAAAAGGTGGCTTTCCTTAAAATATCCAAAAAGCACTTTCACTATTCATGACGGCATTTTGCAGCATCCGTTCGAACTGAAAATATTTATGTGGGCTTAGAACATTTCCAGTACCCACTAAAATAATTTTCAATGCATTCCGGAACAATTCCGGATTGGTGATTTTCATCTGCGAAAAGCATCTGAAGTGGTTCCGGCAGCTCCGGAACATTTCCGCTTTTTATCCTGGAAAATTCCCAGAAGTTTCCAGAATAATTCTGGCACCCTCCAAGAATTATCAGGCATGTCTCGGAACCAACTTGACTTAATGGAATACCCTAAAACAACTTTTTGGTTTTACCAAAACTATTCTGGTGTTCTCTCCCGGAACTTTTCCGGTGTGTCCGAAACTTTTTCGGTGAATTTCTCTCAGACTCCCTGTCTAGTATTCAGCAGATAGATGACCCTTAAGCATGTGACCCTATAGGTTCGGTGAAGTATAGACATGGCCAGAACTCTTTCCAATCTATGATCAACATCGGAGCCGTGGACGCCCATATTGACCCCTATACCCACACGAATAAATATTCGAGTGAACCTCCAGTTGTCATGTGCTATTCCTGTTGCTTCGTGATATGTTACAAATACCCGAGGTGAGACTTATCGGCATCCCCGTGGATCAACAACTTGTCCACTATGCAAGTTACCTCGTTACCGGCATTTGTTCTCTTTTCTCATTCCTGTGTTCCGGCATCCATGTGATCAAATAATAAATTGTCTGGCCAGACGATGGTGGATACCATAACACCGAGAGGGCCCAGAGATATCTCTCCATCGTCGGAGGAGCAAATCCTAATCTTGAGCTATCAAGTTACTTGACATACTCTCCCATGAACCCGTAAGCCGCCGTAATAGCCACCGAGTTACAGATGATGTTTAACAAACCCCAAAGTTCATGAATCAAGCATGAAGAAACTCGATACTTTCATGGTCTAAGGAATTATGCAAATGTAAACTTCCTCTGTGTTATTAACCATTAACTTGTGACGAATGTATCTCATAGCATAACATCAATTGGGTCGATTCAACACAAGTGTTCTACTAACATTGTGCCCTCAAAGTTGCAGGCATTGTCATGCCCATGATCAGGAAAACAGAGCCATCATGCAACACTTGAGCTAGTCTTAGAGGCCAGACTAGGAATACATTTTAACGTTTATCATTCCACACGTGCATATGAGTCTTCCTTCAAGCCTCGTGTTATTGTAGACTCGAGAACCATAGCAGTTAAAGCATGGAACATAAACATAATGATGAACACAAAGATAAATAATAGCATTTATTATTTCCTCTAGGGCATGTCTCCTACAAGATTGACAATAAATGCACTAGGAGAACTAGCCCCAATTAGCACCTCTTGGGTGGGATAGTTGTTTTGGGTGGGTTAGATGCAACTAGCTCAAACTAGCCCTCATGTTTGGATACTTTATTGCTATTTGAGCCCAAACTAGCTCAAACTAACTCCGACCCGTGGATCCAAACAGGGCCAATAACTAGTGTACTTAGACCTGCACAATACAAGTTTGAATGACTATGTTTGTTTGTTTTTAAATATTATGCTTGTTGGAGTTAATAACACACCTTTCCACTTCTTGTTTTTAAATATTAGGTTTTTAACAATTTGTTCTTGCACATATAGGTCCTGCTGTCAGAGGTTTTGACCCACTGTTCGACCCTTTTTGCATATGGGGAAATGAGTTGTCCATGAATATCAGTCAAGTCAAGAAACTTAGAAAGATTGTTAGGATAAATAAATTAGCGACAAAAAACAACAAGATCTTTGTCTGCACAATGAAGAAGACATCAGTTCACTACAGGATGGTACTAACTATTATACCTTGGCTTTTTTATTCCTTTGCCCCATTTCCAATCTAGAGAAGATATTTATGCACATCCTTGTTTTTAGCACTTTCCAAAGCAGTTCACTTATGATTACCTCTCAAACCACCTGTATGGTCAGGAGGCGAGGAAGGTATTCATACAACACCCACGGTTCAATATTGAAGTGTTCCTGAAAAGGACGAAGGATGGACGGTCAATCATCCACAGGCACTGGCCTAAAGTTGCAAAGACCTTCCACATCAATGAAGGCTCAATATTCGCCTTTCGCTTCAGTAGTTTTCCAGATGAGATTCATCTGTCTATGTACCGTCTATGATGCTTATTTCGAAAGGTTATAGATGTTGCATGTGAAACTTGGTGCTGGTGCAATTGTGTAATGGGGTAGCTGAGTGCTGAAGCTATAAGATGTTGTACTCTGATGTATTTCAATTATGAAATATTGTTTCCTTAATACGAAAATGATATATATTGTATGCTTAATATGAAATGTCAATTAGATTAATAAATGGATTATTAACAATAGGCCAATTAGCCTGCTAATGGCCAATTAGCCTGCTAATTGGGTTTTTCTATTGCAAACGGTTATGGAGAAAACACCGTGGGCGATGACCACAGACAACGCACACAGTTTCTAGGAATAAAACGTGTTGGATCAATGAACAATCACACATGACTTCCTCTTGAAACTGTTTGCGTTAGGCCACCATGCGCAAACATTTACTACATAAAAAGTGTGTGTGATGGACAGCCTATGCCACATAGTTTCTTCTAGGCACTGTGTGTGATGCATTCAACAACGCAAATGATAAAATTGTTAATATCATGTGCAATGGCAACGCTATCACAAACGATTTAATGGGGAAAATTATGTGTGATGTACCTGCGAACGGAAACATTTTCCCTGGAGTGACTGTGTGGGATGTATATACGAATAGAAACGTACTTCTTGGTTTGACTGTGTGGGATGTCCATACTAACAAAAACGTATTCCTTGGATTGACTGTGTGGAATGTACATATGAACGGAAACGTTTAGCCGGGACTGACTGTGTGGGATGTACTTACGACTGGAAACGATTTGGCCTGTATAATTGTATTTTTTAGCACAACCGTACATATAACCGTATTTGATCGCTCGACCGTCGCACACGGCCTCATTTTTCCGAGCGTGTGTGGCCGGAGGGCCTATCCCCGATGGTTTCTGGGTCGTGTGGGAAGGACCCCCTATCGCACACACTCACTCAACGACGGCTCAGAATGCCGTCGAGGAAAGGGGTTAAAAACCGTTTTTATAGCACCTCGTTGTACCAGTGATGGCATGAATACTTCAAAAATTATAGATATGCTAGAGACATATCACCTCCTTATCCTTTAAGTGAAATCTCATGAGCAACTATTCTTCCAATGACTTCCGTGGGCTTGAGATCTTTGTAGTTAGGCATCATTTGGATCAATGTGCACACGGTATCATATTTTCCATCCAAGGCTTTAAGGATCCTCTGGATGATGAATTTGTCGGTCATCTCTTCACTTCCTAAGGCAGCAATCTATCTCATTTGTGATGAGAGCGAGCCTAGAGTACATTTGGGCGAGTCCTTCACCATCCTTCATCTTGAACTTGTCAAGTTGACTTTGAAGCACATCCAACTTGGATTCCTTGACGGACTCGGTACCTTCATGCATATCAAGCAAAGTATCCCAAATTTTCTTTGCATTCTTAAGGTGGCTAATCTTGTTGAACTGCTCGGGGCACAAACCGTTGAAGAGAATGTCACATGCTTGAGCATTGTATTGCAACATCTTCAATTCTTCTGAGGTTGCTTCACGATCCTGTTCTTTGACATTCTCAAAGAATTCACCTTGCAAGCCAACACGAACAACAATCCAAACGGCGGGGTTAATTATGACCAAGAATATGCATTTTCATCTTATGTTTCCAACTTGCAATGTTTTAACCATCAAAATACGGACCTCTATGGTGATAATTACCCTCACTAGACCTCATACTCTCCTAGGTTGTGAAACCAATGCAATGGAGACCAAAACTCTGATACCACTTGTAGGATCGAAAGTATGTCTAGAGGGGGGTGATTAGACTACTTGACCAAATAAGAACTTATCCTTTTCCCAATTTTAGTTGTAGGCAAGTTTTAGTGATTCTACCAAGTCAAATACACCCTACACATGCAAGTATAAGAGGTGAGCAGCGGAAAGTAAAGCCTTTGCATATGAAAGTAAATGAGTGATCGGAGAAATCAAACACAATGAAGACATGATGATTTTTGGCATGGTTCCGATAGGTGGTGCTATTGTACGTCCACGTTGATGGAGATTTCAACCCACGGAGGGTAACGGTTGCGTGAGATCTATCAATGGAGATGCATAGCTACGAGAGGGGAGAGTGTGTCTACGTACCCTCATAGACCGTAAAGCGGAAGCGTTTATTTAAGCGGTTGATGTATTCGAACACCTTCGCTGTCAGGACCCCGATTCTAGGCCACACCGATCTAGCATGTAACACCTCATATCACTTTGCGGCCTCACGCACGGTATTCCCACGGGTGTTGCCTTACCATGGCCCGGGACCGTTTGCGCCTTTTGGCTCATGTATATGATAGTGTCGCTAGCATCCATATGATAGAGAACCCGGGCCGACATGACTAGTCGTGAACCCAAAGTGGCACTAACTTACAGGGACAGGCATACATGACCCAGCAACGAACGTGTCGGTCATCAGCGAGTGAATTCCGGCTGTAGCAACTGGGCTAGCAAGACTCCGGGACTCCGGGCTGTAGCAGGCTAACAGGACTCCGAAAGATACCGCTTGACGTTTCCCCGAAGGGACAGACACAGGATCGAGGAAGGACACATGCCGGCCAGTTTAAGTGTTCCGGAGCAGTAGCAAGCTAACAGGACTCCGGTAAACCGGGCTGTAGCGGACTACCAAGGCTCAGTGGAAGCACCAGACTACATTTCCCCATAAGAGGGGCTACCAAGGATAAACAACTAGGTTGTCGGATCCCACACATACCAAGCATTTCAATCATACACACAATATGCTGGATATGGGCAAATACAACATGGCATCACAACAAGACTCTACGACTCAGAGTATTTATTCATTAGGCTCCGAGGAGCCAAGTATTACAAACATGGGTCTCATGACCCAACATTCAGAGCATACAAGTCAAAGCACATGCGGAAGCCTATCATGTCTGAGTACAGACATCTACAAATGAAAAAGGCTGAGAAGCCCGACTATCTACCAGATCCTGCCGAGGGCACAAGATCGTAGCTGAGGTAACAAGCTAAACGTCGAAGTCCACGTGGAACTACTAGCGAGATTGAAGTCTCTCTGCAAAACATAAAATAGGCAAACGTGAGTACAAATGTACCCAGCAAGACTTACATCAGAACTATCTACATATGCATCGGTATCAACAAAGAGGGTGGTGGAGTTTAACTGCAGCAAGCCAGCTTTGACTCAGTGGCTATCCTGAACTACGAATGCTAGTAACTCTTTTGAGGTGGCGCACACGAGTCCACATATTCACCATATCAATACACCACTATGGATCCATTCTCGTCTCCCTATGAGAATGCCATCCATGGCACTCACGCTTACCTTGTGAGTTTTAGAGTATCCACTTTCACTTGTCCATGAACTGTACAGGCAACCCAGAAGTCCTTTACCGCGGACACGGCTATTCGAATAGATCATATTAACCCTGCAGGGGTGTACTTCTTCACACACGCTCTCGCCACTTACCACCATGTACACGTCGTGTATCTCAGCAACCATCAAGCGGAAGCCTGGCGAGGGAGTCGGCCACGACCTGACTAACCACACAAGTCTCTAGTCCAGGTTTATCGCCTATTCAGGTTCCATCCGCGAGGAGATCCGGCCGGAGTTTCGCTCACAGCCCCAAACAATGTGGGCAGGGTTCCCCAGACACCAAACGGGCGCCCGGTACACCGTGCCACGGTGTATGTACCGCAACATAGCCCACCCCTAGGGTCAGCGCTATGCACGCCCCCCAACACATATCCTACAAACACCAGAAACTAGTTGCAACTCCTGGACCGAGAACAAGGGCGGCTAATAAGTCGAGAGAGTCAATTAAGGATCCCAATGTGTGGTAGTAGCTGTTCATGGATCACAAACACAGAACTCAGTTCCTGAGGACGGCTTCAATGAGACAACCCACCATGTACTTCCTACATGGCCTCTCACCAATACCTTTACCAAATTGTGTTCACACACTTAGCTCTTAACAGCAGGACATGTTCACACACCTCTAAATCATCCCCGATGAATCAGACCAGACTCAACTCTAAGAAGTAGCAGGCATGACAAACAAGCATAGATGAGTAGGCACATCAGGGCCCAAACAACTCCTACTCATGCTAGTGGGTTTCATCTATTTACTGTGGCAATGATAGGTCATGCAGAGGAAAGGGGTTCAACTACCGCAGCATGTAACAGTTGAATCGTTGTTGTCCTAATGCAGTAAAAGAGAGCAGAAGCGAGAGAGTGGGTTTGTATCGGAATGAACAAGGGGGTTTTGCTTGCCTGGCACTTCTGAAGATAATATAGTTCTTCATCGGTGTCATCGAACTCATCGTCGGGACGTCGTCTACTGAGAGGGGACAAATACCGGCAACAGAGAGGAAGCACAATCAATGCAAATGCAACAATATGATGCATGATCATGACATGGCAAGAATGTTATGATTTGCACTAATGTATTTAGCAACAATTTAAATGAAGTCCATATGAACCAAGGGTTCATATGCAAACTCCATATTTAGCATTTAAAATGCCATTTGAATGTTTTCACTTATACAGCAGGTATAAGTTGGTTTTTCATGCATGAAAGTAGCATAAATGGATAGATTGGATTTTTCTGATCCAATTTCATATATAAATCTTTGCATTTGGAGTTACAGATTAATTTCTATGAATTTTTTAAGTTTGTAGTATTTTCTGGAATTTCCTGTATAAAAATAAATCCAGAAAAATACTTATTGCATCAGCATTGCGTCAGGGTGACGTCAGCAGTCAACGAGGTCGGTCCAGGTCAAACCTGGCCAGTGTGTCCCGCGTGTTAGTGTCATTAGTCTAACTAATTTTTAGTTAGTCCTAATCCTAAGTTAATTAGCAGACGGGTCCCACCTGTCATAGACCCAGGGGGGTCAAACTAGGTCAGCGGGGTCAAAACTCGCCGGCGTTTAGCCGCCGGCGAGGCCAAACGCGGCAGGGCAGTGCGGGATTCGTGCTCCGGCGACCAAAACGACGGCGGAGCACATCTACGTGATGCGGGGAGTGAGCCGCGTCGAGTGGTGGCAGTGGGTGGAGCTGGGGTGGCCGGAAACGTCGTCGGCGACAACCTTGGCGGTCGCCGGAGTTCGGGCGAGGTCGGGCCCAACGCTAGGGGGCACGGCGAGGCGTGTGGGGAGGTGCTACGGCTCCTGCGAGTGCGGCGAAGACGATGGCGTGCTCGGAATCGAGCCAACGTGGCTGTGGCCACGATGGCGACGTGCGGTGGCGGCGGCGGGTGCGGCCGAGCTCGGTGTAGTCGATGCAGGGCTCGAGAGCGAGAACGGGAAGGATGGGGAGGTAGCTGAGCTCACGGCGGTCACGACGGAGCAGACGACGAGGTCGGGGACGAGCCGGTGCGGCGGTGACGACGAAGGGGATCTCCGGCGGCGTTCGGTGAAGACGAGGTCGAAGAAGACGAAGCAGAGCATGCGAGCACTCGGGGCTCGGCTAGCTCGACGTAGTGGACGACGGCGGAGCTCGTGGACACGGCAGCGCGGCGCGGGGACGACGGTGGACGCGGGTTTCACGGTGGCGCGGGCGCGGCAGCGTCGGCCATGGTGAAAGAGGGTGAGGGAGAGGCGTTGGGGGAGAATGGACGTGTCCAGGCGGTTGGGGGACTACGTGGAGGTTGACCAGCGCGTCCAGGGTGAAGCGGCAAGCAGCTGGCGCCGTGGCGAGCTCGCGCACGCCGGCGTCACCTCCCTGCCTGCCTGGCAGGGACGAAGCAGCTGGCTGGCGCGGGCCAGCACAGTGCTGGGCCGCCAGGTGGGCCGGCTGGTGGCTTTGCCAGGTAAGTTAGTTTTCCCTTTTATTTTCCGTTTTCTTTATTTCTGCAAGTTTGTGGCCTTTCTAAAAATACCTAGGCAATTTGAAAAATCACCGAACTGCTCATGCCCGCTGTATAGGGTATATCCAACATGGAACATTTCAGTTTGGGATTATTTGGACATTTAAAATATTTACTAGCATTTAAATGCCCAAATGCAAGTTACATATGATTTAATTCAATGACCTTATGATGACCTAGAAAATTGTGAACCAATTTTGGCAGAGGTTCTAACCCAAGACAAAAATGATGGACATTTTAGAAGGGCATTTTGGGTTCATTGAGATGTTTTTCAGTTGAACCTGGTATTATCAGGGGGGGTGCTGGGGTTTGTCTGTCATCCCCATTTCATATTCATTTGAATTTAAACATGATGCACACATGAAGCTAGCCTAGTGCATTGCTAGAAGCTAGGGATGTGACAACTCACCCCCACTAAGCAAGAATCTCGTCCCGAGATTCAAGTGTAGGGTAAGATGAAGGGGGAACGCAAACTAACACAATCTTCACAATCCAGGTTGCATCTCATAAGAATGTTGATTCAATCACCATCTTTGTCTCGATGTCTTGCTCTGAGAACTGCAACTAACATGACAACGAGAGGAAAGGGAAAACTCTAGAAGGATCGATCTTCTCGAAGATCGAACAACTCAGGATCAACTCACGGAATGAGACATAGCAACATCTCTCGAGCTGAGACACGAAGCACACATCCAAAGGGATGGAGTGAAGCAGATGACGAAGGTTCACTAGGTAGACAACAATTTCACGCTTAACAAGGTGGTGAACGGTTGTCAACGTAGCGAGGATTTGAGTTGCCATGATACCATAACGAGACACCTTAGAGTAGGTGACTCATAGAGTTATTTCCTTAAGTGGCAAAAAGAATTACTTTTGATACAGAGATCAATAAAATTCTCTAAACCAGCCTAAGGCAATCACAATCGAACATTTGAAGGAGTTCCAGAGAATGACATAGTCGAACTAGGATGAATGCTGTGGACTACCTTGTTGAAGGCAACGCGATGGATGATTTTTGCTTATCACCGGAAATGGGTGGAACCCATGGTAGGATGGCACCACGGCAGGTGCAGGCTGGGAACAAAATGCAAATGCTGGGAATGATTCTAGTAACTGGGGAGAAGCTCATCAGAAGAAAGTGATTCCACTATTTGAATGATTATAGCATAATCGAAGGAACTGGGAGCACATGAATTCCTAGGGAGCAACTTCTAGAATAAGTCGCATGAAATCCTCATGGAGAAGATGGTAAAATTGCTCAATCAAGATACTACAATGATAAATCCCCCGGCTAGGTGTGTCAGCCAGAACATCAATATTGTCGGGACCTACATCATAGATCTTGGAATAGCTCCAACCATAATATCTGCCTGAGATTCAGATCTGGTTGGTAACGGAATATTTCCAGACTCATCCAGTCTAGAGAGAAAAATGAAAGTTTGCAACACAAATCGACGAGATGGCGTTGTGAGATTCTCGGGGAGTGAACTACGATAGCAAGCTCCAAAACATGAGTTGGTTCTGCTACATACATGTGAGCACGTTGTCCAAGACAAGCATGACCACGTAGTAGTCTTACAACGAAACACTACCGAGTTTGGTTGGGAACCATCATTGCGGAGAGCGAAGTTCTGCGCATGTACCTTTGGGTCCTTAAGGATTAGCACTTAAGAACTTCTTTTCTTTGAACAAATCAATCAGTGGCTTTGTGTGCTAGGAACACATATGGAGTGGAGGCGGCCAACCTATCAAACCATAGAGCACTTTGCACGTGCATGACTAACTTGGGATGATTCCAGAGGAGGCAAAACAAACTTTCTCGAATTCACTGCGGCAACTTGCATCGAATGCACATGAATTAGAGGAAGTCACTTCTTTCATCCAAACATATGCTCCATGAGCTAGCATGAAGAAATGCTTACAAAAGTTTCCAATACTAACTTAAATGTTCAACATGAATCATGGACAAGATAAGGATGTTGTGGATGGGCTCAACAACAATTTATCAAGATTCCCATAAGATGGGGTTACATGATTATGTGAACAAGATGATAGCATGGGTCAGACCAAAAGATATAATGGTGTATGCCCGAGGAAACAACCACGGATAAGACAACATTACGAACATCGTTGGTTCTAATTTGATTTGATGATAGCCCATACTCAAATCAAAGTTTGGATAAGATAATAGGTCCAACAATTGATCACAAGGATCAATCAATGAAAGTATCATCTTTCTTCAACACACACACACGAGGATATCCCTTAGGAATGAACTGAGTCAGACAAGCTCTCATCTTCCAACCCTCCAAGTTGTTGTTTAGCTTAACCAACTAGCTCAGTGTATCCGACACAGATTCTTGGAGAAAGGGTGGTTTACAAGAAACCAACTTGATCATGAACTCAACATAGTGGTCAGGTGAGAACCTGGTAGCACTTCCGAGAAGATATTCGGAAAGTCACGAACCACCGATATGTAACTAAGCTCGAGAACAATCTTGCTTTTCAGGGCAAAACGATGTGATCAAATAAGCAAGGGATTGACATAATCCTAACTCATTGATCGAAGGGTGCACCAGGAATATGGACTAGGTGGCACGATCAACCTTAGGGTGATGATTCAACAATCAACACGCTAAGAATGAGATTATTGTCCATTAACTACCAAGCAACGGGGTTGCTAGGAGTGTTTATTTCACACATCACGATTCCCTTGTCGGTATTCCGGTTGCAACAACACGGAGACCGAGGAATGAAGAACTATGGCAAGAAGTATCACTTCGTCAAGAATTCATAAGAGGTTGTGCAATTTTCATGACATTCTTGACATAAGACGGTAGTACTTCAGGGTAGAACAAAATTAAAAGCTGGGTTGGCATTATGATCTGCGGAGCACAACTATTTTGACCCAATCCGGGATATGGATGAGGTACTGGAGTTTGTTTCTCCTAGTCATTCCGGAATAGAATGGCTTGACGGACCACAAGAATAATAAGCATCGATAACACGAATGCACAATTACTCCTGACTATCAATTGATAGATGAAGGTCGGAATACAACTGAAAAAGGACAACTCAAAGGAACATATCACTTTCTGAGTTGTTGATGCATAGATTAGTATGTCAAACCGAGTTCAACATATTTCTTCCGGATAACCCATGCAGAAAGGTAGACTGGCAGAGTCACAATTACGAATGGAGAACTCCTCAAGAGTACTCTGATTATGATCTTTCGGTTCAACGAGGAACTTCTGCCATAAGTAGTTCATGGTATTTGGAAGAAGGATATACCACGAACCTCAAGGACTATCACCAAGGTTACTAATATCTTAAGGGAACTAGCAAACACTAACAACATGAAGTAGGGCGAATCTCGGGTTCAGAAACCCAGGAATAGAATGCCTACTAACTAAATAGCATCACGAGATGCTTTCGAGAATGACGGCCAGAATCATCACACTAGGAATATAAAGCATTACTAGATTACTTGGTGGTTCTCTAGGATGCCTAGGGTCATAATACTAGCTCCAACACATATGTCAAGGCAATGGAGTACCTCAACAGACCGTTAGTGTGCTTAATCTGGCACAAAGGGACGCGGAAATAGAGGGAAAGGATTTTGCAAATGCATCAGATTGTTTGGAAACCTGGGATGACTCGGACAGCATAACGGCTGTAAATGCTCAAAAAGATTTGAGACATCCTGCAAAAGGGTGGCATAACCACTTAACATCACAATATCAAGGTTCTGAGATCACCTAACAACACACGGAAGTAGTAGGAACTGAAATGAGGCTTAAATCCAACAATCCTATGAGTCTACGGATTAGTAACACGTGATCCTGATAGATAGATGAGAAGGCCTAGTTCTTAATCCCCGTAGAAAAGAAGAGGTTGACTCAGATCAGAAGGCATAAGGTAAAGGAGTAAAAAGAGTCTTACGTTCCCATCCACAATCAATTCCCTTATATAACTAAAGCATTTCTAGACTCAACTTCGACCAGTTTGGCTTGGTAATCCTACAGGCAGTCAGGCTCTGATACCAACGCTGTCAGGACCCCGATTCTACGCCACACCGATCTAGCATGTAACACCTCATATCACTTTGCGGCCTCACGCACGGTGTTCCCACGGGTGTTGCCTTACCATGGCCCAGGACCGTTTGCGCCTTTTGGCTCACATATATGATAGTCTCGCTAGCATCCATATGATAGAGAACCCGGGCCGACATGACTAGTCGTGAACCCAAAGTGGCACTAACTTACAGGGACAGGCATACATGACCCAACAACGAACGTGTCGGTCATCAGCGAGTGAATTCGGGTTGTTGCAACTGGTCTAGCAGGACTCCGGGAATCCGGGCTATAGCAGGCTAACAGGACTCCGAAAGACACCGCGTGACGTTTCCCCGAAGGGACAGACACAGGATCGAGGAAGGACACATGCCGGCCAGTCTAAGTGTTCCGGAGCAGTAGCAAGCTAACAGGACTCCGGTAAACCGGGCTGTAGCGGACTACCAAGGCTCAGTGGAAGCACCAGACTACATTTCCCCATAAGAGAGGCTACCAAGGATAAACAACTAGGTTGTTGGATCCCACACATACCAAGCATTTCAATCATACACACAATATGCTGGATATGGGCAAATACAACATGGCATCACAACAAGACTCTACGACTCAGAGTATTTATTCATTAGGCTCCGAGAAACCAAGTATTACAAACATGGGTCTCATGACCCAACATTCAGAGCATACAAGTCAAAGCACATGCGGAAGCCTATCATGTCTGAGTACAGTCATCTACAAATGAAAAAGGCTGAGAAGCCCGACTATCTACCAGATCCTGCCGAGGGCACAAGATCGTAGCTGAGGTAACAAGCTAAACGTCGAAGTCCACGTGGAACTACTAGCGAGACTGAAGTCTCTCTGCAAAACGTAAAATAGGCAAATGTGAGTACAAATGTACCCAGCAAGACTTACATCAGAACTATCTACATATGCATCGGTATCAACAAAGAGGGTGGTGGAGTTTAACTGCAGCAAGCCAGCTTTGACTCAGTGGCTATCCTGAACTACGAATGCTGGTAACTCTTTTGAGGTGGCACACACGAGTCCACATATTCACCATATCAATACACCACTATGGATCCGCTCCCGTCTCCCTACGAGAACGCCATCCATGGAACTCACGCTTATCTTGCGAGTTTTAGAGTATCCACTTTCACTTGTCTATGAACTGTACAGGCAACCCACAAGTCCTTTACCGCGGACACGGCTATTCGAATAGATCATATTAACCCTGCAGGGGTGTACTTCTTCACACACGCTCTCGCCACTTACCACCATGTACACATCGTGTATCTCGGCAACCTTCAAGTGGAAGCCTGGCGAGGGAGTCAGCCACGACCTGACTAACCACAAAAGTCTCTAGTCCAGGTTTATCGCCTATTCGGGTTCCATCCGCGAGGAGATCCGGCCGGAGTTTCGCTCACAGCCCCAAACGATGTGTGCAGGGTTCCCGAGACACCAAACGGGCGCCCGGTACACCGTGCCACGGTGTATGTACCGCAACATAGCCCACCCCTAGGGTCAGCGCTACGCACGGCCCCCAACACATATCCTACAAACACCAGAAACTAGTTGCAACTCCTGGACAGAGAACAAGGGCGGCTAATAAGTCGAGAGAGTCAATTAAGGATCCCAATGTGTGGTAGTAGCTGTTCATGGATCACAAACACAGAACTCAGTTCCTGAGGACGGCTTCAATGAGACAACCCACCATGTACTCCTACATGGCCTCTCACCAATACCTTTACCAAATTGTGTTCACACACTTAGCTCTCAACAACAGGACATGTTCACACACCTCTGAATCATCCCCGATGAATCAGACCAGACTCAACTCTAAGCAGTAGCAGGCATGACAAACAAGCATAGATGAGTAGGCACATCAGGGCCCAAACAACTCCTACTCATGCTAGTGGGTTTCATCTATTTACTGTGGCAATGACAGGTCATGCAGAGGAAAGGGGTTCAACTACCGCAACATGTAACAGTTGAATCATTGTTGTCCTAATGCAGTAAAAGAGAGCAGAAGCGAGAGAGTGGGTTTGTATCGGAATGAACAAGGGGGTTTTGCTTGCCTGGCACTTCTGAAGATAATATAGTTCTTCATCGGTGTCATCGAACTCATCGTCGGGACGTCGTTTATTGAGAGGGGACAAATACCGGCAATAGAGAGGAAGCACAATCAATGCAAATGCAACAATATGATGCATGATCATGACATGGCAAGAATGTTATGATTTGCACTAATGTATCTAGCAACAATTTAAATGAAGTCCATATGAACCAAGGGTTCATATGCAAACTCCATATTTAGCATTTAAAATGCCATTTGAATGTTTTCACTTATACAGCAGGTATAAGTTGGTTTTTCATGCATGAAAGTAGCATAAATGGATAGATTGGATTTTTCTGATCCAATTTCTTATATAAATCTTTGCATTTGGAGTTACAGATTAATTTCTATGAATTTTTGAAGTTTGTAGTATTTTCTAGAATTTCCTGTATAAAAATAAATCCAGAAAAATACTTATTGCATCAGCATTGCGTCAGGGTGACGTCAGCAGTCAACGGGGTCGGTCCAGGTCAAACCTGGCCAGTGTGTCCCACATGTCAGTGTCATTAGTCTAACTAATTTTTAGTTAGTCCTAATCCTAAGTTAATTAGCAGACGGGTCCCACCTGTCATAGACCCAGGGGGGTCAAACTGGGTCAGCGGGGTCAAAAATCGCCGGCGTTTAGCCGCCGGCGAGGCCAAACGCGGCGGGGCAGTGCAGGATTCGTGCTCCGGCGACCAAAACGACAGCGGAGCACATCTACGTGATGCGGGGAGTGAGCCGCGTCGAGTGGTGGCAGTGGGTGGAGCTGGGGTGGCCGGAAACGTCGTCGGCGACAACCTTGGCGGTCGCCGGAGTTCGGGCGAGGTCGGGCCCGACGCTAGGGGGCACGGCGAGGCGTGTGGGGAGGTGCTACGGGCTCCTGCGAGTGCGGCGAAGACGATGGTGTGCTCGGAATCGAGCCAACGTGGCTGTGGCCACGACGGCGACGTGCGGTGGCGGCGGCGGGTACGGCTGAGCTCGGTGCAGTCGATGCAGGGCTCGAGAGCGAGAACGGGAAGGATGGGGAGGTAGCTGAGCTCACGGCGGTCACGACGGAGAAGACGGCGAGGTCGGGGACGAGCTGGTGCGGCGGTGACGGCGAAGGGGATCTCCGGCGGCGTTTGGTGAAGACGAGGTCGAAGAAGATGAAGCAGAGCGTGCGAGCGCTCGGGGCTCGGCTAGCTCGACGTAGTGGACGATGGCGGAGCTCGAGGACACGGCAGTGCGGCGCGGGGACGACGGTGGACGCGGGTTTCACGGTGGCGCGGGCGCGGCAGCGTCGGCCATGGTGGAAGAGGGCGAGGGAGAGGCGTTGGGGGAGAATGGACGTGTCCAGGTGGTTGGGGGGCTACGTGGAGGTCGACCTGTGCGTCCAGGGCGAAGTGGCAAGCAGCTGGCGCCGTGGCGAGCTCGCGCAAGCCGGCGTCACCTCCCTGCCTGCCTAGCGGGGATGAAGCAGCTCGCTGGCGCGGGCCAGCACAGTGCTGGGCCGCCAGGTGGGCCGGCTGGTGGCTTTGCCAGGTAAGTTAGTTTTCCCTTTTATTTTCCGTTTTCTTTATTTCTGCAAGTTTGTGGCCTTTCTAAAAATACCTAGCCAATTTCAAAAATCACCGAACTGCTCATGCCCACTGTATAGGGTATATCCAACGTGGAACATTTCAGTTTGGGATTATTTGGACATTTAAAATATTTACTAGCATTTAAATGCCCAAATGCAAGTTACATATGATTTAATTCAATGACCTTATGATGACCTAGAAAATTGTGAACCAATTTTGGCAGAGGTTCTAACCCAAGACATAAATGATGGACATTTTAGAAGGGCATTTTGGGTTCATTGAGATGTTTTTCAGTTGAACCTGGTATTATCAGGGGGGGTGCTGGGGTTTGTCTGTCATCCCCATTTCATATTCATTTGAATTTAAACATGATGCAGACATGAAGCTAGCCTAGTACATTGCTAGAAGCTAGGGATGTGACATTCGCGATCCAACCGATCAAGTACTGAATGTACGGCACCTCCGCGTTCAGCACACGTTCAGCTCAATGACGTCCTCGCCTTCTTGATCTAGCAAGACGGGCGAAGTAGTAGATGAGTACCGGAAGCACCACGGCGTGGTGACGGTGATGGTGAACTTCTTCCCGCAGGGCTTCGCCGTGCACTGCGGAAAAACTGGACTGAGGACTAAACTGTGGAGAGGGGCGCCGCACACGGCTAGGAGATTGTCGTGAGTTTGTGTGGCTATATATATATATAGGTGGGTGGAGGGGAGGCAGCCAGGAGGAGCCCCAAGGTGGCCGGCCGACCCCCTTGGGCGCCTGCCCTTTGGCGCCACCCCTACCTTATTTGCTTGCGGGGGGAAGGCAGGAGGAGGTGGCGCCACCCCCCCCCTTTCCTTCCTCTTAGGTGGAGGGAAGGAAAGAGGGGCTAGCCCTCCCCCCTTACCATCCATAGTGCCGGCGGCCAAGAGGAGGGGCGCGCCAGCCGCTTGTGGGCTGGTGTGTTCCCCTCTCTTGGCCAATAAGGCCCATTAACCTCCCGGGGCTTCCCGGAACCCCTTTCGGTGATCCGATGACTACCCGATTCAATCCAAAACCTTTTTGGTGACCAAATATCATCGTCCTATATATCAATCATTACCTATGGACCATTCCGGAGCTCCTCGTCATGTCCGTGATCTCATCCGGGACTCCGAACAACATTCAGTCACCAAATCACATAACTCATATAATACTATATCGTCAACGAACGTTAAGCATGCGGACCCTACGGGTTTGAGAATGATGTAGACATGACCGAGACGAGTCTCCAGTCAATAACCAAAAGCGGGACCTGTATGCCCATATTGGTTCCTACATATTCTACGAAGATCTTTATCGGTCGAACCGTTATGACAACATATGTAATTCGCTTTGTCTGTCGGTATGTTACTTGCCCGAGATTCGGTCGTCGGTATCTCCATACCTAGTTCAATCTCGTTGCCGACAAGTCTCTTTACTCGTTCCATAATACATCATCTCATAACTAACTCCTTAGTCCTTTTGCTTGCAAGCTTCTTATGATGTGTATTACCAAGAGGGCCCAGAGATACCTCTTCGATACACGGAGTGACAAATCCCAATCTCGATCTATGCCAACTCAACAGACACCTTCGGAGATACCTGTAGAGCATATTTATAATCACCAAGTTACGTTGTGATGTTTGATAGCACACAAGGCATTCCTCCGGTATCCGGGAGTTGCATGATCTCATGGTCGAAGGAACATGTATTTGACATTAAGAAAGCAGTAGCAATAAACTGAACGATCATATGCTAAGCTAACGGATGGGTCTTATCTATCACATCATTCTTCTAATGATGTGATCCCGTTATCAAATGACAACTCATGTCTACGGTTAGGAAACCTTAACCATCTTTTGAGCAACGAGCTAGTCTAGTAGAGGCTCACTAGGGACATGGTATTCGTTTATGTATCCACAAATGTATTTAAGTTTCCGGTCAATACAATTCTAGCATGAATAATAAACCTTTATCATGATTAAGGAAATATAATAATAACGATTTTATTATTGCCTCTATGGCATATTTCCATCAGTCTCCCACTAACACTAGAGTCAATAATCTAGTTCACATCGCCATGTGATTAACACCCATAGTTCACATCGCCATGTGACTAACACCCAAAGAGTTTACTAGGGTCAATAATCTAGTTCACATCGCCATGTGATTAACACCCAAAGAGTACTAAGGTGTGATCATATTTTTCTTGTGAGAGAAGTTTAGTCAACGGGTCTGCCACATTCAGATCCGTATGTATATTGCAAACTTCTATGTCTACAATGCTCTGCATGGAGCTACTCTAGCTAATTGCTCCCACATTCAATACGTATCCAGATTGAGACTTAGAGTCATCTGGATCAGTGTCAAAGCTTGCATCGATGTAACCCTTTACGAAGAACTCTTTTATCACCTCCATAACTGAGAAACATTTCCTTAGTCCTCTTTAAGGCACCTAAGGATAATTTTGACCGCTGTCCAGTGATCTACTCCTGGATCACCATTTTACCCCCTTGCCAAACTCATGGCAAGGCACACAACAGGTCTAGTACACAGCATGGCATACTTTATAGAACCTATGGTTGAGGCATAGGGAATGGCTTTCATTCTCTTTCTATCTTCTGCCGTGGTCGGGCTTTGAATCTTACTCAACTTCACACCTTACAATACAGGCAAGAACTCCTTCTTTGACTGATCCATATTGAACTCCTTCAAAATCTTGTCAAGGTATGTACTCATTGAAAGTCTTATCAAATGTCTTGATCTATCTCTATAGATCTTGTTGCCCAATATGTAAGCAGCTTCACCGAGGTCTTTCATTGAAAAATTCTTATTCAAGTATCCTTTTATGCTATCCAGAAATTCTATATCATTTCCAATCAGCAATATGTCATCCACATATAATATTAGAAATGCTACAGAGCTCCCACTCACTTTCTTGTAAATACAGGCTTCACCGTAAGTCTGTATAAAACAATATGCTTTGATCACCTCATCAAAGTGTATATTCCAACTCCGAGATGCTTGCACCATTCCATAGATGGATCGCTGGAGCTTGCACACTTTGTCAGCACCTTTACGTGTAGGGAAACGTTGCATGGAAAACAAAAAAAAATCTATGCACACGCAATGATCTATCCATGGACATGCATAGCAACGAGGGGGAGAGTGTGTCTACATACCCTCATAGGCCGTAAGCGGAAGCGTTTCACAACGCGGTTGGTGTAGTCGAACTTCTTCGCGCTTCAACCGATCAAGTACCGAACGAACGACACCTCCGCATTCTGCACACGTTCAGAATGGTGACGTCCCTTGCCTTCTTGATCCAGCAAGACGTCGAGGTAGTAGATGAGTTCCGTCAGCACGACGGCGTGTTGACAGTGATGGTGAAGTGATCTCCGCAGGGCTTCGCCTAAGCACTACGAAAATATGACCGGGGGTGTAAACGGTGGAGGGGGGCGCCGCACACGGCTAGGCAATTGTCTGGGGTGTGCTAGGCGCCCCCACCTCATATATATAGGTGGGAGGGAGAGGGGAGAGGCCAAGGGGCGCCCCAAGTAGGTCTAAATCCTACTTGGGATCCTGCCCTTGGCCGCGCCCCCCTGCCATGTTTGTCGGAGCGGGAAGGAAAGAGGGGGGGAGAGGGAAGGAAGTGGGAATCCTAATCCACACTTACCTTTCCCTTCTCCCCTTTCCTTCTCCTCCTTAGGCCGGCCCATATGGGGGGTGCACCAGCCCCTTCTGGCAGGTGCGTTTCCCCTCTTGGCCCATAAGGCCCATATCTTTTGCCGAGGGTGCCTGGAACCCCTTCCAGTGACCCGATAAGTACCCGGTACCCCCCGAAACACTTCCGGTGTCTGAATACCATCGTCCTATATATCAATCTTTACCTCTCAACCATTTCAAGACTCCTCGTCATGTTCGTGATCTCATCCGGGACTCCAAACAACATTCGGTCACCAAATCACATAACTCATATAATACTATATCATCAACGAACGTTAAGCGTACGGACCCTACGGGTTCGAGAAATATGTAGACATGACCGAGACACCTCTCCGGTCAATAACCAATAGCAGAACCTAGATGCCCATATTGGCTCCTACATATTCTACGAAGATCTTTATCAGTCGAACTGTTATGACAACATACATAATTCCCTTTGTCCATCGGTATGTTACTTGCCCGAGATTTGATCGTCGGTATCTTCATACCTAGTTCAATCTCGTTACCGGCAAGTCTCTTTACTCGTTTCGTAATACATCACCTCGTGACTAACTCCTTAGTCGTATGCTTGCAAGCTTATGATGTGTATTATCGAGAGGGCCCAGAGATACATCTCCGATACTCGGTGTGAGAAATCCTAATCTCGATCTATGACAACTCAACAAATACCTTCGGAGATACCTGTAGAGCATCTTTATACTCACCCATTTATGTTGTGACGTTTGATAGCAGACAAGGCATTCCTCTGGTATCCGGGAGTTGCATAATCTCATAATCGAAGGAATATGTATTTGACATGAAGAAAGCAATAGCAATAAAACTGAACGATCATTATGCTAAGCTAACGGATGGGTCTTGTCCATCACATCATTCTCCTAATGATGTGATCCCATTATAAAATGACAACTCATGTCCATGGTTAGGAAACCATAACCATCTTTGATCAACGAGCTAGTCAAGTAGAGGCTCACTAGGGACATGGTGTTTGTTTATGTATTCACACATGTATTTAGGTTTCCGATCAATACTATTCACGCATGAATAATTAACCTTTATCATGAATAAGGAAATATAAAATAACAACTTTATTATTGCCTCTAGGGCATATTTCCTTCAGTCTCCCACTTGCACTAGAGTCAATAATCTAGATTACATTGTAAAGAATCTAACACCCATGGAGTCTTGGTGCTGATCATGTTTTGCTCGTGGAAGAGGCTTAGTCAACGGGTCTGCTACATTCAGATCC
Organism: Thinopyrum elongatum; assembly: GCA_011799875.1. NCBI lineage: Eukaryota > Viridiplantae > Streptophyta > Magnoliopsida > Poales > Poaceae > Thinopyrum > Thinopyrum elongatum. Next base: position 78,966,042 of record CM022302.1, on the reverse strand, counting down.
GTATGTAACTTGCAAATTTCTATGTCTCCATCCTTCACTTGTTCATGAATGGAGTTGAAGCATCTCTTGATGTGTTTGGTTCTCTTGTGAAACCTGGATTCCTTCGCCAAGGCAATTGCTCCAGTGTTGTCACAAAAGATTTTCATTGGATCCGATGCACTAGGTATTACACCCAGATCAGAAATGAACTCTTTCATCCAGACTCCTTCATTTGCTACTTCTGAAGTAGCTATGTACTCCGCTTCACACGTAGCACGACGCTCTGCTTGGAACTGCACCAACTGACAGCTCCACCATTCAATATAAATATGTATCCGGTTTGTGACTTAGAGTCATCCAGATTAGTGTCAAAGCTAGCATCAACGTAACCGTTTATGACGAGCTCTTTGTCACCTCCATAAACAAGAAACATATCCTTGGTCCTTTTCAGGTACATCAGGATGTTCTTGACCGCTGTCCAGTGATCCACTCCTGGATTACTTTGGTACCTCCCTGCTAGACTTATGGCAAGGCACACATCAGGTCTGGTACACAGCATAGCATACATGGTAGAACCTATGGCTGAGGCATCGGGAATGACTTTCATTTTCTCTCTATCTTCTGCAGTGGTCGGGCTTTGAGTCTGACTCAAATTCACACCTTGTAACACAGGCAAGAACCCTTTCTTTGACTGATCCATTTTGAACTTCTTCAAAACTTTATCAAGGTCCTATTAAGCGTCTTGATCTATCCCTATAGATCTTGATGCCCAATATATAAGCAGCTTCACCGAGGTCTTTCATTGAAAAACTCTTATTCAAGTATCGTTTTATGCTATCTAGAAATTCTATATCATTTCCAAGCAACAATATGTCATCTACATATAATATTAGAAATGCTACAGAGCTCCCACTCACTTTCTTGTAAATACAGGCTTCACCGAAAGTCTGTATAAAACCATATGCTTTGATCACCTCATCAAAGCATATATTCCAACTCCGAGATGCTTGCACCAATCCATAGATGGATCGCTGGAGCTTGCACACTTTGTTAGCACCTTTAGGATCGACAAAACCTTCTGGTTGCATCATATACAACTCTTCTTTAAGAAATCCATTAAGGAATGCAGTTTTGATGTCCATTTACCAGATTTCACAATCATAAAATGTGGCAATTGCTAACATGATTCGGACGGACTTAAGCATCGCTACGGGTGAGAAAGTCTCATCATAGTCAACCCTTGAACTTGTCGAAAACCTTTTGCGACAAGTCGAGCTTTGTAGACAGTAACATTACCATCAGCGTCAGTCTTCTTCTTGAAGATCCATTTATTCTCTATGGCTTGCCGCTCATCGGGCAAGTCCACACTTTGTTCTCATACATGGATCCTATCTCAGATATCATGGCCTCAAGCCATCTGTCGGAATCTGGGCTCATCATAGCTTCTTCATAGTTCGTAGGTTTGCCTTGGTCTAATAACATGACTTCCAGAACAGGATTACTGTACCACTCTAGTGCGGATCGTGCTCTGGTTGACCTACGAGGTTCAGTAGCAACTTGATCTGAAGTTTCATGATCATTATCATTTGCTTCCTCTCTAGTTGGTGTAGGCATCACGGGAACAGATTTCTCTGATGTGCTACTTTCCAATTTGAGAGAAGGTACGATTACCTCATCAAGTTCTACTTTCCTCCACTCACTTCTTTCAAGAGAAACTCCTTCTCTAGAAAGGTTCCATTCATGGCAATGAAGATCTTGCCTTCGGATCTGTGGTAGAAGGTGTACCCAATTGTTTCCTTAGGGTATCCTATGAAGACGCACTTCTCCGATTTGGGTTCAAGCTTATCAGGCTGAATTATTTTGACATAAGTGTCGCAACCCCAAACTTTAAGAAACGACAGCTTAAGTTTCTTGCCAAACCATAGTTCATACGGTGTCGTCTCAACGGATTTAGACGGTGCCCTATTTAACGTCAATGCAGCTGTCTCTAATGCATAACCCCAAAACGATAGTGGTAAATCAGTAAGAGACATCATAGATCGCACCATATCTAATAAAGTATAGTTACGACATTCGGACACACCATTACGCTGTGGTGTTCCAGGTGGCATGAGTTGTGAAACTATTCCACATTGTTTTAAATGAAGGCCAAACTCGTAACTCAAATATTCGCCTCCGCGATCAGATGGAAGAAACTTTATTTTCGTGTTACGATGATTCTCCACTTCACTCTAAAATTCTTTGAACTTTTCAAATGTTTCAGATTTTATGTTTAATTAAGTAGATATACACATATCTGCTCAAATCATCTGTGAAGGTCGTAAAATAATGATACCCGCCGCGTGCCTCAACACTCATCGGACCGCATACATCGGTATGTATTATTTCCATTAATTCATTAGCTCGCTCCATTGTTCCGGAGAACAGAGTTTTAGTCATCTTGCCCATGAGACATGGTTCGCAAGTATCAAATGATTTATAATCAAGTGATTCCAAAAGCCCATCTGCATAGAGTTTCTTCATGCGCTTTACACCAATATGACCTAAACGACAGTGCCACAAATATGTAGCACTATCATTATCAACTTTGCATCTTTTGGCATCAATATTATGAATATGTGTATCACTACAATCGAGATTCAACAAAAATAGACCACTCTTCAAGGGTGCATGACCATAAAAGATATTACTCATATAAATAGAACAACCATTATTCTCTGATTTAAATGAATAACCGTCTCGCACTAAACAAGATCCAGATATAACGTTCATGCTCAACGCTGGCACTAAATAACAATTATTTAGGTCTAAAACTAATCCCGAAGGTAGATGTAGAGGTAGCGTGCCGACGGCAATCACGTCAACCTTGGAACCATTCCTGACGCGCATCGTCACCTCGTCCTTAGCTAGTCTTCATTTAATCCATAGCTCCTATTTCGAGTTACAAATATGAGCAACCGAACCAGTATCAAATACCCAGGCGCTACTACGAGCATTAGTAAGGTACACATCAATAACATGTATATCAAATATACCTTTGTTCACTTTGCCATCCTTCTTATCCGCCAAATACTTGGGGCAATTCCGCTCCCAGTGACCAGTTCCTTTGCAGTAGAAGCACTCAGTTTCAGGCTTGGGTCCAGCTTTGGGCTTCTTCCCGGGAGTGGCAACTTGCTTGCCATTCTTTTTTAAGTTCCCTTTCTTTCCCTTACCCTTTTTCTTGAAAGTAGTGGTTTTGTTAACCATCAACACTTGATGCTCCTTCTTGATTTCTACCTCCGCGGCCTTAAGCATTGCGAAGAGCTCGGGAATTGTTTTGTTCGTCCCTTGCATATTATAGTTCATCACAAAGCCTTTGTAGCTTCGTGGCAGTGATTGAAGAACTCTGTCAATAACACAATCAACCAAAAGATCAGCTCCCAGCTTAGTCAAGTGATTATAACACCCAGACATTTTGAGTATGTGTTCACTGACAGAACTCTTCTCCTCCATCTTGCAGCTATAGAACTTATTGGAGACTTCATATCTCTCAACCCGGGCATTTGCTTGAAATATTAACTTCAACTCTTGGAACATCTCATATGCTCCATGACGTTCAAAACGTCTTTGAAGTCCCGGTTATAAGCCGTAAAGCATGGCACACTGAACTATCGAGTAGTCATCAGATCGAGCTTGCCAGACGTTCAAAACATCAGCTTCTGCTCCTGCAGCAGGCCTTTCACCTAGCGGTCAATCAAGGACATAATTCTTCTATGCAGTAATGAGGATAATCCTCAAGTTACGGACCCAGTCCGTGTAGTTGCTACCATCATCTTTCAACTTAGCTTTCTCTAGGAATGCATTTAAATTCAGGGGAACGGTAGCACGGGCCATTGATCTACAACATAGATATGCAAATACTATCAGGACTAAGTTCATGATAAATTAAGTTCAATTAATCAAATTACTTAAGAAATCCCACTTAGATAGACATCCCTCAAGTCATCTAAGTGATACGTGATCCAAATCAACTAACCCATGTCCGATCATCACGTGAGATGGGGTAGTCATCAATGGTGAACATCTCTATGTTGATCATATCTACTATATGATTCACGTTCGATCTTTCGATCTCTAGTGTTCCGAGGCCATGTTTGTACATGCTAGGCTCGTCAAGTTTAACCCAAGTATTATGCATGTGCAAAACTATCTTACACCCATTGTATGTGAACGTAGACTCTATCACACCCGATCATCACATGGTGTCTCAACACGACGAACTGTAGCAACGGTGCATACTCAGGGAGAACACTTTTACCTTGAAATTTAGTGAAGGGATCATCTTATAATGCTACCGCCGTACTAAGCAAAATAAGATGCATAAAAGATAAACATCACATGCAATCAAAATATGTGACATGATATGGCCATCATCATCTCGTGCTTTTGATCTCCATCTCCAAAGCATCGTCATGATCTCCATCTTCACCAGCTCGACACCTTGATCTCCATTGTTGCGTCGTGGTCATCTCGGCAACTATTGCTTCTACAACTATTGCTAACTCATAGCGATAAAGTAAAGCAATTACATGGCATTTGCATTTCATACAATAAAGAGACAACCATAAGGCTCCTGCCGGTTGCCTGAAATCTTACAAAACATGATCATCTCATACAATAACGTATATCACATCATGTCTTGACCATATCACATCACAACATACCCTGCAAAAACAAGTTAGACGTCCTCTACTTTGTTATTGCAAGTTTTACGTGGCTGCTACGGGTTTCTAGCAAGAACCGTTCTTACCTACGGCAAAAACCACAACGGTGATTCGTCAAGTTTGCTGTTTTAACCTTCTTCAAAGGACCGGCCGTAGTCAAATTCGATTCAACTAAAGTAGGAGAAACAGACACCCGCCAGCAACCTTTATGCAAAACTAGTTGCATGTCCGTCAGTGGAACCGGTCTCATGTGCGTGGACATGTAAGGTTGGTCCGGGCCACTTCATCCCATAATACCGCTGAATCAAAATAAGACGTTGGTGGTAAGCAGTATGACTATCACCGCCCACAACTCTTTGTGTTCTACTCATGCATATCATCTATGCATAGACCTAGCTCATGATGCCACTGTAGGGAAACGTTGCATGGAAAACAAAAAAAATTCTACGCACACGCAATGATCTATCCATGGAGATGCATAGCAACGAGGGGGAGAGTGTGTCTACGTACCCTCGTAGACCGTAAGCGGAAGCATTTCACAACGCGGTTGATGTAGTCGAACTTCTTCGCGCTTCAACCAATCAAGTACCAAACGCACATCACCTCAGCGTTCAGCACACGTTCAGCTCGGTGACGTCCCTCGCCTTCTTGATCCAGCAAGATATTGAGGTAGTAGATGAGTTCCGTCAGCACGACGGCGTGGTCACAGTGATGGTGAAGTGATCTCCGTAGGGCTTCACCTAAGCACTACGAAAATATGACCGAGGGTGTAAACGGTGGAGGCACTGGTACAGCGAGGTGCTATACAAACGGTTTTTAATCCCTTTCCGCGACGGTGTTCGGAACCGTCGCCAAGTGAGTGACTGCGATAGGGGGGTCCGTTCCACACGACCTAGAAACCGTCGGGGATAGGGAGCCTCGATGCATATACAGTACTCCCTACTCGTTTGTGCTCGCATTGCCATCGTAGTCGGTATTCTGTGGTGCTACATTTACGATGCGCGACCCGTCACAAATAGTTCACGAGTGTAGAAGTAGACAATCACACACATTTACTTTTCCTCGACTGTGTGCGATTCGATGTAAGAGCGCACACAGTTGTCGCTATAAAACTGTATGCGAAGCTTGAATACATCCCACACGATTCATCCGCTGTACCCGCGTCGGATGATCGACCTATCGCATGCGTTCTTCTATGACCAAACATTTCCGATGCGCACAACATCACAAACAGTCCATAATTTCGAAGCATGTGTGATAAGGTGACTATTGCAAACATTTAATAAGAAAGAATTGTGTGCGATGCTATTGTTAATCGCACATGTTTTTTCTTGGCTGATCGTGTGTGCAGTGGAGATTGATCGCACACATAGTGGATCCTAGAAACGTGTCTGATCTCCACGTCTATCGCAGACATTTCGCTTTCACAAACCGTGTGTAATGTAATCCCTAATTTAAAAATCACATGTTTTGAATTTGAAAGTAGGCAATCACTTATTTCATATCCAACCATGTTTATTACAAATATAGGTTCAACCACGAATGCATAATTCGATGCACAGGTACATATACTGAAGAACTACAGAAGCACCAAGTAAAGAATGATGAACCACAGTTGTACTAAAGACTGTAAAGAGAGAGGCGAAAGACATTCTGGTTGCTGGAGAAGGTGAAGCGGAATGCCCATATTGTGCCCTCCTCCATGCGTAATGCGCGCACGACTCTAGGCCAACCCCTTGTGATGGCTGCCCGTCCATCCTTCACTGTCTTCATTACGACTTATCGATGCTCATTGTAGTCTGGATGAAATACTTTAACCTTCATTGCGTGTCCACCAATCATGTACTTTGCGAGGTAATCTTGAGTGAACTGCTTCGGGAACCAGTGCGAACAAAAAAGATTCAGACATTGTTGTCTAACAACTCATTATGGGCAGTAAAAAGAGAAGGCTGCAGAGTTTGTAGTTACCATCCTATAGCTCACTGTTGTGTTGGATAGAGCATAAACAAATAATTTGCTTGCCACCATTCGTATCTTTTTGCTAATAATCCTTATCAGTTTCCTCACTTGATGCTTGTTCATGAATATCTCATTGCCCCATACGCAAAAAGGGTCGATGCGTGGATCCTTGCCAAGGGCATATGTACCTACAAGCAACAAGTCAATATTAGAAGCTAACAAGTGTCCAGGCCTGGATCTATATGCACTACATTATGGAATGATGGGGGGAGTACAAGCCGAGTGATGAAACTAACCTCGGCAGAAAATGGTGGCCACTCCCGTTGTTATCTTGCATACGTAGTGGAAAGGCATGATAAGTATAACAACCTTAACATCAAACAAATATAGCAAAGGTAAACAAAATCATCTCCAAATGATAGCTTGAACGTGTTGGTTTTAGCATGCTGTTAAAGCAGATATAAAATGGAAGGCAATGTTACCGACAACAGGCTTAACAGCCATCAAATATTGCAATTCAAACTGGTATTGTTGAAAATGAATAGAATGTAGGTAATGCTTAAACATCACACTGGATAAATGTGTAAAATTGAAATAAAGGGCATGTGTTAACTACACCAGGTATTGATGCAGTCGAGCGGCACAATTCCTACTTGCACATAATGAACAACACATTGTGAATGACTGAAATAAACAAGGCATAAATGATCAGTATAACAACCAAATATAGCCATTGAAAACTGGACAGAGTCTCACTGCAACCAACCTAACAAGCAATTACAGATAAACAGGGCATATGCTTGAAAACTGGACAAATGCTCACTGCAACCAACCTAACAAGCAAATACAGATAAACAAGGCATCTGCTTGAAAACTAGACAAATGCTCACTACAACCAACCTAACAACCAAATACAGATAAACAAGGTGTCTGCTTCATAACTGGACAAATGCTCACTGCAACCAACCTCGGAACCAAATACATATAAACAAGGCATCTACTCGATAACTGAAAAAATGCTCACTGAAACCAACCTAACAACCAAATACAGATAAACAAGGCATCTACTCACTATAAACAACCAAATATAGCCATTCGTGAAACTGAAGTGGACAATTCATACTTAAACATCACATAGCCCTATTGAACAATACATTTTTGCATAACTGAAATAATTAAACACGACACAGTTAAAGCACCGCACGGCAAATGCTACTACAACAAAGGGTACGGGTTGGCAACCTAGAAAAGGTAAGATTTGCTGATAGGATGTTGCCTCACATGTCATGGACGGGATCCTTCCAGTTGGAAGAGCACAGACCCATGGTGCGCTCTCTGATGTCACAGATGGGTTGTTTCACCTTGGAAGAACCTTTGTGGGTGCCCTCCTCATGGTCGTGGTCGATGAGATCTGACTTGGCAATTGAGGATCCCAAGCCGCCGCCGTAGAACGTGTCCTTCAGAAATGACAAAATGGGCTCGATTGCGTACAAGGATCGCAAATCCTTGACCGCTTGGCGGAGGAGATCAGTGGTAGGGCCGTCGAAGAGATCGACGGTGGTTGAACCAGAGGGGTTGGGGATAGACCACTTAACCTGTGACATGGCCCGCGTGAAGCCGTCGCTGTCGACGAGCTTGATGTCGTAGCCAGCATTCCCGAGATACAGTAATACGCTAGCCCGCTGACATGAAGCCTTCGGCATGGTAACGTAGTCAACGTCTTTGCTGGCTTCCGTGGCGATGTGTTGCTCCGGGATCGACATGTCGGGGCGAACGGCGGCCACCTCGCAAACGTCCACCGGAGAGGCCATGATAAACCTCATCTTGGCCGAACGCTCGTCGGGCTCCCCGGGATACGTGGTCGAGCTTAGGATGCGACATTCTGGAGCAGGGGATGTGGATCTGGTGGGGAGGGACACCGCAGGCCTCATCTAAAAACTCAGGGGAGTGGGGCGACGGTATGGGAATCGCTGGGTAGCCTGAACTTTATTATCTAAGCTAGGAGGAATGGGCAGACCGGCAGGGGTTGGCGGCGGTGCCGGCAGCGGCCGCGAGCGAGGGATCGAGGGGGGGAGGGGGCCGGGTGGGGGGACTGTGGAGGGGGGGTGGTGTTTGAGGATACGCCGCTGCTACTAAAAAATTTAGTAATGGTGGGTGGAGATGGTGGTGGATGAGGGAGGGCGACGGTTCAAATGCCTCGGCTACTGCAATTTTACTATAAGGTCGGTGCTGGAGGAGTGTGGGTGACGGTTGAAGTACGGCGGATACTAAAATTTGGTTAAAGGAATTGATGCGGGGCGGGAGTGCCCAAGATCACGCACGGTCCAATAAGAATATGCGTGTATGATAATAAGGAAAAGTGGCGGAACCGCCGATTTTTGCAACGCTCAAGGCGGGTAGTTTGTTTTTATATTTCTAGCTAGCTGGTCTATCGCACACGGTTCGTCCTAATTTCTAAATAAACTACCCGCCTTTAGCTTGCGCAGGTGGTGATTTTACAGCACACTTGCATCGCACACGGTTAAGCCGGTACCTCCCTTTGATCGCGCTTGCGCAGTCATGGTGATTTTACAGTGCACTTGCATCACACACGGTTGAGCCAGTACCTCCACCTTTGCTTGCACTTGCGCAGTCATCGTGATTCATAGCACACTTGCATCACACACGGTTAAGACATTATACCCATGTCTGTTGAGCGTCATCAGAGTCTTTGCAGCAAAAAAATGTTAGAGAGGGTCAAAAGACAGCCACACCAGCTTGTGGCCCAAATATATATGAGTGAAAAGGGTGGTCTGTGATGTTCAAAATTCCAATGCACAACTTTGACCGCACGGGCCCACGGTTGGGCGCGTCATCGAAGATCGGTGAGAGGGGCCAGAAGTCAAGAACCACCTGGAAGTGGCCAAATATATGTAGGAAAATTGGGTGTGATGTTTAAAACTTTAAATACACAATGCACAACTTTGGTGGCATCTGCCTCGCAAACCCGAAAGCACTCTTGGATATATCTATAATGACATAATGTCGTAGCTAGCTAGGGTGCTTGACCCACCACCTCCCACTTCGTGTCAGCGGGGCGGATGCACGTAATGATACTTTGGTCATACATGCATGTCGCCATGACCTACCATAAGACGGACCAGTGAATCTATCATTTGGTCAAATGACAACTGTTGTTGTCAATAAACTGCTTGGGCCAATAGATTGAACCATCATAAAAATCGCATGAGAGGGACCACAAAACCAACACCTCTTGCATGCGGCCCAAAATGATGTACGTTGGAAGGGGTGATGTGTGTTTTCAATATAGAATAATGTACAATTTAGATGTGGTGCCTACCTCTCGATACAGACAACAACCATGAAGGCCAGGTAGTTAAGGACGAGATACGCAGGGTACGATGTAGGTCGAACCCAGCAATCCGAGCATGTGGGAGGGAATCCTGACAACGCATGAGCTCGAGCTTTGGTTGAACGACATGTGATGGTGACCGGCCCTAACACGAACTAGGAGGAATCCATTCATGGCCAACACATACCCCTCGTTATCGGTCAAAGGGACGATATATATACACTCGGGGAGCCCACAGATATGCGTGTCTTCACAAAAAAACGCACAATGGAGACGTGGTTGATCAGAAGACCCCGTATACACTGCATGCGGCCCGAAAATATGTATGGGTACGGTGGTGTGTGATGTGTTTAAATCCCGAATGCAAAACTTCGATGGGCCACCAACTACATTACAAACCGAACACCGTACCCGACTCCAAGCCTGGTTTAATACGTATGATGTCGGTTTCCCAACTTCGAGGCGGCGGGGGGGGGGGGGGGGGGGTCGTCCGACGCGTGCGTTCAAACTTTATTTGGTGTAACACGGCACACATAGCAATAGGAAACCATCATGGTCAAACCCTTCTCGTTGTTGGGTCAAAGGGATAGATTGTGTGGGCCCCCCTCATTGTCGGTAAAGGATAATATATATACCTCGGGGAGCCCACAGATAGGTGCAACGTCTATAAACCGTACAAGGGAGACATGCTCGATCAGAACACCCTGCCCCCTATACCCTGCATGCAACCTGAAAAAGGTTTATATAATCGCCATGACAGGTCACTATAGAGTCAATCATTCTTTAATTTTTTAGAGCAAAATATAATCAATAAAAACATAGTCTACAAATTAGCAAAACAAGGATCCCAAGATTGATATAATCGCCATGACACGGTCATTATAGAGATAAATGAAGCTTGAGATATGCAATTTCCCATTGGGTCACCCATCCTTGGACTACTCCAGCCCGAGCACGCTTAACTTCTGTGTTCTATTCAACTAGGCTAGCGGATGGGAAGCAGCCCCTTGCTGATAGGAATTGCCTCCTTGCCTTTAAGGCGTTTCACGCTGGTCACCCTATGGGACCTACTCCCTCCTATCACGCACATTTGTGCTTTTAGAAACTATGTGCGATATTTACATGGCCGGTGTGTCGCCGCCTAGCCTTCAATGATCACTGACACTGGTAGTGGGAAAATGATGGGAGAAGAGGCGGGAAACCGATGAGAGGAGTGGCGGGAAACGGTAGCCTGTTTAGAAAACTTAGTAGAGAAGGAAGCGTGAGCTAGCACGACGCATGCGCACAGTGCTTACCCATGTACTACATGTGCTGTCAAAAGGGCTGAGGATTGCCGTTCGATCTGGGAGCATCTAACAGTGCAGACGTACGATCCATGGGGTTTGGGTTCTGGCCAATCAGAACGCACGACTCAGATCGCGCACGCAGCAGGGGGAGGGGGGCATCGGCCATGGTTTGGTAGGCACACGGCTTTTGTGAGTGAACCGTGTGCTATTTGAAAACATTTCATGAGAAGAATCTCAGTTTTTAAATCCCCGTAAATCAAAAACTCACCCGAAAATCGTGAAACTTGGCATGGTGTCACGATATGGCACATATATGTCGAGAAATTTTTTTCGTCCATTTTGGCGCAAGTTTTATTACAAGCCTCTTACAAACCGGAGTTCTCTCAAAGAAGCCTCGTGGTTTCGATAGGGAAACGTGTCCCCCTTGTGGGCGAAATGATAAGCATTGCCTCTTTTCGCCTTGTATTTTCTTCTACGGGTAACATGGAACGACAGGATATCTGTGCTGAAATTTAAACTTATTCAGGGTTCGTTTGTCCTTTTTATACACTAATTGAGTTTCCTAGGCATTTAATGTCCTTAATTCAAATCTGAACATCAAATACATGCTCCAGTTCACCAAAATGACTAGAAAAATTATACATGTGTCCTTGGGTTTATGTTTAGGTCTCATGCCAGGAATGGGAACGAATTACAACCGTACCGGTGTCCTGGCTCATCCTCAAGCATTTGGAATCTCGGTTTTTAAATCCCTGTAAATCCTAAACTCACCAAAAAGTCATGAAAGTTGGCATTGTGTCACGTCATGGCACATATATGTCGTGGTAAAAACATTGTCCAATTTGGGCCAAGCTTTATTACAAACCTCTTAAAACCGTTGCTTCTGTCAACGAAGCCTCGTGGTTCCGATAGGGAAACGTGTTCCCCTTGTGGGCGAAACGTAATCACTGCCTCTTTTCGCCTTGTATTTTCTTCTACGGCCAACATGGAATGACAGGATATCCGTGCTGAAATTTATACTTATTCAGGGTTTGTTTGGCCTTTTTATACACTAATTGAGTTTCCTAGGCATTTAATGTCCATAATTCAAATCTGAACTTTAAATACATGCTCCAGTTCACCAAAATGGCTAGAAAAATTATACATGTGTCCTTGGGTGCATGTTTAGGTCCCATGCCAGGAATGGGAATGAATTACAACTGTACCGGCGTCCTGGCTCGTCCTCAAACATTTGGAATCTCAGTTTTTAAATCCCCATAAATCCTAAACTCACCAGAAAGTCATGAAAGTTGGCATGGTGTCACGTCATGGCACATATATGTCGTGGTAAAAACATTGTCCAATTTGGGCCAAGCTTTATTACAAACCTCTCACAAACCAGAGCTTCTCTCAAAGAAGCCTCATGGTTCCGATAGGGAAACGTGTTCCCCTTGTGGCGAAACATAATCACTGCCTCTTTTCGCCTTGTATTTTCTTCTACGGGTAACATGGAACGACAGGATATCCATGTTGAAATTTAAACTTATTCAGGGTTCATTTGGCTTTTTTATACACTAATTGAGTTTCCTAGGCATTTAATGTCCATAATTCAAATCTGAACTACAAATACATGCTCCAGTTCACCAAAATGGCTAGAAAAATTATACATGTGTCCTTGGGTGCATGTTTAGGTCCCATGCCAGGAATGGGAATGAATTACAACCCTACCGGCGTCCTGGCTCGCCCTCAAACATTTGGAATCTCGGTTTTTAAATCCCCATAAATCCAAAACTCACCAGAAAGTCATCAAAGGTGGAATGGTGTCATGTCATGGCACATATATGTTGTGGTAAAAACATTTCCAATTTGGGCCAAGCTTTATTACAAACCTCTTACAAACCGGAGCCTGTCGCAAGAACCCTCGTGGTTTCGATAGGGAAACGTTTCCCCTTGTGGGTGAAACGATAATCGCTCCCTCTTCTAGCCTTGTATTTTCTTCTACACGCAACACAGAACAACGGGAGATTCGCGCTGAACTTTGAAATTATTCAAGGTTCGTTTGACCTTTTTTATTCATTAATTGAGTTTTCTAGGCATTTAATGTCCATAATTCAAATTCAAACTACAAATACATGCTCCAGTGCACGAAAATGGCTAGAAGAAACGTACATGTGTCCTTGGGGTGCATGCTTAGGTCCCATGGAATGAATGGGAATGAATTCAACCGTCTCGCCGTCCTGGCTTGGCCACAAACATTGCGAATCTCGGTTTTTAAATCTCTGTTAATCCAAAACTCACCAGGAAATCATGAAACTTGGCATGGTGTCACTACATGGTACATATAATTGTCCAATTTGGGCGAAGCTATATTACAAGCCTCTTACAAACTGAAGCTTCTCGCAACCCTCATGGTTCCGGTAGGGAAACATGCCCCTCTTGTGGGCGAAATGATAATCGCTGCCTCTTCTCGCCTTGAAGTTTGTTTTCTACAGGCAACATAGAATAACAGGAGTGTCATGCTGAAATTTGAAACTATTCAGGGTTTGTTTGTCCATTGTATATATTAATTAAGTTTTCTAGGCATTTAATGTAGTCCATAATTCAAATTTGAACTACAAGCACATGCTCCAGTGAAGCAAAATGGGTCAGAAATCTTACATGCGTCATTGGGTGCATGTTTAGGTCTCACTTAAGGAATGGGAATGAATTACAAACTTCTCGTCGTCCTGAAACATTGAGAATCTTGTTTTTTAATTCCCAGTAAATCGAAAACTCACCCAAAAAACATGAAACTTGGCATGGTTTCATGACATGGCACATATATGCTGTGGTAAAAAAAAGCGTCCAGTTTGAGACAAGGCGCACACATTAATAGGCAATGAAGTCCTTTTTGAAACAAATAGCTGACACGTTAATATCGCAAATGGTTGTATTATATGAACTGTGTCAAAATTTAACCATACTCGGTGGCGTGCGTGCAACTATTTGATTAGACAGGACGAGCGCGAGAAGTCCGCCGTGCAGGCTCGACAGGACGCGTGCGAGCAGTCTGCCGCGCAGGCTCGACGGGACGCGTGCATCATGTCCACCTTGCAGGCTCGACGGGACACATGCGAGTAGCAAGGCCGCCCATGCTCACCGGGAAGCGAGCTCTTTGACCTCCATCCACCAGCCGCCGCCCGCCTCGCTCACAACTTCTCCATTAATGGGTTAATTAAAGCACCTGGACGGAGGGTGTTTGCTAGTGATCCCATGGCAGCATTTGCTTTGTTCATGTTTTCAACTCGTATTTCGGCCTAATTTAAATTGCCACATAGGGAAACGAATAATACGATGACAAATAAAATGGCAACGGATAATATGACGACAAATTTACAATGGCGCAGATAAGAATTGTCTTACATATTTCGGATAATTTAAAATGCCACATGCGGCAAAGCCCGGAAGACACGGGGGCAATAGAAGAAGGAAATCGCAGACAATGATCTAGGTCGCTACTATCTCTATTCGTCGATGGATCACCGGGCGACGACATCCTCTAGCTCCTTCTTCAATTCCTCACGACTTTGCTTGAAAGCAGCCACGGATTCCTCCACCTCCTGCTCGCGCTCGATCCGGAGCTTCCTCAAGTCACCCATCAGTTCCTTGACGACCGCTGTCAGCGTCATCCCCGAGGAACTGCTCTGCTCATGTAGCATCTTCCAGCCGGCGGCCTCCTCCTCCTCCTCGGCGAGCGCCTTGAGGAGCTTCGCATTGTCACCCATGAGTTGCTCGACGAGGCCGGTCGCCTTGTCAACTGAGGCATCGCTGATCTCGAGCAGCTTCATCAAACCGTCGACCAGCTCCTGCAGCTTAATGAGGCCAACGAGAATGTCGTCGTCGCCGGCCAAGGACTTCAGCAACGCCAGCTCGTCGCGATCGCCGACGCGGCGAGTGCGCTTGTGAGAACCCTCGCGTACCCATGAGAGCAAGTTCGAGGGCTCCGCGGCGCGCTGGGACATCTCTGCTGCGACTGCCGCTTCGCAGCGGGACCTCTCTAGTGCTTCCGCGGCCTTGGTCTTTGCTGCCTGGTTATATGTCCACCCGAAACTCCTCCTACCGGTCATGGCAGAACGACTTGACAGGAAAGACCAGTTTTGTGGGTGATGAGGAGAGGAACTGTGAAGTAATTTTTGAGTGGGTAGTTTTTATAGCCCGGTGCTAAGTGTGAACACATATTAGTTTCATCGGTGTGAACAGATTTGCAATTACTTATTGAGTTGTAATCTGCAATGTGACAAGAAACAAAGTTAAAATTTATTGATGGTTCTGGGCCTACAAAGCCCGTTTCTGTTGTTCTGGCTCATCGCAAATAGTTCTTTTGGATCAACCGTATGCCACACATCGGAAGCCTGAAACGTTGGCCCGCGTTCTCGGATGTACGTGTACGTGTCTGCCCACTATCACACACGGTCAAGATATCACCATCGTGTCCTATGGATGCGCCGTCGCGTCTCCCATGGGGTGCTAGAAGGTTGACCACGTGGTTGCTCACCGTTGAGGCGGCCGTGGCGCACTCTGCTCGCATCCGTCCGCGCGTTTTGCTCGCCATTGAGGCGGCCGCGGCGCGCTCCGCTCTGGCGTCCCTGCGCGTGCTCTGCTCGCCGTTGAGGCATATTTACAACTAGTTTGCATTTTTCAAAGTTTTTTGTATGAATGTGTAACTTACTAATCATCGCACACGAGTACTCGCAGACGCATCGTGTGCAATACTGCTAGCCATCGCAAGCAACTAGTTTGCATTTTTCAAAGTTTTTTGTACGAACAGAATCGCACACGAACTAACTATAGTAACCGTCTATGTTATAATTTCTCATCGCAAATAGTTCATCCGAGTGGGCTGTTTGCGGTGTATCACACACATCTTGTTCACACGAATCATTTGTGTTCTTTTGGCTCATCGCAAATGCCGCATATCACACACATCTTGTTAAGTTGAACCGTTTCTGTTCTCTTCTGTGACACCCCAAAAATCGGGTTATCGATTTTTGTGCTGTTATTCCTTCCTAGCTTTTCTTTCCCGAATTTTTCCTCTGGAATCTGGTGAATGACCAGGTGAATTCAGACAATCCTCAGCCTCTCCATGAATTTTCCATGCTCTTGTGCTAGTCAAGTTTCCGTCAGTAAACCCCGAACCTCATTCAAACCCTAGTTCCAAAATATCGGAACTGGAAATCCTGCCTTTGCGTTTACAAAGGAACTATCATTTTTCTTGCTCAGTTGATCCTCCCAAAATTTCCGGAGATCATCCTTCACTCATAAACCCTAGACGTGCTAAAATATTGCCAAGTCATATGCAATATTTCTCATCTAGAATTAATTCCTTTTTCTTCCTTTCCGAGGAATTAAATCCAGAATAATATCTATCCATCTCCAAAGTTCATGAAAACTTGTGGAGATATTCTTTGTGATCATATTGAGCTCTCATAAAAATATTGGCCATAATAAAATAGGGGAAATTGCATTTTCCTATTTAAAGCCAATATATCAATTTGGGGCCTTTCCAAAGGAACTACCATTTTGGTAGTTGGGAAAAATCCCAAATAATTTGTGGAGCTTGTCCTACCACTATATTCACCATTTCCATCAATATATCAAGTTCCACCCATTAAATTTTGAGCACAACACCACTTTGCAAATTCTGTTCAAATTTTCAGTTTGCAAAGGAAGTGCTTGATTCCTTGACCTCCTTGGGCTGAAATTTTGCAGGGTGATTCATTATGAAATATTACCCCCGTATACCAAGAATGAGCTCATTCCATCAAGTCAATCTTCCTCAGTAAATTATCTAAGTTTCTGTCCAGATTGCATCTCTGTGAAGGAAGTACCCTCATAGATGATCAATTTGAGCTGAAACTTTTCCAGACAGTTCCTATGACCATATCATAACTCTACACCAAGAATCATTCAAATCCATCTAGCCATTTGACCCCAGCATCATCATTTGTATTTCTGGTCAGTGGGCATGGTAACAAAGGAAGTACCAGCTAGCATTGTCCATTTGTGCCCAAATTTTGCCAGCATGACTACCTTAGTGGATGACTTACCCCTGCCTAAGATCATACCAATGGGTGCACTGTGGTGGCCACACCACATGACAAACACCTTGCTGCCATTTCCTATTTGACCATCATTCGGTCACACCAGAGCTTCCTGTTCCTGTCTGAAGACTCACATCAGCTGTTTGAGGTCTGACCCATGCGGCAGACATGGTTTTATGGCGTTTTGGTGCCAAGTGCATGTGGTGCCGGTGGTGACCACGGACGTTGTCGGCAGAACCAGAGCCGTGTGCATTGGACGCTTCGGGAGGCCGTCTCTAGCGAGCTCCGGCTTGTCCGGGAGCGCCGGAGAGCTCCCCACCGCTCGTCTACGCCGTCCGGTCACATCTCCCCCTCGTCTTTTAGCTTTTGGACGGTCGTGCCGACCTCGGTGCTCCACCGGAAGGCCACCACCTCACCGTGCGTCTCGAAGCTCCGGTCGCCGTCGCGAGACCTCCTCCCCGAGCCTATTTAAGGCGTGCCCGAGCCCTCCTCCACACCAACAACTCCCCAGCCCTCTCCCTCAAGCTCCCCTAGCTCTCCTTCTCCCCCTTGGCCACACTCTGCCGCCAACCTCCCTCGGTCGTCCCCGCGCCTTGGCCCTTCCCCCTCCTCCTCCTCTCTGCCCTCAGCCTCTACGGAGCCACCGCAAGCCGCCGCCGCTCTCCATTTCGCCGGGGAAGTGCTGCCGCCCTGGGTCCCCCTGAAGCTCTCGGGTCGCCCGCCATGAGTGGTGGGGGCAGCGCTACGAGCCGCCGGGCGCGGCCCCGCGAGCATCTCCAGGTGCGGCGAGGAGCGACGGTTCCAGGAAGCTCGTCGGCAGGTCCTCCCGCGTTCCCCTGCCGCGGCTACGCCGGCAGCCGGCCCGCCTCTGCTCTGCTCGGTCAGGGGGAAAGAGAAGACCAGAGGAGGAGAGAGAGAGTAGGAGAGAAAGAGAAGGGATTAGGTGGGCCCTGCTAGAAAGTCAACCCGGGCCCGCGCGTCAGTTTAAGTGGAGGCGCATTACACAAAAGGCGTTTTCGATTTGTCGAAGACGTATTTCCGAAAAGGCGCTTTCACTTTCTCAGCCACCGGCCGAACCTATTATATAGTGAACGTTCACTCGTTAAGCGCCAGAATGGACAGGTTTTGTCTGTTTTATCGCTTAACGAACGAACGGCCGTTTCTCCGCGACCGTAACTCCGATCGAGTTAAAACCAATGCCCACGTCTTCAGTTCGTCAAGCCCGTTCCGATGGCGTCATTTTCATAATGTTTTCACACTGTGAAAATGACCATTTTACCCTTGCCCTTCTCTCCGAAAGGAAACGTTTCCGGCAAATCTTTCCAGAGTTTTATCGCACTTCCTCCAGGCGTATTCATCGACTCCAGGCAAGCCAACCTCTTCCATGAGCTCCGGACTTGCGTGATGACTTTGCTTGCACCCTGTGTGTTCATTGTAGTACATCTATATCACCTGTTAGCCTGCACTTGCATACACCTGTTATGTCATCTGTTTTAGATGTTAGCATTACGTTTCATCTAATATCATGCCTTGTTTCCATGCCATGCCCTGCCATGCTAGTAACAATATTTTGGATACCGTTATCATGTGAGTACCATGATCTGATATCTTGCCATGTTTGTCAACGTTGTAATGATTCTGCTATGCTAATGTTAAGTGGCTGTTCACACTTATAATTGTTAAGGTAATGGTGGGATGATGGAGATATATTGATAAACCTAGTCGGTTGATCAGAGTCACCTGTCCGGGCTTATCCGTGCAACCACATTTGCCGGTATGGGACGGCCTTGACTTGGTCTAATCGCGTGCTCTTTCACTGGTACCTCCAAAGAGGGAGGGTTATGCGCGCGCGCTGCCCTGGCCCGGTAGGCGGCGATAACCCTGTGAGCCTAGTTGAGTTGTTTGGGTACCCGTCCCCGTTTGGGACAGTTTAGTTTGGCCATGACGGTGGCAGGGTGTCACGAGGTGACACGGGGCCACCCAAGGCTTGACTTCGTGGGAGTGTGATTGCCGGTAGTACGATGGAAGAGTCACGGGTCAGGCGGGTTTCGTTGGAGCAACGCTGGTCCACCCGAATGGGATCACGAGGTCAGTGCTCCATAGTGTGGGTAAAGTGCGCAACCTCTGCAGAGTGTAAAATCTATTCGAATAGCCGTGTCCACGGTATTGGACAGCCCGTCCAGACCTCGTTAGGCGATCAACCGTAATGATGGTGGAAGAACCTGTCCTGCATGGACAGTAGATGTTGTCAGGTGTATGGTATGTTAGCCATGAGATGGCTATGGAAGAGATGGTCAAATGACCAAAAGACTTGGATTTGGATCAGGTTCAGACTGGATCATGAGATTATTCGGAATATGGATTATTTACTTGATGCATGCTTTACTTCACTATACTTTACTTCAGTAGTTATTTTGCTAGATAACCCCGTTATGTCGTGATGACCAATGCTGCTAGATGTTTAATCATGCCAGATAATCTTGCTACGACATGATGATAAATAATGCTAGAAGGGTATGCTATGCCATGTTGATTCACATTTTCCTGTTAATTCCATGCCATATTTAGAATAAATTCTGGCATTGTATATGGCTTGCTTTGTCATCTGCTTGTTTGGATGCTATGTATTTGGTTGTCTTGCGAGTACATTCAAAGTACTCACCTGGCCTTGCACGTGGCCAGTTGCAGGAGAAGATTCGTCGTGCTAGATCGTAACCCAGCCAGTCCTGTGAGTTATGGAGCCCAGCCAGAGACGTTGATGCCGCTAAACCAAGACCTTCACTGCCATCTTAGTTAGCCTTGGAGCTATGTAATATTGTTGTAAGCAACAGTATTGTAATACTCCATTCTATTTAATAAAGCCATTTTGTGCCTGGAATTGCTGTATCATGTCTTTGACGTGCGCCAGGTCTTATCCTGGGGCTGGTGTACGTCGGCCCTCTATCGGGGTGCCACAAGACTTGGTATCAGAGCCAGGCTGGCTATAGGTTACCCTAGCACCAAACCATCCCTATCCTTTACCCGGTAGTGAGCCCCATAGATTTGACCCATCCCTGGCATCCGACATGGCCACTGTTGATCAACATGCGGTGCAGTCGGAATGGACGTGTCCCTGCTCAGCTGTCCATCCACCCAGCGGTCCCTGGATTAGACCGCGACCCTACCCAGCTGTCGGCCGTGCCGGCGTATCTTCTGCCCGGCACGAGAAAGATCCAGGCCATGCTGGTGTGTTCCAGCCGACTGCCTATTAAACCTCCACCTGCGAGTCGCAACTCTCTCCATTCAGCAAGCCAGATCCCCGTAGGAGAACCCAGGCCATTATCCGGAAACCAACAGCCATGGCTAGTTCCTCCAAAATGCACAAGTTCCATAGCCAGACCGTGGCCAAAGGGTATGACGGATTTCCACCTATCCTTTCCAATATGCTCACCCAAGCCCTTGGCTGTAATACTATCCCAGTGTATTTGGTGTTCCAATCGGAACCCGTCCCTCACCTTTGCCGATATGAGGCAAAGGTGCTTCTCCGCCCAAGTCCAGCAAAGGATGGGAAGCCCTTGGTTTTTAAGGGCAAACCCATGCCCACCACTGCTTTGGCCGTCCAGACAGCTGCTGCGGAAGCCATCACCCGTCTTCGCTTCCAGTTTCCGCAAGTAGCGGAGATGAGGGAGTTCCGTTATTTTCCCGCTTCGTCCAATACAGGTTGCGAGTTCTTTAGCGCAGTTGGTGAAGCCGACCCGGCAGTAGCTCGCTTGGCTCAGTTCATTGATGCCCAGGGACTACTAATTGCTGGCATTATTCGAGAGTTCCAATCCATTGACCGTGACACCACCCGGGTTGTTACGGAAGCATACTGTGATGCCCGTCAAGCTGCATCCCAAACCACCCTTCCCCTGCTGCCAAACCCAGTGCCACCTTCTCAACTAGTGCCACCCTCTCAGCCAGTGCTACCCTCGCAGCCCGTGAACCCATGGCAACCTGGCATCATCCACCCAAGTTATGTTGCCAGAGCTATTCGTCGTCTTCGTCGTCAAGATGTGTTCTGCCAAGTTCCAGCCACAACCCAAGCAGTTGTGCCCCAACCCATTGTGGTGTCCGACGATGAAGATGGGAGTTGGCTCAGCCTTCGTCCCCCAGGAGAGCCCCAGCAAGAGTAGGCCCATTTGTGGCTCTGGCAGTGAGTGTAGCCAGTTGAGGCCGCAAGTATGTGTGTTGCGAAGACTGTTTCTTCGTCCTCGTCTAGGATTAGGATCCTGTAGTTCGGAGTGAGTTGTTGTTGTTAGCTGCCTAGTAAGGCTGTGCTTTGTTGTAATGCTTGTATTGCTTGTGCCTGTGTGCTGGTTTAATATTATGTATGCTTGTTTGCTCTGTGTGTTTAGTTCATCTGTCTCTCTGTTAAGCAGAAATGTTTAACAGAGCAGGCAATGGATTTTAACAAGACTTTAGTCAGTAGAGCACTTACACCCAATAACATTGGACTCGCCCAGAGTCCCTAATAAAATGCAAGCTGGTGTAGGTGTATGTATACTAGGAGTACATACACCCACTAGCATTAAAACACCCTAGTGTAGTCTGCTCGATATGTTTCTTTCATCTGTCTGTATTCTGCTACTGTATGCCTTCTGCATTTGCTTGCATATGAATTTGAATAGATTGCTTGTGCATCGTATGAGCAATGTCTGCACGCCAAGTTCTTTCTCCTGAGTACAGCCGCCGTGGTACTCGGGTAGAATGCAAAGCTGCCCACCCCCACCCATCTATGCATACTCCATTTGTCAGTTTTCCTGAACTCAGTGTTCTGGAAAACCAGCTCTATCCAATATTTTTCCCCGGTCCCAAAATCTTTTCCCCGAACCCAGCTGCAATCTCGGAGAAATTCTGAGAAATTTTATTGCAGCACAAACCATTACATCCCCTCTAGTCCAAGATCTGATTCTACCTCAACCCTCACTCGTTGTGGATGTCGATCAGCGAGGAGCAACCCGCAGTGTGGCTTCCACACTAGTACAGCTCCGCTAACCACACTGCACTAACCCTAGACTCAGCGACGCTTCTGGCACCGTCCTGTGTGATGCTGACCAGCCACCCCCTTCGCCCCACCGCAGCCCGCGCTCATTCCGCCGGCCTAAGATGGCATGGATGATCACCAGCTACCGCTCGGTTAGCAGCATCTCGATGATCATCGAGGATCATCGCACACAGCAGCAGTGAGGAGCCAACCAATGCCGCCAGCAGACCCACCAGGAGGATGAAGATCAGCTCTGAACCCATGTCCGCCATTAAAGCCTCGCCTCGCGCTTCTGCAACAAGAAGGAAAAGGAGAAGAGGAAGAAGAAGTGAGGTAAGATGCGAGGTGTAAGGAAGAGGAAGACTGCCGTCGTTTTTATAGCCCAAGCCCGGTGTACGGTGAGCGAGGTCCAGGAGAACCGCTCGTCGCTTGATCACAGGCGTCCAGGAGGCGAATCCGCGAACAGTGCCGACCGGCGCTGACCCACGATGGGAGTGCTCTCTGCATTGGCCTCTTGCACACCGCGCACTATTGTTGTAGGGTGCTCAGTACCCTAGGAACTAGGCGTGCACAGTGCCTAGCCGCACTCAGGACAGCGCGGGAGCGAGAGAGAGAGAGCCGTGGGCCGGAGGAAGAAGAAGCTGCCAGTGGGCCCTAGGCCCACCTGCCCGCGAGAGAGGCCACAGTTCACTGTGGTGTCCCAAGCATTTTTGGAAGAAGGAAATTCTTCTTTTTCTAAAAATGTCAGGGCAACCCAGCGGCCCCTAACCATGGAGTAAATCCCGTGATATCCGTACCTCGATCTGGGTGTACCAATTTTTGGTACTTTTAACTTGGGTGTTTTCAACCCCAGGGTTACCACTCAACCGAGAGGGTTTTTTTTTCAGGAGGGGTGATTTTTGTTCTGAGCTAACCCTAGTAATCTCGAGGACGAGATTCTCTTAAGGGGGGAAGGTTTGTGACACCCCAAAAATCGGGTTATCGATTTTTGTGCTGTTATTCCTTCCTAGCTTTTCTTTCCCGAATTTTTCCTCTGGAATCTGGTGAATGACCAGGTGAATTCAGACAATCCTCAGCCTCTCCATGAATTTTCCATG
This sequence comes from Thinopyrum elongatum, assembly GCA_011799875.1. Classification (NCBI taxonomy): domain Eukaryota; kingdom Viridiplantae; phylum Streptophyta; class Magnoliopsida; order Poales; family Poaceae; genus Thinopyrum; species Thinopyrum elongatum. The sequence continues at coordinate 78,942,602 of CM022302.1, read as the reverse complement.
CTCTTGTGCCAGTCAAGTTTCCGTCAGTAAACCCCGAACCTCATTCAAACCCTAGTTCCAAAATATCAGAACTGGAAATCCTGCCTTTGCGTTTACAAAGGAACTATCATTTTTCTTGCTCAGTTGATCCTCCCAAAATTTCCGGAGATCATCCTTCACTCATAAACCCTAGATGTGCTAAAATATTGCCAAGCAATATGCAATATTTCTCATCTAGAATTAATTCCTTTTTCTTCCTTTCCGAGGAATTAAATCAAGAATAATATCTATCCATCTCCAAAGTTCATGAAAACTTGTGGAGATATTCTTTGTGATCATATTGAGCTCTCATAAAAATATTGGCCATAATAAAATAGGGGAAATTGCATTTTCCTATTTAAAGCCAATATATCAATTTGGGTCCTTTCCAAAGGAACTACCATTTTGGTAGTTGGGAAAAATCCCAAATAATTTGTGGAGCTTGTCCTACCACTATATTCACCATTTCCATTAATATATCAAGTTCCACCCATTAAATTTTGAGCACAACACAACTTTGCAAATTCTGTTCAGATTTTCAGTTTGCAAAGGAAGTGCTTGATTACTTGATCTCCTTGGGCTGAAATTTTGTAGGGTGATTCATTATGATATATTACCCCTGTATACCAAAAATGAGATCATTCCATCAAGTCAATCTTCCTCAGTAAATTATCTAAGTTTCTGTCCAGATTGCATCTCTGTGAAGGAAGTACCCTCATAGATGATCAATTTGAGCTAAAACTTTTCCAGACAGTTCCTATGACCATATCATAACTCTACACCAAGAATCATTCAAATCCATCTAGCCATTTGACCCCAGCATCATCATTTGTATTTCTGGTCAGTGGGCATGGTAACAAAGGAAGTACCAGCTAGCATTGTCCATTTGTGCCCAAATTTTGCCAGCATGACTACCTTAGTGGATGACTTACCCATGCCTAAGATCATACCAATGGGTGCACTGTGGTGGCCACACCACATGACAAACACCTTGCTGCCATTTCCTATTTGACCATCATTCGGTCACACCAGAGCTTCCTGTTCCTGTCTGAAGACTCACATCAGCTGTTTGAGATCTGACCCATGCGGCAGACATGGTTTTATGGCGTTTTGGTGCCAAGTGAACGTGGTGCCGGTGGTGACCACGGACGTTGTCGGCAGAACCAGAGCCCTGTGCATTGGACTCTTTGGGAGGCCGTCTCTAGCGAGCTCCGGCTTGTCCGGGAGCGCCGGAGAGCTCCCCACCGCTCGTCTACGCAGTCCGGTCAACTCTCCCCCTTGTCTTTTAGCTTTTGGATGGCCGTGCCGACCTCGGTGCTCCACCGGAAGGCCACCACCTCGCCGTGCGTCTCGAAGCTCCGGTCGCCGTCGCGAGACCTCCTCCCCGAGCCTATTTAAGGCGTGCCCGAGCCCTCCTCCACACCAACAACTCCCCAGCCCTCTCCCTCGAGCTCCCCTAGCTCTCCTTCTCGCCCTTGGCCACACTCTGCCGCCAACCTCCCTCGGTCGTCCCCACGCCTTGGCCCTTCCCCCTCCTCCTCCTCTCTGCCCTCAGCCTCTACGGAGCCACCGCAAGCCGCCGCCGCTCTCCATTTCGCGGGGGAAGTGCTGCCGCCCTGGGTCCCCCTGAAGCTCTCGGGTCGCCCGCCATGAGTGGTGGGGGCGGCGCTAAGAGCCGCCGGGCGCGGCCCCGCGAGCATCTCCAGGCGCGGCGACGAGCGACGGTTCCAGGAAGCTCGTCGACTGGTCCTCCCGCGTTCCCCTGCCGCGGCTACGCCGGCAGCCGGCCTGCCTCTGCTCTGCTCGGTCGGGGGGAAAGAGAAGACCAGAGGAGGAGAGAGAGAGTAGGAGTGAAAGAGAAGGGATTAGGTGGGCCCTGCTAGAAAGTCAACCCGGGCCCGCGCGTCAGTTTAAGTGGAGGCGCATTACACAAAAGGCGTTTTCGATTTGTCGAAGACGTATTTCCGAAAAGGCGCTTTCACTTTCTCAGCCACCGGCCGAACCTATTATATAGTGAACGTTCACTCGTTAAGCGCCAGAATGGACAGGTTTTGTCTGTTTTATCGCTTAACGAACGAATGGCCGTTTCTCCACGACCGTAACTCCGATCGAGGTAAAACCAACGCCCATGTCTTCAGTTCGTCAAGCCCGTTCCGATGGCGTCATTTTCATAATGTTTTCACACTTTGAAAATGACCATTTTACCCTTGCCCTTCGATCAGCCTCTCCGAAAGGAAACGTTTCCGGCAAATCTTTACGGAGTTTTATCGCACTTCCTCCAGGCGTATTCATCGACTCCAGGCAAGCCAACCTCTTCCATGAGCTCCGGACTTGCGTGATGACTTTGCTTGCACCCTGTGTGTTCATTGTAGTACATCTGTATCACCTGTTAGCCTGCACTTGCATACACCTGTTATGTCATCTGTTTTAGATGTTAGCATTACGTTTCATCTAATATCATGCCTTGTTTCCATGCCATGCCCTGCCATGCTAGTAACAATATTTTGGATACCGTTATCATGTGAGTACCATGATCTGATATCTTGCCATGTTTGTCAATGTTGTAATGATTCTGCTATGCTAATGTTAAGTGGCTGTTCACACTTATAATTGTTAAGGTAATGGTGGGATGATGGAGATATATTGATAAACCTAGTCGGTTGATCAGAGTCACCTGTCCGGGCTTATCCGTGCAACCACATTTGCCGGTATGGGACGGCCTTCACTTGGTCTGATCACGTGCTCTTTCACCGGTACCTCCAAAGAGGGAGGGTTATGCGTGCGCGCTGCCCTGGCCCGGTAGGCGGCGATAACCCTGTGAGCCCAGTTGAGTTGTTTGGGTACCCGTCCCCGTTTGGGACAGTTTAGTTTGGCCATGACGGTGGCAGGGTGTCACGAGGTGACACGGGGCCACCCAAGGCTTGACTCTGAGGGAGTGTGATTGCCGGTGGTACGATGGAAGAGTCACGGGTCAGGCGGGTTTCGTTGGAGCAACGCTGGTCCACCCGAATGGGATCACGAGATCAGTGCTCCATAGTGTGGGTAAAGTGCGCAACCTCTGCAGAGTGTAAAATCTATTCGAATAGCCGTGTCCACGGTATTGGACAGCCCGTCCAGACCTCGTTAGGCGATCAACCGTAATGATGGTGGAAGAACCTGTCCTGCATGGACAGTAGATGTTGTCAGGTGTATGGTATGTTAGCCATGAGATGGCTATGGAAGAGATGGTCAGATGACCGAAAGACTTGGATTTGGATCAGGTTCAGACTGGATCATGAGATTATTCGGAATATGGATTATTTACTTGATGCATGCTTTACTTCACTATACTTTACTTCAGTAGTTATTTTGCTAGATAACCCCGTTATGTCGTGATGATCAATGCTGCTAGATGTTTAATCATGCCAGATAATCGTGCTACGACATGATGATAAATAATGCTAGAAGGGTATGCTATGCCATGTTGATTCACATTTTCCTGTTAATTCCATTCCATATTTAGAATAAATTCTGGCATGGCATATGGCTTGCTTTGTCATCTGCTTGTTTGGATGCTATGTATTTGGTTGTCTTGCGAGTACATTCAAAGTACTCACCTGGCCTTGCACGTGGCCAGTTGCAGGAGAAGATTCATCGTGCTAGATCGTAACCCAGCCAGTCCTGTGAGTTATGGAGCCCAGCCAGAGACGTTGATGCCGCTAAACCAAGACCTTCGCTGCCATCTTAGTTAGCCTTGGAGCTATGTAATATTGTTGTAACCAACAGTATTGTAATACTCCATTCTATTTAATAAAGCCATTTTGTGCCTGGAATTGCTGTATCATGTCTTTGACATGCGCCAGGTCTTATCCTGGGGCTGGTGTACGTCGGCCCTCTATCGGGGTGCCACATCTTCCCTAATCGAAAACAGTTCGTCCGAGTGAACCATATGCCGTATATCACACACACCTTGATCTGGCTGACCGTTTCTGTTGCATTCCCTAATAGCACATAGTTCATCGGAGCAAACTGTATGTCGTATATCGCACACACATTGATATGGCTGCCCGTTTATGTTGTTCTGCCTCATCGCAAACAGTTCTTCTGGATCAACCATATACCCCGCATCGCACACGTAACTAAAATCTGAACCGTGTTTGATGTCTCCGCCATCGCAAACATTTTGCATCTTTTTTGACAGTGTTTTTACATCCTCGTTTGCGATTAATGCATCGCACACACTTTCATCAAAGGGTCTCTGATCGTAGTGTCACATTAGCAGCATCCTGCAGTAGTGAGGGGGGCGCCGCACACGGCTAGGTAATTGTCTGGGGTGTGCTAGGCGCCCCCCTCCTCATATATATAGGTGGGAGGGAGAGGGGAGAGGCCAAGGGGCGCCCCAAGTAGGTCCGAATCCTACTTGGGCTCCTGCCCTTGGCAGCGCCCCCCTGCCATGTTTGTCGGATGGGGAAGGAAAGAGGGGGGAGAGGGAAGGAAGTGGGAATCCTAAACCACACTTACCTTTCCCTTCTCCCCTTTCCTTCTCCTCCTTAGGCCGGCCCATATGGGGGCGCACGAGCCCCTTGTGGCTGGTGCATTTCCCCTCTTGGCCCATAAGGCCCATATCTTTTGCCGGGGGTGCCCGGAACCCCTTCCGGTGACCCGATAAGTACCCGGTACCCCGCGAAAAACTTCCGATGTCTGAATACCATAGTCCTATATACTCCCTCCGTTCCATAATGTAGTGCCTACAGATTTTTTGAAAAGTCAAACATCATCAACTTTGAGCAAGTTTGTAGAGAAAAACATTTACATCTAGAAGGCCAAACATATATCATTAGATTCGTCATAAGACATAGTTTCATATTTTATATATTAGATATTGTAAATATAAGTAGTTCTCTCTATAAACTTGGTCAAAGTTTGTAAAGTTTGACTTTCCAAAAAATCTATACGCACTACATTTTGGAACGGAGGGAGTATCATTCTTTACCTCTCGACCATCTCGAGACTCCTCGTCATATCTGTGATCTCATCCGGGACTCTGAACAACATTCGGTCACCAAATCACATAACTCATATAATACTATATCGTCAACGAACGTTAAGCGTGCGGACCCTACGGGTTCGAAACTATGTAGACATGACCAAGACACCTCTCCGGTCAATAACCAATAGTGGAACCTAGATGCCCATATTGGCTCCCACATATTTTACGAAGATCTTTATCGGTCGAACCGTTATGACAACTTACGTAATTCCCTTTGTCCATCGGTATGTTACTTGCCCGAGATTCGATCGTCGGTATCTTCATACCTAGTTCAATCTCATTACCGGCAAGTCACTTTACTCCTTCTGTAATACATCACCACGTGACTAACTCCTTAGTCATTTTCTTGCAAGCTTATGATGCGTATTACCGAGAGGGCCCAGAGATACCTCTCCGATACTCGGTGTGACAAATCCTAATCTCGATCTATGCCAACTCAACAAATACCTTCGGAGATACCTGTAGAGCATCTTTATAATCACCTAGTTACATTGTGACGTTTGATAGCACACAAGGCATTCCTCCATTATCCTGGAGTTGCATAATCCCATAGTCGAAGGAATATGTATTTGACATGAAGAAAGATATAGCAATAAAACTGAACGATCATTATGCTAAGCTCACGGATGGGTCTTGTCCATCACATCATTCTCCTAATGATGTGATCCCGTTATCAAATGACAACTCATGTCCATGGTTAGGAAACCATAACCATCTTTGATCAACGAGCTAGTCAAGTAGAGGCTCACTAGGGACACGGTGTTTGTTTATGTATTCACACATGTATTTAGGTTTCCGATCAATACAATTCTAGCATGAATAATAAACCTTTATCATGAATAAGGAAATATAAAATAACAACTTTATTATTGCCTCTAGGGCATATTTCCTTCAATAGGATCGACAAAACCTTCTGGTTGCATCATATACAACTCTTCTTTAAGAAATCCATTAAGGACTGCAGTTTTGACGTACCATACCATGATGTCATTTCAACAGGTCTGATGGCGATCTTTTCAGTGTAAAAGCCGCAGTCTCTAAAGCATAACTTTAAAAGGGATAATGGCAAATTGATTTTATGTCATCTTTGATCATACCATGTCATAAATGGTTTGAATACATCTTCACAGACATTCCACTCACAGTGGTGTTCCGAGAGGTGTAAGTTATGAAACTCTTTTCACAACTCATCAGACATTCGCTAAACTTGTAACTCAAACATTCCTTTCTGCAATCAAATTGCAGAAACATAATTTTCTTGTTACAATAATTCCTACTTCATTTTGAAAACCTTTCGAATGATTTCAAAAGATCCAGACTTACGTCTCATCAAGCAAATATCCATATATCTACTTGAGTCATATTTGAAGATAGATAAATCCACTGTTTGCAACATTATTTATTGGACTATACACATCAAAATGTATGATCACCAATAAGTTTGTTGCTCGTTCCTTTTGGCCTGTGAACGGTATTTCAGTCACTTCACCTTTTGGAGGAAAGTTGCAAGTGTCAGATGAATCAAAATCAAATGACTTCAAAATCCATCATAATGGAATTTTCCATGCGGGTTTCGCTAATGTGACCAAATGCAGTGCCACACCTGTGTGGTATTCTTTTAGTCTTGCAGCATTTAGCGTCAGTGTTATGAATGTATCATATTACCATCAATATTCATAACATACGTTCCATCGATGATGGAAGTATGGCCCTTATGTTATTCATAATACCGAACAACAATTGTTCTTTTATGAACAACCGTCTTGCAACAAGCATTATGCAAATGGGCTAGAGTGTGCAAGACTCTAAAACGAATTATGAAAGTAAATACAGAGGTAATGTATTATTGTAAATATTCATGACATACATCTCATTCATAATGAAAGTATGGCCCTTATGTTATTCATAACATCGAACATCAAAAGTTCTCTTATGAACAACCTTCTTGCAAGATACCTTATGCAATGGGCTAGAGTGTATAAAACTATAAAATGAATTATGAAAATAAATTCATAGGTAATACACCGATGGAAGATATAGTAACATTTTACTATGTTCCCAGCGCGTATCAAAACCTCATACCTGGCCAGTCTTTCAGGCCATACTAGTTCTTGCATCGAGTCGCAACAGAATGCAATCGAGCGGGTATCTTTGTGATCAACTCACAATACCCAAGAATTAGTGATTAACATGTTTAATCATAATTCCCAAGAACTATTTCTTTGACCAGTCTTTCATACATCAATAACTTGTATGACATTCATACATGAGCTGGATATTCAGTATTCTCTCCTTTTGACTTTATACTTCTAACAGTTTAACTTTTAGTATTTCTCATACTCTCAGAAGAAGCACCCAACTTAAGAGTGGCGTTAGCCCTGGACTTCCTAGGCGTGTAAGTCACACTAACACCCTTTGGAAATTTCCTTTCTCTTTAAGTTGTTGTTTTATTCACCTTCCATCATATGACAGGCATTCTTCTGGATCCCTCTCTTATCAGTCTAATGCATAGTAAACACTTTACTAATAATTTGCAAAACAAACATTGCTTTGGATATCCCATATCTTCTAGCCTTTGTTTGTATCTAAAACTAATTTTTAGTTCCACGAATATCACATAACTATCCCAAACCTTTGAAGTTTGGGTCTTATGGAAGCAAACATATTGCACTTGACCGAAATGGAATTCTAGCTTTTGGATTGAAGGACGAGAGTCACATCATCCATACACTACTGCAGGATGCTGCTAACGTGGCACTACGATCAAAGACCCTTCGACGAAACTGTGTGCGATGTAATAATCGCAAACGGTGATGTAAAAAAACATCAAAAAAGGTGCAAAACATTTGCGATGACGGATGCATCAAACACGGTTCAGATTTTAGTTGCATGTGCGATGCAGGGCATACGGTTCAGTTCAATGAACTATTTGCGATGAGGAAGAAGAACAGGAACGGGCAGCCAGATGAAGCTGTGTGCGATATACGGCATACGGTTCAATCGGATGAACTGTTTGTGATTAGGCGGAACAAAAGAAACAGTCAGCCAGATCAAGGTGTGTGCGATAGAGTGCAAATAGTTCACTCGGATGAACTGTTTGCGTTGAGCCAAGATAACAGAAACGGTTCAATATAACAAGATGTGTGTGATACACGACAAACAGGTCTGTAATCAGAAATATGTGCGAAGACCGATAATAACACAGACGATTATTTCTAATAAGACGTACGTGATATGCTCTGTCTACGCAACATCTATTGGCCATTGGGCGACGGGCGGTCAATCGGGTATGCCATAAGGATGCGAAGAGGCATCCTATATCAGCAAGGACTAGCTGTTCCACCAATAGCTCATCTAAGAGAACTCTCAAGTTAACTGTGCTCAGGCTGGAGCAGCCATCAGATGGGTGACTGGATGGGAAGTTGTCGTGATGTTAAATTAACTGATGGGATGGGTCATAGGGGTCAAATTAAATGACCTCTATGATCCATCCCATCAGTTAAATTAACCTCGAGGTCCTTGTTTTTTATTTATTTTTTATTTTTTTAACACTTGTTAAAGAAGGTCTACCGCATTACTTTTTGACAATGTGCGATACGTGGCATATAGTTGATCCATCCGACCTGTTTTTGATGGAATAAGCCGTGTGTGTTGTGGGCAAACGCTTGCTAGTATACAACCATTTGCGATTGATGAATTCATCATCGACGGGTTCCGTAGTGTGGTCCGTGTTCATCTGATCATCATCTACTTCTTGTGCTAGCTCGATGTTCCTTATATGCTAAGTTTCCATTAATTGATGGCGTTTTATGAACACGCCACCGTTTCTCGCCATTTCCTCACCTGTTTCCCGCCACCCAGCGATATTGCGCATAAACCTTGGCGGCGCGCAACGCACTAAGGCAACAAGCGCAGCCTGTAGCACATCCACCTTTTCCAAGCATGCGAACCCACCAAAGCGCCACCTCTGCCATCAACCTCGTCGACGAGGAAAATGAGAAGGCGCCATGACCCGCCGAGGCGCTCACCGGCAATGTGATGGACGACGCCGTGATGTGCGTCATCGCTAGGGTTGAGCAGACCCTTAGCGCATGGCGTTTCAGCGCCGCGGATCAAGATAGGCATGTCAGCGCCGAGGGGCTGCAGCTCGCCGCACAACATGATCGATGGCGCGCCGCAGAGCAAGCTAGGCGCGTCCGTGCCGATAGACTACGGCTCACCGCACGGCGAGACCGTTGAAGTGCCGCAGAGCGAGAGGTGCAGCGAGGCGCACAGCAAGAGCGGATCCATCGGCGCTTGCCTGCTGTCGACAGGGCGTCGCAGCTGGGTACACGTCCCGTCAGTGCCCCCATTCCTCGCCAGGAGTGGGCAGAGGCCCTCTGCACCGTACTTGCACCAGAGGCCGGCCGCGCCGTACTTGCACCGGACGCCCACCACGCCGTTCGCATGAGTCGCGCCGTTCGCCTTGTCCGCAGCCCGCTCGATGCCAACGCGCTGGTCGGTAGGCTCGACCTCCTCCTTGGCCCAGGTGTCCACCTGGGCGCAGTAGAGGAACATGGCCGTCGCATCCTCGAGCTGGTGATCTCTGATGATATAGCCAACTTGGAGCTCGAGATCGCGCTCCATATGTACCGCGAGCGTGTCGACCGCTTGGACGAATGCCTGCACGAGTTCAGGCAGAGCCAAGAGCTACCGTAGGCAAGGGCTGCTGGTCATGGTCTCATGGATGCGTTTTATTTTGTTGAGTCGTTTCGACATGGATAGCTATGTATTCACAGCAATCATAGTATTGCTCTGTTTCAATGTGTGTACTCTGTTTCTGTTCTTATATGTTTTGTTTAAATGTGTGTATATACGCTTTCCATTCTGTATATGTGGATGATAACAGCTAGATTCAAATTAGTATACAAAAACAGATAGAAAATGGAATTCATAATATATATATATTAATTGTTCATTAGTTCATCACAGAATATATATAATATCATCACATATACAAGATGATACTTAACTACTAGGTACAATGCATAAAATTGAAAACAAACAATACTAAAACTAATAATCCCTCCTGGGGCCAGTATTCCGGCAGCCCCTCGCAAGTAGCTCCCTGGTGTGCGGCATCTTCCCAGTGCGGAGGCAGTACTCTGCCTCCTCCGCCTCGTAGCGCTTGACGTACCGATCTGCCTCTTGCTGGCAGACGAGCGTGAACGATCTTGCCATTTCGTTGGGCGCCCACCGGAGCTCCTCGTCGGTGGCACGCTGGAGCTTATGGGCCCACCTCCACGCAGCGATGAGGCGCCCAGCGCCTTTGACCTTCCTCGTGAAGTACCCGTCTTCGTACACCTCCTCCGCACGACGACGCGCCCGCCCCCAAAGCTCCGTCGCCTCATTTTTCCAGGCGGCATCACGGGCTTCACAGGCCACCTGGTACCTGGCTTCCTCCTCCGCCATCTCCTTCTTGAACACCACTTGCCTGGCTTTCTCAGCTGACAGTAGCGACTTCCACAGACAAAGATTGTATTGGCCCCAAAACCAATCCAAAGTTGGGGGGTCTGGCGCAACCTCTTCCGGCGGTGCGTAGGGGTCCTCATCGCTGCTATTCGAGTGAGCGTCCTCGGGGGGCGGCGACTCCTCGTCCGCGCGTGGGCAGACCGGCGACGCCATGGCAGAGATTCGAGAGAGAGAGAGAGAGAGGGAGAGAGAGAGGGCGAGCGAGGGAAGGATGTAGATGAGAATGTAGGCGGGACGACATGAGCAAGGTAGTATTTATTGGCGGCCGGAATATAGATCGACGGGAACAGTATACACGCCGGTCGCTGGAATTTACGAGTACTGTAGTTTGAATTACACACGATTCCGCAGCAAAATCCGTGTGTGAACTTAATAGCTGAAGGTTTCCAATACACAACCATGTCTGATTAATGACCCCCGCCACTCACCTACCAAACCTCGAGCCGCGAAATAGAGTGCCAATCGTGTGGGGGCCGGTTGTCTTGCCAGATCTTTACATTTTCTTTTTTGAACACCAGATATTTACATCGTCTGATGATTTTTTTAACTTGCACACAAGTACACAAAAAAATGATTTTTCAAACTGTTATAGTTAGCCGTTGCATGTATATGTAGTTCAAATTTGAATTACGGTCATTAAATGGCTAGAAAATCAATTAAATGTCTTTAAAAGGTCAAATGACCCCTAGAATTTTCCAAATTTTCACATGACAATTGTAGTAGTGCAGGTTAAACATAGAAAAAAATTGAAGGCCGTAAGAGGAAGCTATCTCCCGTTCGTCATCAAACACGCATTGTTCCCTCTCGGAACCACGAGCCTTCTAGTGAGTTGCTCCGGTTTGTGAGGGGTGTGTGTGTCCAAACTTTTATCAAACAAGCCAATTTTTTTACCCCATCATCTTGGTGGCATGACATTACATCAAGCAAGGTTTCAATTTTTTCTGATCATTTTTTAATTTTTTGGAACTAAAATGCCATGGCACTCCATGCATGTGTCCATGCCGTGAGACCAATATGTTTGAAAATTCCTTCTAATTTACTGCACATGGAATTAACTCGCACACAAGTACAAAAATATGATTTTTCAAACCGTTATGGTTAGCCGTTGCATGTAGATGTAGTTCAAATTTGAATTATGGTCATTAAATGGCTAGAAAATCACTTAAATGTCTTTAAAAGGTCAAATGACCCCTGAAATTTTCCAAATTTTCACATGACAGTTGCATTAGTGCATGTTAAACGTAGAAAAAATTTGAAGGCCGTAAGAGGAAGCTATCTCCCGTTCATCATCAAACATGCATTGTTCCCTCTTGGAACCATGAGCCTTCTAGTGAGTTGCTCCGGTTTGTGAGGGGTGTGTGTCCAAACTTTCGTCAAACAGGCCATTTTTTTTACCACATCATCTTGGTGGCATGACATTACATCAAGCAAGGTTTCATTTTTTTCTGATCATTTTTTAATTTTTTGGAATTAAAATGCCATGGCACTCCATGCATGTGTCCATGCCGTGAGACCAATATGTTTGAAAATTCCTTCTAATTTACTGCACATGGAATTAACTCGCACACAAGTACACAAATATGATTTTTCAAACTGAGGGAGTCCTGGACTAGGGGGTCCTCGGGTGTCCGGTCTATTCGATATGGGCCGGACTGATGGGCCAAGAAGATAAAGCAGAAGACCATCCCCCGTGTCCGGGTAGGACTCCTATATGCGTGGACGGCAAGTTTGGTGTCCGAATGTATTATTTCCTTCTTCTATAAACCGACTCTGTACAACCCTAGGCCCCTCCGGTGTGTATATAAACCGGAGGGTTTAGTCCATAGAGGCAATCAGAATAATCATAGTCTAGACAGCTAGGGTTTAGCCATTACGATGTCAAGGTAGATCAACTCTTGTAACCCCTATACTCATCGAATACAATCAAGCAGGACGTAGGGTTTTACCTCCTTTAAGAGGCCCGAACCTGGGTAAACATCGTGTCCCCCTTGTCCATTGTTACCATCGATCCTTAGACACACATCTTGCGACCCCCTACCCGAGATCTGCCGATTTTGACACCGACATTGGTGCTTTCATTGAGAGTTCCGTTTTGTTGTCGACAGAAGAACCAATGGCTCGCCTCGTTGTCAATAACGATGCTGTTTCCGGGGAGACTTTTCTCCCTGGTCAACTCTTTGTGTTTGGCGGCTTCAAGCTACGTGCCAACTCGACCGGCCACCTTGAGCAGGTCGACAGCTACGCCCCTGGTCACCAGATCAGGTTTGGAAGTTTGAACTACATCGCCGATATCCGAGGAGATCTAATCTTCGAGGGGTTTACGGTCTTGGCCGCCGCTCCCCACCCATACAAAGAAGGCCCTTCAGATCCGGGATCGACTATCATGCCCGCCCTGGCCCTAGATCCAGAGTGGGACACTTCGTCCGAATACCGGGGGGTAGACCCCGCCGGACTTTCTCCTATTGCGGAGCTTCTAGTCGGAGACCCAGATGCAACCATGCTGTCGGCGGACCCGGAGTCAAACGGGACTCTCCCCGTCATCGGGAAGCCGAATTCGCCTCTGGACGTCAACTCCGAACTCTCGAGGTCTGCGTCTATCGAGGTCGATCAAGTGGTTATTACCGAACATAGCTCCGCAAATCCTCACATGCCTGTCCAGCTTTCACTCTTAAATGAAACACTGGACCTAATGCGATCTCTCGCCATCACAGAAGTATCACCTCCGAACTACGCCCAGCTTGAACTGGGGGCTGAGAGCAGGGAATTTTGCGTCCCACCCACCACCCACTGTCGAGGTATGGACGACGATGTCGGAGTTGAACCAGGCCAAAACCCGCCCATCACTGGGCGTTGGACGACCACTTCTACTTATGATGTATACATGTTGGACATGCCTGAAAAGAAGGACGATGATGGCACTCAAGATCCAGATGAGAAGGAGCCCGTCAATGAACCACCAAAGCGCCAGCGTCAGCGGCGCCGCCCACGATCGCGTCGGGCGAGGGAAAGCAATACTGGCACCGAAGATAATGACACTCCAGACAATGCCGAAGACTCCGACCACCCTGCTGAGCCTGCGTTCGAGCAGGACGAGAGGGAAGAGGGTCAAGTCAACCCTGACGAACTTGCCGATCATGGGGATTCGGAAGATAGGAACTACTTACCTGTCTTCGAAGAGGATATTAGCCTCGGTGACGAAGATTTCATCGTCCCAGTGGAACCCCTCTTACAAGAACGCTTCAAGAGATGGCTTCTCGCCACTCCATGGAGCCTGAAATGGAAACAGCAGTAGATTCAAGCCGAAAAGGATACGCTCAACGACAGATGGACTAAGGTCCTGGCCGCCGAAGAGGGATACGGCTATGAGCGCCAAAACAAAGAGCTATCCTAAGTGCAGGCTCCTGCCACAATTCGATGAGGAGGCCTTTGAGCCAATACCGTCAAAATACAGTCATGCTGATCAGCCGGACCGACCACCACGTGGACGGGATAAAATGGCCAATTATGCCGAACACTAGCCCGCGCCCCCTCGTAACAGAGGCAAGGAAGCAGCGGCTCCGCGCTACACGTATGACCTACGTCAGGACCTGACCAATAGATCCGGCCAGACCAGATCCATCTATGGATAAAGAGGACGTGCCCCCACACAAGATGACGGCCATCAAGCCTGGCATGACAAACCTAATCAAGTCTGGGGTCAGCACGACACACATATGTCATCCGAACTCCGTCACGATGTCGCCCGGTACAGAGGAGCCGCACACCCTATGTGCTTTACCAATGAGGTAATGCAGCACCAATTTCCAGACGGGTTTAAACCCGTGAACATCGAGAAATACGATGGAACGACGGATCACGCCGTATGGATTGAAGATTTTCTTCTCCACATTCACATGGCTCGCGGAGATGATCTCCATGCCATTAAATACCTCCCTCTAAAGCTGAAAGGACCAGCACGGCACTGGTTGAATAGCCTCCCAGAGAACTCCATTGGAAGTTGGGAAGATTTAGAGGATGCTTTTCGGGAAAACTTTCATGGCACTTATGTCCGGCCACCAGATGCTGATGACTTGAGTCACATAGTCTAGCAACCTGGAGAGTCAGCTCGCAAACTTTGGAATCGGTTCTTAATTAAAAAGAACCTAGTCATGGACTGTCCGGATGCCGAAGCCCTAGCGGCACTTAAGCACAGCGTCCATGATGAATGGCTTGCCCGACACCTCGGTCAGGAAAAGCCAAAGACTATGGCAGCTCTTACTGCACTCATGACCCACTTCTGCGCGGGCAAAGACAGATGGCTGTCTCGTAGAAGCAACAGTACCAGTGACCCTGGCACCTCTGAGGCCAGGGATGGCAATGGAAGGCCACGACGCAACAAAAACAAGCGCCGAAACAACAACGAAGAAACAGAGGATACGGCGGTAAACACCGGATTCATTGGCTTTAAACCCGGTCAGCAGAAGAAGCCATTCAAAGGTACTAGGGACGGTCTGTCCAACTTGGACAAGATACTGGATCGACCCTGCCAGATTCATGGCACCCCTGACAAGCCTGCCAAGCATACCAATAGAAACTGCTGGGTTTTCAAACAGGGTGGTAAATTAAACACCGAACATAAGGGGAAAGAGCCTCCAAGCGAGGACGATGATGAGCCTCGCCCACTGCGCACCGGGGGACAGAAACAATTTCCTGTGACACCCTGATTTTGACAACCTTTTCTTTTCAAACTTCTTCTGGTTTTATTTGGAATTTGAATGGATTTTTGCATCTTTCACTTGGTCTTGGCCATTCTTGAATCTTCTTCCAAGTGTTCCAAAGCTCCATCACCTTGCCAAAACCCTACCAAGTATCCCAAGGACCCAAATCCCAATTTAAATCATTTTCAATAACTCTTTTCTTTTATTTGGGAACTAAGGGCATTACTATGGGTTGTGAAGCAACCTATAGCTATATTGCTTAGAAAATTCTCAAATAATTCTCTAAAATTCTTTGGATCATATCTTGCCCCAATATCCAAAAATATTCCATGGCCTAGTTCAATTACTTTGCAAAATAATTCCTTTAAGCTCCTGGTCAGTCTGGACCTTTGTGAAGGAAGTGCATGCTAGGCGTGTCCAATTGCTCTCAAATTTTTATAGCATCGGGACACCTCCAAACAACTTTCCTCCACCAAGTTTCAACCCCAGGAGATCATTCTAGTGAGAAGCACTTCAACATCTTGATTCTGGACCAGAAATGTGGTTTGTACATGAACTACCTTCAAACTTGAACCAAATCACCTCAAATTTGGTCAGCTCTTAGTCCTTCCAACCTAAATCACTCTGGACATCTCCATTGGCCCTACCTCCATCTCTCAATCTCTCTAGATCCCTCCCAAGCTCTCTATCAGAAACAGTTGGTGACTCTACCTCTCATCTCTGCTTGAATCTAGCCAAACCAACGCTGCAGGTGAAGTGAGGGTTCGACGGTCGACGAGCTGGACAAAGTTTGCCAGAATAACGTGGCCCTTGGACATGAGCTACCATGGTGAGCATGGCGCTGGCACGCTTGTCGCCGTGCTCTGTGCCGCGCAGGGCTTGGGTTGCGTCAGAGATGATCGCTCAAGCAGCGTTGCGTTGTCTAGGCATGCCGACTTCGTTCCTCGTTGACACCTAGCCCCTCTAGAACTCTCGCCTGCACCGAAGAAGCCCTCGCCGGCCGCCACGCCATCGCCGCACTGTGGCGCCCGTGCGGTCATAGTGGCGGGTGCGCCGTCGTATTCTTCCCTGAGCCGTCTCCTCCGCATTCAATGCGCCTGCTAGCTCCCGTCCTCTCACCCGCAAGCAGCCACGCCAGCGCGGTGTACGTCGCCGGCGCCATGGCCCGCATCGACCTGCTTCAGGAAAGATCGCCGCTCCCCTCCTCCCGGCTATAAATAGCCATGCCCCACGCTGCCTAGCTCCTCACTCCACTCCTCCTCCCTCATATTGATTGCTAGCAGTGAAGAACCCGAGGCAGAGAGGCCACTGGCCTCGAACTCCGCCGGAGTTCCACCGGCGATCCCCTCCTGTCACCCGCCCTCTTCAAGCCACCCCAGCTCCACCCAAGCTCTCAGTCGTGATCAGTAGAACCCCGTGGTGTGTCCCGAGCCTCCTGCCAGTCCAACTGCTGCTGGAGTGCTCGGATACGCTGACCACCGTAGCTGCTGCCCGCCGGAGACGAAGGGGGCGACGCCGTCTGACCACCTCCGGCCAAGCTGCGGGTACAGGGCGGACCACCACTCTGAGCTCTATCCATCCCAGTCCTCTCCGAGCCCCTCCGCCGTCGGGATCGCTGGCAACCATCGCCGGTGAGCCGCCTCCCCTCTGCTCTCTCTCTCCCTCTCTATTTTAAACGAAGGAGGCCCACTGTCAGCCTCTTACCGAATCGGTAAGTGGAGGCGCGCGGGCGAATTACTCCTTTGACGTGGCCCCTTCTCTGATTTTCTAATTTGATTTTTATAAACAGAGTTGACCAGGGTGTTTGATTGTTAATAACTTTTAACAGAAAGGTCCAAATGACCTGATTCTTTTTGCATTGTGTTTCTAATATAATTCTGTATTTTTCCACCAAGTTTGGTATTTTTCTCATACTCACAGAATTGTTGGTGAATAAAAAGGCTTTATGTGACATTTTCTTTTGCCTTTTAAAAATACTTTCAGAAGAAGATGCTTGTGGATTTGAAGACCAGGAGTTTCTGAACCACCCAACTGATCAAGGCAAGCCAGGACATCCATATTATGAAGCATTTCATAGCATTGCATAATTCATATTCATTTCGTGCATATATGCAACACAAATAATTCATAGTAAATTATTTAAATGTTTAAAGTTGATAACTCAGAATGATATGATCAATAACTATGCTTGCTAAGTGAAACATAGTTGGTTGATCAAGAGTCACCTGTCCGGGCTTACCCGTGTAGCCACATTTGCCGGTATGGGACGGCCTTGACTTGGTCTGGCTCGGTGCTCTTTCACCGGTACCTCCAAAGAGGGAGGGTTATGCGTGCGTGCTGCGCTGATCAGGTAGACGGCGATAACCCTGTGAGCCCAGTTGAGTTGTTTGCCGGCGTCCCTGTTTGGGATAGTTTAGTTGGGCCACGACGGTGGCAGGTGTCACGGGGTGACACGGGGCCACCCAAGGCTTGACTCCAGGGGAGTGTGATTGCTGGTGGTACGATGAAAGAGTCACGGGTCAGACAGGTTTCGTTGGAGCAAAGCTGGTCCACCCGAATGGGATCACGAGGTCAGTGCTCCATAGTGTGGGTAAAGTGTGCAACCTCTGCAGAGTGCAAAATCTATTCGAATAGCCGCGTCCACGGTATTGGACAGCCCATCCAGACCTCTCTAGGTGATCAACCATAATAACTATAGTAATGATGGAAGAACTTGTCTTTCAAGCGGAAGTACTCGTTGGTATCGAGTATTCCGAGGGTTGTGAGGCAACCCAGAGATGAGTAAGTTGGTAACAGTAAGTGAATCACTTGGAGTTTAACCTGTTCATTGCCATGCTATTACTTGCTGCATATTTGGTTGTCATGTGCTTGCGAGTACATTCAAAGTACTCACCTGGCGTATCATGCCAGATGCAGGAGAAGACTAAGACGGAGGTCTCGAGGTCCATGTTGCGATGCCTAGGATGTGTCCACAGCAGTGTCCCTGTGGATGGAGTCTCTATCATGTTCCGCTACGCTGTAGTCTTCCGCTATAGTATTCCGTAGTAATACCGGGGCCCTGATATGTTGGATAAATAATGTAGATATTGTCATAGCACTAGATGTGCTTTTGGGCCTCGATGATCATGTAATATATGTGAGCTTGTACCGACTATTATCAATAAGAGTTCAGCTATGTTTTGTTCCAAGTTGTTCTGTGTTTCCAGAAGACATGATCTCTGGGTTGGAAACACGGTTAAACTAGGTCTCTAAGCCGGGGTGCCACATTTCCCCCCGAGGTAAAAACGGTGAACATGATCTACGTCACCCACATCCCCAAGAAGGAGCGCAAACGCGCGTTACGGGACGTCTACGCCATAGAGCCTGTCGCCCCAAAATTCAACCCATGGTCGGCTTGTCCGATCACCTTTGATCACAGGGACCACCCAACCAGTATCTGTCACGGTGGTTCGGCGGCCCTGGTACTCGATCCTATCATTGACGGATACCATCTTACTATATTCCTTATGGACGGCGGCAGCAGCCTCAACTTGCTCTACCAGGATATTGTCCGTAAGATGGGTATCGACCCGTCAAGAATCAAACCTAGCAACACTACCTTAAAGGAGTGATACCTGGCATGGAGGCTCGCTACACGGGCTCCTAAACACTGGAAGTCGTATTCGGCTCTCCAGATAACTTCCGAAGCGAAGACTTGATCTTCGACATCGTCCCTTTTCGCAGTGGTTATCATGCACTGCTCGGACGAACGGCCTTCGCCCGCTTTAATGTGGTCCCGCACTATGCTTATCTGAAGCTCAAAATGCCTGGACCTCGTGGCGTCATCACAGTAAATGGTAATATGGAGCGCTCCTTCCGTACTGAGGAGCATACTGCGGCTCTAGCAGCCGAAGTACAGGGCGGCCTCATCAAGCTGGATAACCCATCGGTCATCAAGACCCACGACTCTGCTAAGCGAGTCCGATCCGCACTACAACGCGATAGCCCGGTGGAGCCGGAGCTTAACTAGCAGTTAAGCCTCCGCCGACCGCCCCATAAGGTTGCGGCATACGTACAGCGCATACATAACTATGCACTTAAAATACCTTGGGCAGCGCCGGAGGCACACTGCGGAAAAGGTCCATAGTACGGTTTGACCCTATTCGGACCTGAACTTTTTTTCCACTATAGGTTCGTTAAAAAACCTACCTCATCTACGGAGGCTCTTTTCCAGGTCCCTCTTTCTTACAGACGACCATCACCTCCTTCTCTTAAAGGATTTCTCACCAAGGAGAAACGGCGCAGACATGCGGCAGGGCACCATTGGGATCTTCAAACCACTACTTTTAGGCCCTGTGTAAACCTTTTCCTTGTGTAAAACTTTTGGCATGTAAAATATCCTTGATATTTATGGCATTATCTATAATAATACGGCTCGACGTACTCATCAGGGTATAAAGGAAGCAGTTGATCACCACTTTTGATTGGCACTCATTTATTTTTGTCATCTGTATGCCCTCCCTACTTCAGACTGCCACACGTGCTTTAGTCCGGCCTTAACACCGGGGGCTGTATTCGGTCCTGCACGTTTCAAAGTCCGAACACCTATAGGGCACTCTTCGGTGTCCCGGATATTGCATTATATGCATCAGCTCCGAATCATGTCTTTTGTCCATAGTTGGGTTGCCCGGCTCCTGTGCTTACCACCTTACGTTCCGCTCGTTCGGCTAAGGTAGTAAAGGGAGAACTACTGCGATTGTATTTCTGGTTCGTCCGGTCATGTACCTCAGTAGAGAAAGCCAAAAACTGACTGTCATGATAAGCGTGAACTGGTCAGTGATTTGGCGACTTAGTATTATACTACAAATCGTTAGTGATTTACTCTGTGTTATACGAGGGGCTTATCTTCGTCCAGCCGCGTGGAAAAGGCACCGTAGTCCGGATAGCCACACATGCACCAGGGGCTAGTACTTAGCCCCACTGTCAAACTCCTATGGCTAAGTGAAAGTAATAAAGCCGCATAGTCTGATTGCCTAGTTCACCACGCTGACACCTCCTTTACGGACCAAGATGTTGGATAAAGTGTGGTCACGTGTTACGCCGAACACCCCTATAGCATCTACATGGGGGCAGAAGCCGACGACTGGCAACTTTCAGAAATAAAACAATAAACGGCCGCACAGGAGGAAAAATTGCTTGAAAGAAAAGGTGCAAACATAGCTATATAAACAGCATGGGTTCATCGCATTGTTTGTACAAACCCGAACACACTCAATCAAATATTACGTCCTTAGAGCATTGACCCTCGATCACTCGGGCTCCCTCTAGGACATCATCGAAGTACGTTTCCGGCTTCCGGTGATCTTTGCCTTCGGGCGGTCCTGCGGTTACCACTTCGGTGGCCTTCATCTTTGCCCATTGCATCTTGACGCGGGCGAATGCCATCCGGGCACCCTCTATGCAGGCTGAGCGCTTCAATGCATCAATCCAAGGCCGCACGTCGATAAGCCGCTTCACCAAACCGAAGTAGCTACTAGGGATTGGCTCGGCCAGCCAGAGCTGGACTATCAAGTCCTTCATGGCCAAACCTGCCACCCTATGCATCTTAGACAACTGCTTCAGTTGGTCACCAAGGAGACGCGTCGAGTGTTCCGGCGTGACAAATTGCGACCAGAACAGTTTCTCGGTCGAGTTCCCCTCCTGGGCTCGGAAGTACTGTGCGGCATCAGCGCCACTCTTCGGAAGATCCGCAAACGCGCCTGGAGAACTCCACACTCGGGTCAGCAAAGCATACCTATGACCTCCAAAGACACTCTGCAAAAGAAAGGCCTTACCAACCGCTATCTGCCTCGCCTGATGGATCTCTTCACGAGCACTCCGGGACTTGATCCGCGCCTCTTTGGCATCATGGAGAGCCTTGGCGAGCTCAGTCGACTGGTCCGAAGTCTTCTGCTCTAAAGCTTCGCATTTGCTGATGGCATCCTTCAGCTCCTGCTCTACTTCGGCCACCCGAGCTTCGTGTTCGCGGCGGGCATCTTGCTCGGTCTTCAGTACGGCAGCCGCCTTGTCAGCAGCTGCCTTATTCGCCTCCGCCTCCTTTTTGGCCTAGGCAAGGGCGCTTTTGAGGGTCTTGACCTCGGCTACGCCAGCTGTGATTATAATCAAAGCATTCCATAAGTTAATCTCTAAATATACATATCACTTCTGATATCGAAATAAACTTTTAACACTATACGCATACCTTGCGTCTCATCGAACTGCTTATTAATGCGGTCGATTTCCTCATTGGCCACCTGAAGCTTCCGATTGAGTTCGGAAACTTCTGCGGCCTGGGCGGTTGCCGCCAACAGGGAAGCCTATTACAATAACAGCACAGCAGGTTAACTCTCCCGAATACTATATGGATCCTCTGTCCGGTTTCTTTTAACCGGACAGAGCCTCAGCGACTACTGTCTTTACACAGGTATATTCCTCTATATGAAAGTTTTTAGAACATTATGTCGCATACCTCAAAGCCCATTAGTAGGCTGGTGAAGGCTTCGTTCAGTCCGCTCTTAGCAGACTGAACTTCTCCACCACCGCACCCATCAGGGTGCGGTGCTCCGCCATGATGGAAGCACGCTGCAGTGCTTCCTCCAGAGCGTTGGGTGCCTCCGGATTAGTGGAGGTCGCCGATGGAGCTGATGCTCCTCCTCTCTCCTTTGAAGAGGGCTGCTTACCCCATCCGGGAGCCGTGTTGGTCTCCGGAATGGTGTCCGGCTGGGGCCCGGATTGTTGGGGGTGCCCATCATCGGTTTTCATAGGGGTCGCCTCCCCTAGGTTTTCGGTGACCGAGGTGTTAACCTCGGGCGCTTTCTCGGTGGCTTCGTGCGCCCCCCCTCTTCCAAGAGAGGTCCTTTGGGATGACACCTCGGTGTCCTCCATGATGACAGGCGAGGTGGCACGCGTCGGCCTATCACTCTCTGCCATTTCAGGTGGCAGAGAGTTCCCCTCCGATGATGGGGTTTGCGGGAGCTCGCGGGGAGGGCTGAAAGGCAAATAACAAAATAACTTATATAATGGAAGCAGGTAGGTCGAAGATAAACAGTAAGTTTCCGAATACTTATGATTCGGCCAGGGGCTTCACCCTGGGAGTCTTCTTGGGGACTAGTTCAGTCTCTGAGTCCGAACTGTCCGAAAGGGCCAGCTTCCCTCTCTTGGGCACCTCCTCCTCCAGGTCTTCGGACGACGCCCTCTTCTTCTTCCTCCCCTTACGGGGGGAGTCACTCTCCACCTCCTGCTCCTCTTCTTCCTCATCTCCTTCATGGGAGGAGAGGGCTTCGGTCTGTAACACCCCAAAATTTTGGTTTGATTTTTACCAAATTCTTTATTTGATTTGAAGGAGGTTATTTGAATTTTTCTAAAAGAGGGACTCTCCTCCTCAAATCCTCTTTTTATGACAAATCTTTTATGAGTCCTTCTCGATCTTGATTCTGGTCTTGAGGGTTTTTCAACATGTGTTGGTTCAACACAAATGCTCTTGGGTTGTTTTACTTTTTCTTTAAAAAAAAGAATTCCTATAATTTTTTGATTTATCTTTCTCTATTCAATAATACTCTCTTGCCATGACCTATGTTGTAAATTTTCCTCCTAAACCCTCCTCCCTACTTTGGGTCAAGTCAATCATCCAATTCCAGCAAGTTTCAACCTCTTTTAGATTTTATTTCTATTTATTTCATCATCAAATCATTTTCTGCCATTTATTTTGGACCCTTGGGATTCACAAAGGAAGTACCCAATTCCTTGAGCTCTTAATCCCAAGTAAATTACCCTAGCTACTCCTTGGTACCCTCAACCTAGATCCATCAAGAGCTGCTGGTCCACAGTTCAAAATTTTCAAAATTTGCTTACTGCAAGTTTGGACCAGTTTTGCTATTTTTGGTGAAATTCATTCTTTTTCCGTTCTAAAAATTCTGAGAAAATTTAGGGAGCCTCTGGATGCATCAAGAGGCCACCCCTCCAGGTTTCAGCTCAAGAAAAAATTTCCACATGCGTCAAACATTTCATCGAGCAGCTTGCATGCACTGTTCTATCGATTTCAGAAAAGTTCAGAGGGTTCAGTGTCGTTTTTCGTCAGAGCTCGTCGTCGATCTCTCCAGTGCACGCGTTGGCGCCTTGCTCCCTATTCCCCCTTCTTATCCAGTGCACCGCACGGTTGCTTGGCCGGTTGCGAGCATCGGTGGTGACTTGTCGCGTCAACTCCGGCACCTTCCGCAGTGGCAGAACCTCCTGTGGCGGCTGGCAGAAGCCAGCGTTGCAGAACACCGTCCTCCGCACCGCCCGAGCCACTGGTGGCCTACGCGTGTTCACCTCCTGCTCTGAGCATGCTGCAGAACTGTCGCCGTGGCCTGAGAAGCGCAGAGCGCGCTCTCTGCCGCCGACGAGCCCGTGAGCTCCGTCCCGCCGAGACCACAGGAGCAGGCCAAATCCAACCAGGTTTAACCTTTGAATGGTGCCAGTGGAGCAATCCGAAGACACCCAGTTGCCTAATCCTTCCATCCAACCCCTGCCTCGCCGTAATTGCTCGCCGAAGTTATCCCGTTCTCGGCAACCACCTTGGGCCAGCTATAAATAGATGCCCCGAGCTCGTTTTCGACCCAGCACCTCTCCTCCTCTCCTCAGAGCCTCGCCACGCTCATCAGAGGGCCTCGGGAGAGCCTTCTTCCCCGACTCCGGCCACCCCGATCCGCTTCGGGCTCCGGTAAATTCTTCTCTGGTGAGTGCGCCCCCACTTCCCAAACTTTGCCAGTAACTTTCTAGTCGACCACCCCATCCAACCCAAGACTCAATTGGGAGTCAGAAACCCTATCCGGTGAGATCCATCATCGCCCGACGCCGCCGTCCGCCGGAGAGGAAGTGGCCATCGCCGTGGTGCTTCCCATCGATCCCTTCCACCTCTCGTCGATGCGGGCCAACCTCCTGAGCACGCCGGTACCATCCTTTCCCTCTGGCTCGCCGTGAATCGTCGCCGGCGTCCACCGCAAGCTCTCTCGTGCCGGCGAGCCCGATTTAAACCTGACATGAGGGACCCCCTCGTCAGCCTCTCCTCTTCTTCTTCGAATCGTTTTCTATTGGTGCCTTTGGGTCGGGTGCGTTTTCTTCTCTGGAAGGCATATTCCAACCGAAGCGTTTTCTATTTTTTTCAATCTACCCCCTAGAAAGTTTCTGTTTCATCGCAGATTAGTCCCTGGACTAAAACCTTAATAACTTTTAAACAAAAGATGATTTTGAGTTGATTCTTTTTCTGTCATCTTTAATTTTCTGTCTAGTTTTTTATCATATTTATTTGAAAAATATTTGGAACAATTTTTATGCACGCACGGTATTTACGTTAGTATCCGATTTTTTTTATATAACGTAGATACCGAAGGAAGTGACGGTGCCGCCAACTTCGCCGAGCTAGACTCCAACTACTCCAAACCAGGCAAGCATGTTTGAACCTTTGATATGATGAGTGTTTTTCATGTTTGCTTGAGTGGTTTTCTCATGGCATGTTTATATAAGCATTTGTTGAATGTTATATTTCATGCAAAGCAAGCTGCAAGTGAGCTTCGAAACTTGATGTGTTCATAAGATGGTGAAATAACCTGATCATTTGGTGGCATGATAGGTTGCAAGCTGGTATTGTTGAAGCATGCCAGTTCTATATCAACTGTTTAACCCCAGTATTAACGTGGATCAAGTCTTGTTCCCGTTCGTCCCCTTTTCGTGCTACCACATGTTTTCTGCAAAGAATGCGGTTTAGTAAGTTGCAAACCTCTTTCCAGGTACACACCAAATAGAGGGGCCGAAATGAGGGTTCCATGGCCCTGGATTAAAGCCCGTCATCCGGTCAGGGGGCATGGGTGTTTCCGGTTGGGACCGAGAGGGGGGCACCCCTTAGAGCGCTCGATATAAATTTGATCCCATGCTATTCGAGGTGTTGGCCTCCCCGTCTTAGAGTTTTTCTTGAACGTTGCCTAGGGTGATTCCTGGTTGCGGGATGTAGAATGGGTGTGTACTGGTTAGATGTGTTTTCTTCTAAAATACCATAAACGGAACTAGTCCTTTGTGACTACTGAAAACTGTTGGCTGTGGGTAAAGAGTACAAACTCTGCAAAGTCAAAACCATTCGAGTAACCATGTCCATGGTCAAGGACGTTGATTAACAGATCAGTGTCAGTCTCAGTGTCAGTCTCAGTGACAGTCTCCGGAGAACAAGCATGTTAACTGACAGTGGTAAACCCGGCTGAATGTTATTCCTGTGGACGGACTAACCGGTTTATTATTATGTACCGAATATTCCTTGGGATGATGCTACCTTCATGGACTACTTGAATTCGAATGACGAAATATAAGCCCTTTATGTGATGTCGCTCAGACGTCCGACTGTGGCATTCTTGTTATTTACTTTTGATATAAGCCCTTTATGAGATGTCGCTCAGACGTCCGACTGTGGCATTCTTGTTATTTACTTCCATCATAAGCCCTTTCCGAGATGTCGCTCAGATGTCCGACTGTGGCACGTACTGTCATTTACTTTTCAGTATAAGCCCTTTATGTGGTGTTGCCCTGACGCCCGACTGTGGCATGTTAATTTATTTTTACCTTTCGAGGCGTTGTTTCAGACACCCGATCGGTCTTCAGCTATTTTATTGGGATTTCGGGAGGACTACCGCCTGACTTCCTTTTTATTTATCTTGTAGTGCAAATTTATTACCTGAGTGTGTATTACTAATCTGCTCATGTGCATCATGTTTGCATTTGTTATATCTTATGTCCAAACTGTCTTGTGAGTACATTCAAAGTACTCACCTGGCTTGTTGATTTGGCCAGATGTTGACGAAGGCGATCTTATGGATGAAGAGTACGATAGCGAGTCCAACGCCTAGAGGAGTCCCAGTCAGTCCCTTGCGAACCTGGAGTTGGTCACCTGTATTATATACGCTTCCGCTACCTCAATAAAATCATCGAGCCTCACTCCGACGCTTGATGAGTTGTAAGATTTTGGAGTCATGTCACCCACTTCACTGTGACATATCCACCACCACTTTTATTACGAGTTAGTAGTTATGCCACCATACCCTTTGTGTCATATCCGCCTTTATGGGTAATATTGGCGTGCTTGTAATAAAATTGTTGAGCAGCCCCAGCTCAACCATGTATAATATTTAGTACTTCTGGATTTCTGTATCAAGGATTTGTCTACCAGTAAGGGGGATTTTTCTATACTGGTCTGACGAAAGGGGCAGTTTTTCAATAAATGTTTTATTGGAAAACCGGTCCTAACACGGTCTCTCCGGACACTGTTTCCGAAGGACCTTTATGGCGGGGGCCGCCCTTGGCCTCCTTGCCTTTCTTCTTCTTGGTCTTCCTCTCCGGCGCCTGATAGGGCGCCGGGCCCAGCATCTCCGTTAGCTAGGGTATGGCCGGATCCTCAGGCAGCGGTGTCGGACAGTTGATCCACTCCGCCTTTGCCGTCCAGACCTGTAAAGAAAGCAGGCGATATAATTTCTATCATATCTGAAATATTGATCGGATAGGTCTCCGGAAAGATTATGCTTACCGCCGTGGCTGGGTTCTTGATGTCGAGCCCGATGTTTCATTCTTCTTCGGCCACTTTTTCTGAGCCTTGAAAAGCTGCTTCCATATATCTTTGTGCGTGGTGCCGAAGAAGCGCTTCAGGGTCCGTGTCTTCTCCGGATTGAACTCCCACATGGGGGAGGCCTGGAGCTGGCAAGGAAGGATGCGGCAGAAAAGCATCACTTGAATCACGTTTGTGAGACCTGTGTTCTCACCCAACATGTCGGAGATGCATTTTTGGAGCACCTTCACCTCCGGTTTGGACCCCCAATCAAGACCCTTGGCGGGTCCATGAGGTGAGTCTCGTGGAGGGTCCGGATCTGAAGTCAGGCGTGGCCGCCCAGTTGGCGTCGCGGGGTTCGGTGATGTAGAACCACTCCTGCTGCCACACCTTGACCGTCTCTACGAATGCCCCTTTGGGCCAAACGGCGTTGGGGATCTTGCTCAACATGGCCCCGCCGCAGTCCGCATGTTATCCGTCGACCACCTTCTGCTTCAGATTGAAGACCTTGAGCCATAGGCTGAAGTGTGGGGGGATGCGGAGAAGAGCCTCACACATGACGATGAACGCCGATATGTGAAGGAAGGAATTTGGGGCTTGATCATGGAAATCTAGCCCGTAGTAGAACATAATACCCCGGACGAAGGGGTGGAGGGGAAACCCTAGCCCCGGAGGAAATGGGGGATGAAGACGACCCTCTCACCGGGCTCTGAAGTAGGAATGACCTGATCTTTGTCAGGGATCCTATGCACGATATTGGCAGACAAATAGCCCGCGCTTCGGAGCTCCTTGACGTCCTTTTCAGTGACGGTGGAGGCCTCCCACTTGCCCTTGGAGCTGGACCCGGCCATTGCTGTGGTGGGTGGCAGCGGTGGTGGAGATTGGAGCTATGGGCGCTGGAGCTTGGGGATTGGGAGACAGAAGCTAGAGGAAGGTGTGGGGAAAAGGAGGGATCTTTATCCTCTTATAGACGGTAAAAATACCAAACGTCCCCTTCTCAAGCCATAAACCTCGCCTGTTCCCAACGAAGTCGTGCGTAAGGTGCGGTTGGATTACCCAAACCATATTGATGAGAATCCCGTAATGGACGGGCATGATCTCTGTTTTGACAAGATGTGCCAATGAAGGCTAGACCTCGAAACGCGAAACAGGAGGCGTGAAAATGGTTCGAAATGTTAAAGAGTCAAGTGTGACGCTTCGCCGAAAAAGTTATCAGTAAAAGACACTGTTCCTATTTTGACATCTTGCCTTCATGGCTAACGGTTGTATTGATTATGCAGAGCCGGATACAGTTTCTTTATGCATGGAGCTAACTTAAAAATTTTGGGGGAAGGAACCCGCCTTGCAATGCCGAAGATAATCCGCGTGCCGAACTCATCGTCATCGAAGACTGGTTCAGGGGCTACTGAGGGAGTCCTGGATATGGGGGTCCTCGGGTGTCTGGTCTATTCGATATGGGCCGGACTGATGGGCCGTGAAGATAAAGAAGAAGACCATCCCCCGTGTCCGGGTAGGACTCCTATATGCGTGGACAGCAAGTTTGGTGTCCGGATGTATTATTTCCTTCTTCTGTAAACCGACTCTGTACAACCCTAGGCCCCTCCGGTGTGTATATAAACCGGAGGGTTTAGTCCGTACAGGCAATCAGAATAATCATAGGCTAGACAGCTAGGGTTTAGCCATTAGGATCTTGAGGTAGATCCACTCTTGTAACCCCTATACTCATCGAATACAATCAAGCAGGACGTACGGTTTTACCTCCTTTAAGAGGGCCCGAACCTGGGTAAACATCGTGCCCCCCTTGTCCATTGTTACCATCGATGCTTAGACACACAGCTTGGGACCCCATACCCGAGATTTGCCGGTTTTGACACCGACACAAACCGTTATGGTTAGCCGTTGCATGTAGATGTAGTTCAAATTTGAATTACGGTCATTAAATGGCTAGAAAATCACTTTGTCGGTGTACTAGAATAGGGGTACCCTAGTACCCCGTACTTGTGCACGGGCAGTAGCAGCATCCCGCGGTCAGGCTTACGGGAGGACAGCCAGAGAGAAGCTCAAGATTATTAAGCCATTCAAGAACAAAGTATACAAAGCAAGAGTCAAGGCCCCGGCAAGAGGAGCTTGCCGGGAGGGACAGTTGAGGCCCAGCCTGAGGTTTCCTATAGCAGAGTACTTGCCGCGGCAAGGTACTTGCCCCGGCAAGTCATTGGCTGCGGCAAGATAGCAGCTGCGGCAAGGTACTTGCCCCGGCAAGTTACCTTGCGCGGCAAGCTATTGGTTGCGGCAAGCTATCAAGTGCGGCAAGGTCTAGCCGCGGCAAGCGTTACTGTACCATTGTGCTATGTGCTGCTGCTCCAGTGCCTCTGCCAGCGTGGCGCTCTGGGTCCTTCCAAGCGTGCGTGGCAGGGCACTGTGTAGACGGCGGTACTCTGTAGCTAGCGGTGCAAGAGCAGGTGGGATAGGCTTTTCCCACGTCCAAGACGTCCAGATACATGTATCTGGACAGCTAAGGCATGGGCATTTAATGCCCTTGTCCCCTGCCGTCAGTGGTAGGTAGGACATGTCATCCTAGTAATAATAGCCTTACTGTAGCAACTTTCCACCTCTACCTTTACTGTTTGCCACCTGTTGGTGACCCCTTTGTGCGTATAAAAGGAGGCCCATGGGCAACGTGGGGGGGTTAGGAACTCAGAGATTGAGAACTCCAGTATTGTACGCAGCTGCTCTGTACTGTAGCGCTTCTGGAGCTAGAACAATCATCCAAATAATATACCAAAAAGCAGGAGTAGGGTTTTACGCATCCGTGCGGCCCGACCCTGGGTAAATCTCTCGCGTGCGCTGTCGTGTTCTTCGCTAGATTTGCTCTTCGTGCGACCGTCTCTCCCTGCCGAATGTAAAAGGGGTCCTTCCCTGGGTCCCATAGGTGATCGTGGATTCGTCTCCGACATCTTTGGCGCGCCTCATTCTTCAGGAACGCAGAGGAGAAGACGCTCGTACCACTATCGAGCGAAGGAGAGAAGCGCATCGTCACTCCGACAGACGCGCAGGGCCCACTGTTGACATGCATGCGCCAGGGGATCCTGGCGACTTGCCGTACGCGGTAAGTTGTCCAGCATTCACCCGTGAGCTGCGGCAGGTCCAGTGGCCCAACCGCAAGGCTTTCAAGCCTGACGTGCCGGAGAAGTATGACGGCAAGACACACCCGTCGGAGTTCCTCAGCATTTACACCATTGCGGTGCAAGCTGCCGGGGGACGAGACGACAAGATTCTTGCTAACTACTTCCGGCTCGTGTTAAAGCACAACGTCGTCTCATGGCTCATGCACTTGTCGGAAAACTCCATTTCTTCATGGGCGGACCTGTGCCATCAGTTTGTTGGTGCCTTTACTGGCGGTCATCAGCCTCATGGCCAGGAGAGTGATCTTCATCTCATCCCCCAGAAGGAAGGAGAGCCCCTGCGCAAATACATTCAAAGGTTCAGCCGCGTACAGTACAACATCCCAGATGTTCACCCCGCTGCGGTTATTAGCGCGTTCCATCAGAACGTGCGTAACCGCAAGATGCGGGAGGAAATGGCGATGACCAAGGTCAGAGACATTGGCCAGCTATATGCTCTCGCCGACAAGTGTGCGCGTGCTGAAGAGGGAAGGAAACTTCCCGGTGAAGGTGTTGGTGCAGGGGGGAGCTCTGACAGCGAAGGTACCGCCACGGCAAAGAAGGGCCGGCGGCGGAACAACAGGAAGAAAAAGGGCAAAGCTGTGCTTGCCGTCGAACAGTCCAGCGGCAACGGCAGCGCCGACAAGGCCAAAGTTGAGGGCTCCGGCAAGGAGATTGCCGCGTGCGCCAACTGTCAGGCCTTGGCGGCTGCCGACAAGCAGGACGGCTCCGACAAGCAATATTGCAAGATCCACCGTACCAAGGGACACGATCTCCAGAACTGCCAACGAGTCGAGCAGCTTGTCGAGCAGTAGAAAGCTGAGTATGAGAGGTGTGACAAGGAGAAGGCCCCAGAAGGTGCTGGCGGGTCCGGCAAGAAGCGCACTGCCCGAGGAGGGCGTCGCGGCAAGGCCAAGCAGCAGCATAGAGACAGGCCTCCTCGTGGCCGTGACAAAGATGATGATGATGATGATCTAGATGATGAAGAATCCAGTGAGCACGAATTTCAGAAAGCCACAGAAGTCTTGTGTGTTGACGGTGGTGCTTCGTTGCATTCTTCTCACCGCCAACTTAAACAGTGGGCGCGAGAGATCAATGCGGCGGAACCATCTATTGACGCCAGAAAGCTTCTGAAGTGGTCCGACACGCCTATCGTCTTTGACATTGAGGACCACCCTGATCGCACAATGGCGGTCGGGTGCTTGCCGATGTTGGTTTCACCAACGATTCGCAACCTCAAGGTCACAAAGATGTTAGTTGACGGTGGGGCCGGCTTGAATCTGATTTCGCCCGCTGTGCTCCGGAAACTTCAAATCCCTGACGGCGAGCTTGAGGAAACTGGTACTTTCCAAGGAGTCAATCCAGGAAGGAGCAAGCCGAAAGGGAAGATCACGCTGCCAGTGACATTTGGCGGCGAGCTGAACTACCGGACCGAAAAGGTCACCTTTGACGTTGCCGATATTCCGTTGCCTTATAATGGGATACTTGGCCGTCCAGCGCTCGCCAAGTTCATGGCAGCCTCTCATTATGCCTACAACGTGTTGAAGATGCCAGGCCCAGTAAGTGTTATCACAGTTCCCTGCGATAAGAAGGATGCACTTATTTGCGCCGACAAGATCTACCGGGAAGCAGCTGCCGCAACTGCCGCCAAGGCACTTGCCGCTGAAGCTCCCGGGGGGAAGAACAAGAGGAAGTCCGGCAAGAGCTCCTGTGCCCACTCCGGCAAGCGCACCTCTTCGGAGTGCTGCGCTGCCGTCGAGGATGCACCAGAGAGCTCCACCGGCAAGTGCAAGAAGAACAAAGCCGCTCCGCCGGCGACAAAGAAGGTGCCCGCCAAGGAGGACGGCACTGGTGGTTCCTTCGCCATCAGTGCCACACTTGACAACAAATAGGAAAGCGCGCTCGTTGCTTTCCTGCGGGCGAATGTCGACGTGTTTCATGGCAACCGTCCGACATCCCCGGTGTTCCCAGGAAAGTAATTGAGCACCACCTTGCCGTCTGTCCCCACGCGAGGCCCGTCAAGCAGAAAGCCAGAAAGCAAGCTGTGGAGCGGCAAGAGTTTATTGCGGAAGAAATCAAGAAGTTGGAAGCAGCAGGCCTCGTCAGAGGAGTGCTCCATCCTACGTGGTTGGCCAATCCTGTTGTCGTGCGCAAAGCGAATGGGAAATGGAGGCTTTGTATTGATTTCACTGATGTCAATAAAGCTTGTCCCAAAGACCCATTTCCTTTGCCCCGCATAGACCAGATTGTTGACTCCACGGCAGGATGTGATTTGCTTTCATTTCTTGACGCATATTCAGGGTATCATCAAATCTTCATGGCTGAGGAAGATGAGGAAAAGACCGCATTTATCACACCCTGTGGCACATACTGTTTCATACGTATGCCATTTGGTTTGAAAAATGCTGGTTCAACATTTGCAAGAGCCGTCCAGATTGCTTTTGAGCCTTAGCTGCACAGAAATGTGGAAGCCTATATGGATGATATAGTGGTCAAAAGCAAGGACAGGGCTACTTTGGTTCAAGATCTAGAAGAAACTTTTGTAAATCTGCGCAAGATCAACCTGAAGCTCAACCCCGAGAAGTGCGTGTTTGGAGTTCCCTCCGGCAAGCTTCTCGGGTTCTTTGTGTCTCAACGTGGGATTGAAGCCAATCCTGACAAGATCAAAGCCATTGAGCAAATTGAAGCACCGAAGCGCGTCAAGGATGTACGATGACTTGCCGGCTGTGTTGCTGCTCTCAGTAGGTTTATCTCCAAGTCAGCTGAGCGCGCCCTGCCATTTTTCAAAATCTTAAAAAAGGTAGGTCCATTGAAATGGACTCCGGAGGCGGAGGCAGCGCTGCAAGACTTGAAGAGATACCTCTCCTCTCCTCCAATACTTGTCGCACCTAAACCACAAGAGAAGTTGTTGCTGTATCTAGCGGCAACCAATCAAGTGGTTAGTGCTGCGCTAGTAGCGGAGAGAGAGGTGGATGAGGAGGCAGTAACTGCGGCAAGCACGTCCAGCGACAAGCTGGGGGCTCCCCCGACAAGTTTTGGTGCCGACAAGGATTCGTCTACGCAGTCAGGCGAAGTGATACAAAAAAAGAAAATGGTGCAGCGCCCGGTCTACTTTGTCAGCTCTCTTCTGCAGGGAGCTAGGTCAAGGTATTCTGGTGTGCAGAAGCTGCTTTTCGGCCTTCTCATGGCCTCGAGAAAGCTGCGCCATTACTTTCAAGCACATGAAGTTACCGTCGTTACTCGCTTCCCGCTGAAAAGGATTTTGCAAAATCCAGAAGCGACAGGCAGGATTGTCGAGTGGGCGTTGGAGTTGTCGAGCTTTGGTCTCAAGTTTGAGAGTACATCAACCATACAGAGCCGAGCTTTGGTAGAGTTTGTCGCAGAATGGACACCAACGCCAGACGAAGAAATCCCAGAGACGACTCTCCCCGGCAAGGAGACAAGCAAAGAGTGGTTTATGTACTTTGATGGTGCCTTTTCGCTGCAAGGCGCCGGTGCTGGCGTACTGCTTGTTGCACCCACCGGAGAGCACCTCAAGTACGTGGTCCAAATGCGCTTTCCCAAGGAACAGGCGACGAACAATACTGCAGAGTATGAGTGGTTGCTTGCCGGTCTCAGGATCGCGGCAGACCTTGGGATCAAGAAGCTTATTGTCAGGGGAGATTCGCAGCTTGTCGTCAGGCAAGTGAACAAGAACTACCAATGCCCATTGATGGAAGCTTATGTAGATGAGGTGAGGAAGTTGGAAGAACGCTTTGACGGCCTACAAATGGAGCACGTCCCACGTGCTGAGAATGACATTGCCGATGGATTGTCAAAGCGCGCCGCACTCAAATTGCCTGTGGAACCAGGCACTTTTGTGCTCCAACTAACTCAGCCATCCGTGACGCCATCAGTTGGGCAAGGCAGGAAGAGGAAGTTGGCTTCTGGCAACTACTTGCCGGCAGAGCTCCCCGAAGCCGCCGGCAAGAAGGCTGCCAAAGCCAGCGTCAAAGATGCAGAGGGGCAACTTGCTCCGACAAGGCCTCACGCTCTTGTCGTTGAAGCGGGTGCTCCTAGGCAAGATGCAAAGGGGCAACTTGCTCCGACAAGACCTCGGGTCCTTCTCGTTGAAGCAGGCGCTCCTGATCAAAGCGCTGAGGAGCAAGATGCTCCGGCGAGGCCTTGGGCTTCCGTCATTGAAGCAACTGCTCCCGACGAGCTTGTTGAAGGACAGCACGCTCCAGCAGGGCCCCAGGCTCTTGTCGTTGAAGCAGCTGTTCCCGCCAAGCTCGTCGGGGAACGGCCGGCTGTGGTAGAGCGACAAGCTCTTGCCGCAGGGCCTGATGTTCCCGCAGCAGAAGAAATGCCTTTAGTCCTCGTTGTCGAGCCACATGCTCCAGCGTGGGCGCAGCAGATCGTCCGTTTCCTTCAGACAGGAGAACTTCCCGAAGAGCAGGAAGAAGCGGAGAAAGTAGCCCGTCGGTCCAATATGTATCAATTTGTCGATGACATGCTGTGCAGAAAAAGACCAAACGGTGTGAAATTGAAGTGTATTCCCCAGGAAGAAGGACAGGAGCTGTTGGCGGAGATTCATGGAGGCATATGTGGTCACCACATAGGGTCAAGAGCCCTTGCTGGAAAGGCCTTCCGGCAAGGTTTCGTTTGGCCCACTGCCCTCCAGGATGCAACTGCACTAGTAACCAAGTGTGAAGCGTGCCAGTTTCATTCCAAGCAGATTCATCAGCCAGCTCAAGCTCTCCAGACAATCCCTCTCTCCTGGCCATTTTCGGTCTGGGGGCTCGACATCCTCGGCCCCTTTCCCCGTGCCACCGGGGGCTTCGAGTACTTGTATGTGGCCATCAACAAGTTCACGAAGTGGCCAGAAGTGGAAGCAGTGAGGAAGGTGACAGCATAATCAGCCATCAAGTTCTTCAAGGGAATTGTTTGTCGCTTTGGTGTTCCTAACAGGATCATCACCGACAACGGTACCCAGTTCACGAGCCACGCCTTCATGCAGTATGTCGAAGACCTTGGCGCCAAGGTCTGTTTCGCTTCTGTTGCTCACCCGAGAAGCAACGGTCAAGCTAAAAGGGCAAATGCTGAAGTGCTGCGTGGGCTCAAGACGAGAACTTTCGACAGGCTGCGCAAGTGCGGTAAGAACTGGATCGAGGAGCTGCCAGTGGTTCTTTGGTCGATCAGGACGACGCCAAATCGAGCTACTGGCCAGACGCCTTTTGTTCTAGTCTATGGAGCAGAGGCAGTTCTCCCCACGGAACTCGTATACGGGTCACCTCGAGTGCTCGCTTACGATGAGCTTGAGCAAGAGCAACTGCGGCAAGATGATGTTGTGCTCCTCGAGGAGGATCGTCTTCAGGCTGCTGTGAGAGCTGCTCGCTACCAGCAAGCTTTGCGTCGCTACCATAGCCGCAAAGTTAATGCCAGAAGCCTCGAGGAAGGCGACCTTGTTCTTCGGCGCGTTCAGTCGGCCAAGAATTCAAACAAGTTGACGCCGAAGTGGGAAGGCCCTTATCGGGTGAAACGAGTCACCAGGCCTGGCGCTGTCCGCCTGGAGACCGAGGATGGCATTCCAGTGATCAACTCCTGGAACATTGAGCATCTTCGTAAGTTTTACCCATAAGGCGCGGTTGCCGGGCCCTTCCCCGGCAACCACCTTTTGTACAAGTCTTGCCGCTGTTGCATGTAATCCTTTGTACAAAGCCAGGCGCAGACCCTGTGCATAAATAAAGCTTTTGTATTTCGCAGTTTTTGACGATTTCATGTTTACTTTTATTTTGCATGATTATCTGACATACTGTGCAGTACAGCCTCCCCGGTAAGCATTAACGAGCCGCCAAGCTCCTATATCTTTATTTTCTCTTCTTTCTTTTTCTCAAAGAGACAGAAGCTTCCCTCGCGCACAAGTTTGCCGGGGGGGATGGGATAATGATATGGACCAGGCGTCGTTCAAAGAAACTTTGCCTTGCCGGGAAGAAGGCAGCGGCAAGCAGTGACAAGACCTTGCCGCGGAGAGATCAACGACAAAGCTAAGTGCCAAAGTTTGAGCAATCAAATTCTTTTTTATTTTCATGGTTATTTTCCTTGAACGATACTACTCTTTGTATGGAAAACCTGTGCGCGACGGAACCTAAGCGTAATCGGTCGCGCCCTTATCTTGTTTCGAGTCCACTCAACAACCTAAGTGGCTGCACTGAGCGCGACAAGGTTGCTTGCCGGCAGCGGCACCGCCAGCAGGCTGCTGAAGTCCCACACCCAGCACTCGCGGCAATGGTGCGCGCACCGGCAAGTTCCCTATAAGCGTAGGGCAAATACACACAAAGAAAGAAATTGCTCAAGGGAGATTACATGCATTAACTCCAAAATATTGCAAGTTATATTACAAGATAAGTTTCCACAGCTTAAACAGATTGTTCTTTAACATGTCTAGCGGCGGCAAGGAGGGAGAAGAATGGGCTCTCTAATTGCGGTGCTCGCCTTCGACTCTCTGGATATGGTCCACCCTCTCCACGATGGGCGCGACAAGGGCCTCTAGTGGCGCGGGGTCATATCCCTTCGGCAAGCTTTTGAAGATGTTGCTGAAGTCGACGCCCGGGTTTCTGTATGCTATCTTCACCAACAACCTCCGGAGAACTCCCCGGCAAAGCCTGCGTGACTCGTCGGCCAGTTGAGCCTTTTGATTGACTTGGAGCTGTTGGAGTGCTTCTACTACTCAGTCGAAGAACTCGGCTAGCTTGACGCTAGTTTGCGTGTTCTTGTCGGTGGAGTACCCGAAGTCCGGCACCTTCAGGGCAGTCAGCTCCTTGTCGATGCCCTCGGCGGTGCTGGCAAGCCTGTCTGTGAAGATCCCCACGTTATCCCTGAACTTCTGGTGGGTTGCAATAGCATCTTGAAGCAGACCCTTTTCCTTCTGGAGCTCTGTCATTAGAAGCCCTTCGCGCTTTCTGGTGGTGTTGAGCGTTTCCTTCAGCGTGGTCAGCTTCAGCTTCAGGTCTGCTATGGAGTCGTTGGCGGCGGCAAGCAGATTGTTCTTCTTGGCTATGGTAACTTGCATCTCCGCCAAAGTGTGGGTCACCTTTGCCCTCTCACTTTCAAGCGTTGAGAGCTTGTCACCGTTTGCCTTGAGGGCGGCCTCTAGTCTTGCCACCTTCTCCTCCGCTTCCTTCCTGCTCACTTCTGCAGCAGCGACAGCGTTGGTGGCCTCCACCAACTTGCTGGCGTACTCTTGGGCCAAGGCTTCGATTTCCTTCTGGTGTTTTTGTGCCTGCCCCTGGGTCCGCTCTGCGACAAGTCTTGCCACCTCCTCGTCTTTCTGCTGGAGGGTTTCGGCAAGTTTCTTCTTGCGCTCGGCAAGTTCCTCTTCGTGGGCATCGAGGTCCACTTTCCGCTGGTTCAGATCACTGGCCTGAGCAGACAACTCCTTGGCGGTCTCCTCCTGTTTTTGTTCAATGTCTTGCTTCATCAGGAGGAGGGCCTGCCGTTCTTTGGCCAGCTGTGCCCGCTTGACCTCTAACGCATTAAGAGATCGCGCGCGGACGTCCGCCAAGATCTCCGCGCGCCTCAACATGTCAGCTTCGGCCTTCTCGATGAGTGCCTCCCTGGAAGCTAGCTTCTCCCGTCGGGCGCGATGAAGATTCAGCAGCTTTTGGAGCAGTTGCTCCTCTTCAGACGTGCTGCTGCTGCTGGCGCCTGGCGCATCCACAAGCTGGAGCCCGGCAGCGGCAAGGATCTCCTCGTCCACAACATCCTCCTTGGTTGGCGCTCTGGAGCCCACCGTCCAGGGGAGGCTGACGTAGACGTTCTCGCCGACCCGGATGTATTTGCTTGGCGGAGGCGAGTTGGGCGCTGCCGCCTCTTCAGTGGTTGAGGGACCCATGGTCGGAGTAGCGCCTGGCGCTCCTGTGGCCTCAGGGCCGTCAGTACGACCACCGGCTCCCTCGCCGGCCTCCTCAGCAGCCTTCTGGGCGGCCTCAGCTTCAGCAGCCTTGGCGGCTTCATCGGTGGGCGCCTTGGCGGTATTATCCTCGGCAGCCCTGGCAGCTTCTTCGTCGGCAAGCTTGTCGGCTGCCAGCTTGTCGGCCTTGGCAGCGGCGGCCTTGGCGGCCTCGTCGTCGACGGCCCCTGCGGTGTTCTCCTCGGCAGTAGAGTCAATGTTCATTGGCTCTACCGAGGAGGGCTCTGCCAACCCAAGAAGTAAAGCAAAAAGAGCTTCAGGAAGAAATTCAAGAAGACAAAAGAAAGAAAGCAGAAAGAGTTTTGCGGCAAGTGGGTTTACCCGTGTTGAGCTCAGGAGCGGTGGGCTCCCCTCCCCCGTCAACGTTTGTCATTGGGGTGGGGTCGCCAGCGCTGGTGCTTGGCGCTTCGGTGCTTGCCGGCTCCTCTTCGTGGCTCGGCTCGCTAGTGGGAGCCCTTACCGGAGATCTTCTCCTTGGCGGTGTGGTCGAGGGGGGTGGTACTTCTGGAGTACCTTCAGATGGCTCCACTTGCTGCTCCTCTCCTACACGCCCAAAGATGTCAGCGACAAATGCTTGTTCCTCAGCGACCGCCAGCGAAAGGTAGTTGGAATACTTACGCTGGGGGCTGCGCTGGGGGCTGCGACGAGGGCTGGGCTCCGAGCTGGTCGGGATGGTCTCAGACGCTCCCCCGTTGGTTGCCGTGGGCTCATCTTCGACGACCACCACGGCCTTGCTCATCGAGACCTTAGCTCTCTTCCTCATCCTCTCCGCCAAGGTTTCCTCCCTGCGGAAGCAAGGCCAGAGTGCGACAAGTGAGGACAGAAACAAAATCTTACAAAGATTGAGGGTCGCGACAAGGGAACTTACTCTTCCTCGTCGTCCTCTTCGCTGAGAGCGAAAAAATCAAAGTCCGCCTCCGTGTGAGGAGGGGGAGGAGGGGGAGCTGGGCTCCTTGGCCGCTTGGCGGGGGTAGTAGCAGCGGTCTTTGATGACCCTGCTCCAGTTGCCGGGGCCGCGTGAGACGCTCCCGCAGCACCAGCCCTTGCCGCTCCGGCGGTTGTTGAACTTCTTGCCGCTCAGCCACTTTGCCAAGCCTGCGAAGGCGTTTCCTACTCAGAGGGGCTGGGGACTCTGACTGCGATGGGCTTTTGATGCCCTCCTCGGAAGAGGAGCCCTCATCCTCCGAGCTGCCTGACTCGTCGGCAAGCTGGCTTGGCCCGACATCCTTGCCGGGTGCAGCGAGCTCGCCTTCCCGGCAAGCATCCCCTGCTCGGCAAGGCTCTCCTTTTGTGCCTCGTCGAGCTCCGCCAAAGTATAACCAAAATCGCCAGCTTCCCTGGCGAGCCTGTCCTCCTCCACTCTTCGAGCAATGAATTCTATTTCTTGCTCAGTGCTGTTGCGGACGAGCCACTCCTCCACCCGGACCTGCTTTTCGACCGTGGAGTCAAAGAATCGCCGCACGTCTTCTTCGAGCGGCACGTCCCAAGTTGCTTCAACGCTGTGCGCATTGCAGAGCGGCATCATAGCGATGATTGCACTCAATGCGGAGTTGTTGCAAAGGGGCACGATGTGCTTCGGCAGCGTGAACGCCTTGTCGCGCTTCTCTGGATCTGTCTCTTGCTTGAACAGTTCTCGCATGAAGAAGTCGTGCTGCAGAACTGTGAAGTTGTTGATCAGTCCAGGGCGCAGCCGCATGATATCGGCTGGGTTCTTCCAATCAGAGGCCGGCCTTCCTCTCTGCTGCAGAGGAGCAATGCGGCGGCGGAGGAAGTCTGCGCCAACCATCCCTATGGTGAGCCCGGCCTCCCTGAGCCGTATGATCCTGGTAGCGGCAATCTCCAGCTTCTTGTCCTGGGGATCCAGATCGCTCCAGTCCATGCCACGCGCTGCTGGGGTCTTGCGAAGCTCACAGTATGGTGGCGGGTCGTCGTCAATGATCCAACACCATTCAGACCGGATTTCTCCCCATCTTGGGCGGAGATCCCCCTTCAGATAATGCTCCTTGGCGCCCAATCTTGAAATGAACGAGACGCCGACAGTGAGAGGCTCCCCCTTTTCAGCACGGGGAGTGAAGTAATGCCTGAACAGCGCGGTGTTGGGTGCGACGCCGACGAAGTTCTCGCACAGATGCGCGAATATTGCCATGGTGGATACGGCATTCGGTGTGAGATCCAGCAGACGGAGATTGAAGGTGCACATGACGTCGCTGAAGAAATCCGAGTACGGCGGGCAGAGCCCGCACCAAAGGTAGCAAGCGAAGAAGGGGTACTTGCTCACTTCGCTCTCGTCGGTGGCTGGACGAACGCGGGTGGCCGGATGCGCCTTGGTCCTCACGGCCCACATGCCTTGGAACTTGGCCTTCAGATCCGCCCCCGTGAGCGTCGGAGCGAAGAGCGCGTACTTCTGCCTCTTCAACTGCGCCTGGGTCTCCGTCCTTGAGGACTTCCCCGTCTTCCCCTTTTCTCCTTTGGGAGGCATGGCGAAGGCGGAGCTGAGGTCCGAGGGAGATGCGGACGCGCGCGGTGGCGGAGGATTGGGAAACCAGTTTGTTTTGGAGCGGAGGAAGAAGAAGGCGGAGATTTGGAGATCGAGAATGGTGAGAGGAGTGTGTGAGTGCTTCTGCAGGTCCCTCCTTTTATGGGGAAAGATGCGGAACCATCTGCCTCTTCGTCATTCGAGATAACTGCGCACGCTTCCCACGCTCCGCTTTCAACACGCGACGCGTGGGAGAGCGTGCAATTAAACAGCGTAGAGACGTTTCGGCTTATCCCAGCCACGCGTGCCCGTGCACTGTTTGGGCCTGGCCCAACAACGCCCGGCATCGTGTGTGGCCCAGGCCCGGGGGCTCCTGTCGGTGTACTAGAATAGGGGTACCCTAGTACCCCGTACTTGTGCACGGGCAGTAGCAGCATCCCGCGGCCAGGCTTACGGGAGGACAGCCAGAGAGAAGCTCAAGATTATTAAGCCATTCAAGAACAAAGTATACAAAGCAAGATTCAAGGCCCCGGCAAGAGGAGCTTGCCGGGAGGGACAGTTGAGGCCCAGCCTGAGGTTTGCTGTAGCAGAGTACTTGCCGCGGCAAGGTACTTGCCCCGGCAAGTCATTGGCTGCGGCAAGGTATTGGCTGCAGCAAGATAGCAGCTGCGGCAAGGTACTTGCCCCGGCAAGTTACCTTGCGCGGCAAGCTATTGGTTGCGGCAAGCTATCAAGTGCGGCAAGGTCTTGCCGAGGCAAGCGTTACTGTACCACTGTGCTACTGTGCTGCTGCTCCAGTGCCTCTGCCAGCGTGGCGCTCTGGGTCCTTCCAAGCGTGCGTGGCAGGGCACTGTGTAGACGGCGGTACTCTGTAGCTAGCGGTGCAAGAGCAGGTGGGATAGGCTTTTCCCACGTCCAAGACGTCCAGATACATGTATCTGGATAGCTAAGGCATGGGCATTTAATGCCCCTGTCCCCTGACGTCAATGGTAGGTAGGACATGTCATCCTAGTAATAATAGCCTTACTGTAGCAACTTTCCACCTCTACCTTTACTGTTTGCCACCTGTTGGTGACCCCTTTGTGCGTATAAAAGGAGGCCCATGGGCAACGTGGGGGGGGTTAGGAACTCAGAGATTGAGAACTCCAGTATTGTACGCAGCTACTCTGTACTGTAGCGCTTCTGGAGCTAGAACAATCATCCAAATAATATACCAAAAAGCAGGAGTAGGGTTTTACGCATCCGTGCGGCCCGAACCTGGGTAAATCTCTCGCGTGCGCTATCGTGTTCTTCGCTAGATTTGCTCTTCGTGCGACCGTCTCTCCCTGCCGAACGTAAAAGGGGTCCTTCCCTGGGTCCCATAGGTGATCGTGGATTCGTCCCCGACACACTTAAATGTCTTTAAAAGGTCAAATGACCCCTGAAATTTTCCAAATTTTCACATGAAAGTTGTATTAGTGCACGTTAAATGTAGAAAAATTTTGAAGGCCGTAAGAGTAAGCTATCTCCCGTTCGTCATCAAACATCCATTGTTCCCTCTCGGAACCACGAGCCTTCTAGTGAGTTGCTCCGGTTTGTGAGGGGTGTGTGTCCAAACTTTCGTCAAACAGGCCAATTTTTTTACCACATCATCTTGGTGGCATGACATTACATCAAGCAAGGTTTCATGTTTTTCTGGTAATTTTTTATTTTTTTGGAATTAAAATGCCATGGCACTCCATGCATGTGTCCATGCTGTGAGACCAATATGTTTGAAAATTCCTTCTAATTTACTGCACATGGAATTAACTCGCACACAAGTACACAAATATAATTTTTCAAACCATTTTGGTTAGCCGTTGCATGTAGATGTAGTTCAAATTTGAATTACGGTCATTAAATGGCTAGAAAATCACTTAAATGTCTTTAAAAGGTCAAATGACCCCTGAAATTTTCCAAATTTTCACATGACAGTTGTATTAGTGCATGTTAAACGTAGAAAAAATTTGAAGGCCGTAAGAGGAAGCTATCTCCCGTTCATCATCAAACATGCATTGTTCCCTCTCGGAACCACGAGCCTTCTTGTGAGTTGCTCCGGTTTGTGAGGGGTGTGTGTCCAAACTTTCGTCAAACAGGCCAATTTTTTTACCACATCATCTTGGTGGCATGACATTACATCAAGCAAGGTTTCATGTTTTTCTGATCATTTTTTAATTTTTTGGAATTAAAATGCCATGGCACTCCATGCATGTGTCCATGCCGTGAGACCAATATGTTTGAAAATTCCTTATAATTTACTGCACATGGAATTAACTCGCACACAAGCACAAAAATATGATTTTTCAAACCGTTATGATTAGCCGTTGCATGTAGATGTAGTTCAAATTTGAATTACGGTCATTTAATGGCTAGAAAATTACTTAAATGTTTTTAAAAGGTCAAATGACCCCTGAAATTTCCCAAATTTTCACATGACAGTTGTATTAGTGCATGTTAAACGTAGAAAAAAATTTAAAGGCCGTAAGAGGAAGCTATCTCCCGTTCGTTATCAAACATGCATTGTTCCCTCTCGGAACCATGAGCCTTCTAGTGAGTTGCTCCGGTTTGTGAGGGGTGTGTGTCCAAACTTTCGTCAAACAGGCCAATTTTTTTACCACATCATCTTGGTGGCATGACATTACATCAAGCAAGGTTTCATGTTTTTCTGATCATTTTTTAATTTTTTGGAATTAAAATGCCATGGCTCTCCATGCATGTGTCCATGCCGTGAGACCAAAATGTTTGAAAATTCCTTCTAATTTACTGCACATGGAATTAACTCGCACAGAAGTACACAAATATGATTTTTCAAACCGTTATGGTTAGTTGTTGCATGTACATGTAGTTCAAAGTTGAATTACGGTCATTAAATGGCTAGAAAATCACTTAAATGTCTTTAAAAGGTTAAATGACCCCTGAAATTTTCGAAATTTTCACATGACAGTTGTATTAATGCATGTTAAATGTAGAAAAAATTTGAA
Organism: Thinopyrum elongatum; assembly: GCA_011799875.1. Classification (NCBI taxonomy): domain Eukaryota; kingdom Viridiplantae; phylum Streptophyta; class Magnoliopsida; order Poales; family Poaceae; genus Thinopyrum; species Thinopyrum elongatum. The sequence goes on along the minus strand of CM022302.1, from coordinate 78,899,179 downwards.
GGCCGTAAGGGGAAGCTATCTCCCGTTCATCATCAAACATGCATTGTTCCCTCTCGGAACCACGAGCCTTCTAGTGAGTTGCTTCGGTTTGTGAGGGGTGTGTATCCAAACTTTCGTCAAACATGCCAATTTTTTACCACATCATCTTGGTGGCATGACATTACATCAAGCAAGGTTTCATGTGTTTCTGATCTTTTTTTAATTTTTTGGAATTTAAATGCCGTGGCACTCCATGCTTAATTGTGTCATAGCCGTTAGACCAATATGTTTGAAAATTCCTTCCAATTTAATGCACATGGAATTAAATCTCACACAAGTACACAAAATATGAATTTTCAAACCATTATGGTTAGCTGTTGCATGTACATGTAGTTCAAATTTGAATTACGGTCATTAAATGGCTTGAAAATCACTTAAATGTCTTAAAAGGTCAAATGACCTCTGAAATTTTCCAAAATTTGACATGACAGTTGTATTAGTACTACAAATTTTCTCGTACATTTAAAACACCATCCATTGCCACTTTACTCCAAATTCGTCTTTCACAGCTAATAAAAAATATAGAGAACATCACACACAGTTTTTTTGTAGGAACCGTTTGCGATGAAAATTTCTGGGTCTATTTAAGTCTTCCTCCTTAAGCTTCACCGACTCATCTGCTCCAGTGCCGGCAACCACCGAATCCACGAATCCCGATCCCCATTCCTGCACCCCTTTCTTGCAAAGATGATGCCGTGGAAACGCTTTGTGAAGGCCCGTACGATGGCCGCGTCCTCCCCGAGCGCCGCCGCCTGCACCAAGAGTGTGGCCGCCTACGTCGAGAGTGCCACCGCATCCGCATTGAGCGCAGCCGCATCCGTCGAGACTGCATCTGCAGCAGCCGACAGGGCAGCTACAGCAGCCGAGACGGCTACAGCTGCTGCTGCGACGGCGGCTGCAAACGCCAAGAGCGCTCGAGCTGCCGTCCGTGCCACCGATGTCGCCCTGGCCCGGGTCAAGGCCATCCATGCCAATATATTCCAGGCCACCTCGGAATCCAGCATGCAACCCATGTCCGAAAAGGCGGTGGTGGCCATGGAGCACCATCTTCCTCATGAGATCGCCGAGCGGGAGCTAGAGATGCACGAGGCGGCGGAGATCGAGGAGCGCTGGGAGGAGGAATTGCGCTTGGCCGAGGTCGAGGTAGAGAAGAGTCTGTCCGTCGAGGAATCGGCGGTCGAGTACCAACGTGAGCTCTGGCACGGCCACTACTATGAGTGCTACAACCTTGAGGGCGGCACCGAGGACGAGGACGCGGTCGACTTCAGTTGGGGTGACGCGGAGTCCACCAACGGCGGCATTTCGCCAGGACAATTCATCGACGTCTCATCTCACACCAGCAATGCATAGGCCGGCACGGCGGCGGATTTGTTAAAATTATGCGTACTTAGGCTTTGTTTTTAATGCTGGTCTTTTGTTAGAGCAATGTTTAGGTCAACTGGCTCTGTTTAATTACTAAAATTGCTCGATTCAGTAACTGTGGTCTGTGTGCTGTACGCTCTTTTGTGTGCCCAAATTAGCAAGCGATGTTAAATTATGCAATGACGTACCCGGGGAAATTTCCACCAAAATTTGAATTATCAAACTCATCCCATGCACGTAAAGCAGAAGAATCGTTTGCGATGCACACAATCGTTCGAAGTGAATGGTGTCCGGCGGCACCGTGCGCAAAGTTTCCCTCCACATTTCGAAATTTTTGGCCTACCGCCAAAATATCTACCCCCACCCCCTTTTCTCCCAGACCACAAGTCACATTTCCCCTATTTCCTCCTTCCTTCCTTCCTAAGCTATAGCCGCTTCCTCGCTTGCTTCCTCGCTCTCGCCGTCTCGCATCCTACCGCTGGGGTCGCCATGGTCTTCTTCAATGACCTCTCCAGCGGTTCCTCCTCCGACGACGACTCCTTCACCACCCGGGTATGCCTCTCTTCTCTCTCTTGGGCTATGACTTGGAATGAAGGATTTTAACCCGGCGGTCGATTTGAGTCGCATTTCTTCCTCTTGTAGCTCCCTAGGACCATCAGTTGCAACGAATGGAGCGGGGTGGCTGAAGATCTGTCTACTCGTTGTCACCCTCAATCTCCATGCATGAAGCTAGTTGCGTTTGAATCTGTGGATAGTGGGAGGAAGTTTCTAGCATGTGCAAAGAAGGTTAGACCCTCTTTCGTTGTTACAAATCATTTGTTAGATGTGATTTAGACACTGTCATGGTCCCAACCCATTCATAACACACCTTCAACCAAACGCATCCTAAGACAGTGTCACAGTTTGTACCTAGTATCTAAAAATGTTGCCATCTCATCAGCGGTGCCATTAGAAAATTATTTGGCACCACTTCAGCAGTTTGTGCAGCCAACTTTGGTCCACACATCCGAGCAGCCAAGCAGTAAAATACTAAATCTTTATGGCACGAAGGAACTGGGCATCAGAGCAACTAGGTGCTCCGGAGTCCGGGTCCCTGATTTTTTTCCGCTGCATCGGCTCGCCAGTGCAGGGCACCGGTGCGAGATGTAGCAACAGTTGTGTTTACACCGGTTTTGGCATACATAGTGTACGGCCTTAGTGCTATAGGTTCTATGTTACTAAATTTGTGCATGTACACACCTGTTAGTATCAATTTGCTGTCATCCAAACACTGTCACTATGCTGTTGCAGTTATATTTACCTCCCTCATAAAATGTTCAATTTGTTATTTATAGTAGTACATGAGTAAGAACTTGTAGCATTGTTGTAGTTAATTATAGCTTCTGATGTTTTAGAATTTGGTTGTTGTCTCAGTAGCAATTAATTCATTTGCACATTGATCTTTTTTAGAAGATATGTCATAATTAACCTGTTTCTTCAGTTTTTCAAAATAAGTATTGGTGATTTTCTATGTTGCTATAAACCCATTTCCCCTACAATTGTTACTGATCTAGTTTTAAATATTATAGGATGAACGGAAGTGTTCTTACTTGGAGTGGGTTGATCAAGAGTGGCCACAGTCTTTGAAGATGTGCCTAGCAAAGCTCTGGAGCATGTATGAGGAAGAGAACAGAGGTAGGCTTAGAGAAAGTGTTGTCAATGCTGAAGAATATTTGAAGATGCGGGATAAAAAGAGGAAGATGGAGAATGAGCTCAGATTTTTTAAATCAGACTTTGCTAAGATGGTGTTGGCGAAGGAGGAGGCACTTTCCCAGTTGGCCAGTCCAAAACAGGTTCTTATTGAACTGAAAGCAGAGGTGGATAAGATGAGCCTGGATGATCTCGATTAGGGAAATGAATATATTGTTCTAATATTGTTCTTATGAAGTTGAATTGCTATATGCTGTGTTGTGCTGTTTTCAGGTAGCTATCGAACTGTCACTATAGGAATCAGGAACTTTGCCGTCTGCCATGGCTGACGGCAAAGGCATGCCTGGCGGATGGCAAAGGCCTTTGTCGTCAGCCAGCAGATGGCAACATGTCTGGCCGAACAAACTACGGCAAAGGGCACTTTGCCGTCTGCTGGCTGACGGCAAAGATGCAAAGGTCTTTGCCGTCGGCAAAGGACCTGGACGGCACACGTGGCAGCTTAGGGCCGTTAAGGGGTCAACGGAGTGCTTTGCCATCTGCTGGCAGACGGCAAAGACCTTTGCATCTTTGCCGTCTGCCAGCAGACGGCAAAGTACCCAAATATGCCAGCCTAGATGCCCCCCAGGTAGCTGCCACGTGGCATGCTATGCCGTCTGTTGGCAGACGGCAAAGATGCAAAGGTCTTTGCCGTCTGCCAGGAGACGGCAAAGCAACCATATAGGCCAGCCCATTGCCCCCAGGTTGCACAGGTAGCTGCCACGTGGCAGCTTTGCTGTCTGCTGGCTGATGCCAAAGCTCTTTGCCGTCTGCCAGCAGACGGCAAAGCTCTTTGTCGTCTGCCAGCAGACGGCAAAGAGCCTGTATAGCCCCTGTTTTTTCTGTTTTTTTTAATTCATTCAATTTCACAGATATATATATACACATTTGAAAATACTTTCAACAAGCATAACAACACATATACATACCAAATCATATCCCTGCCATATGGATATGATCATCCAACACATATACATACCAAATCAAAAGTCCATATGCAACATATATAGCTAGCCAATATATCCAACAACAAGCATACAATGGTTTCATCCATACATACATATATAGGTAGCAAGTTTCATATTGTTCATCCTACAAAATCAAAACAAAAAGGAAGCACAAGGAGAAGAGTAGACTCCATCAACGCAAGCTTCCTCATCTAAAGCAAATCTGCAAATTGGGAAAGAAGAAAGTTAGAAGAAGAAGAAGACTAGCTAGAAGAAGAAGACTAGCTAGAAGAAGAAGAAAAAGAAGAAGAAGAAGAAGAAGAAGAAGAATTTTTCTTCTCTTTCTTTTTCTCCTCTCCTCTTCTTTATCTTCTTCTTCTAACTAAGGTAGGTAAAAATGCCATTTTTTAGCTAAGCTAGGTAAAAATGCTAAGTGTAGGTCATTTTAGATCTAAGCTAGGTAAATAGGTCATTTTGGAGCTTAGTAAGGTTATTATGTCATTTTCGAGGAAAATAAGCTAAGTCTATGTCATTTTGGAGGTAACAAAGATTATCATGCCATTTTTGACCTAAGTATGCTAAGTATGTCATAAATGAAGTGAAGAAGCTAAGTATAGGTCATTTGTTAGCTAACCTAGGTAGTTATGCCATTTTTGACCTAAGTAAGCTAATTATGTCATAAATGAACTAGGTAAGCTAAGTATAGATCATTATTGAGCTATCCTAGGTAGTTATGCCATTTTTTTAGCTAACTAAGCATATTAAGTCATTTAGGAGGAAAAATGCTAAGTATAGGTCATTTTATAGCTATCCTAGGTAAAGTATAGGTCAACTAAGCTTATTATGTCAATTTGGGGAAAAATAAGGTAAGTATAGGTCATTTTTGTGCTAACCTAGCTGATGATGCCATTTTTGGGCTAACTTACGTATTTATAGCTCATTTTTTATCTAACTTAGGTAATTATGCCATTTAGGAGGAAAATAAGCTAAGTATGCATTTGTTAAGCAAAACACTAGAGAAAACTTACCCTCATCACAACAAATGCGATGAAGATCGCAACTAAGGTAACAATTTATCCAACGACATAATGATACCAAGCCTCATTATCAATGGCATATTTTCTAATCTTCTTAATCTTCAAGCGCATTGCATCCATCTTCAAGCGCATTGCATTCATCTTCATCTTGTGATCATCGACGACATCGGCAACATACAACTCCAATGCCATCTTCTTCTCGACAAGAGGGTTGGTTGCAAATTCCGGTTCACATACCTCCTAGATTAAAATATCTCTATGTCAACTTGATGGCCATAATTGTCATAAATGCGAAATGCAACAAATAGTTATAAAAGAAAATTTACCACATCCGAATCATAAAGCGGGCGAGGGGCGACGGGGACGGATATCAAGACCATGGCACTATGTATAAGAAACAATCATACAAAGTAAGAAAATTATACAAGTAACTATATAAATCATACAATCATACAAGTAACTATATAAATCAAGTACAACATAAAAAATTGAATACCTAATAATAATCTGGATCGTCGGGTTCAATAAATGCTCCGGGATCAATAAATGCATCATCATCATCACTATCAGTAATGACGTGCTCATCATCATCATTAATAAATGCATCGTCATGTGGAAGGCCACCTTTACGTAATCGGTCAAGCATTGACAGGTCATCCGCAGCAGTAACCTCTTCTAGTTCAGGCTCTTCTTGTTCCGGCTCAGGGGTGAAGTCGTGTTCACTGTCGCTGTCTACTTCAATGTTCTGGGGTGAAGTAGAGCGGTTCTTGAAACGTTTTTTGGAAAGACGTGTTTCTTGGAAGAATTCTCCTTAATATGTGTCTGGGTTAATGTGAGGTTCATAATCCTCTTCATTGGGAGGAGGTGGTCTAACACGTGGCGGCACTTCATAAACGACATCCCAGCCATTGAGATTTGGATCACTTTGATAGGCCCACGGTAGATAGAAAACTTGGGTTGCCTGTTGAGCCATAATATAGACATCGGGAACATCCAAATGGGTGCTTTGTTTGATTTCCACTAGCCCTATATGTTCATGAGTCCTTCTAGTCTCCTTCGGCTGGAACCAATAACATTTGAAGACTACGACGTTTGGTGGGTTTGCACCATAGAATTGAAGTTCATAAATTGCTTCAACTCTTCCATAATACTTAGTATCTCCTTCGCCGATAGCAGAGACACAACAATTTGTAGACTTTCGGTCGGCCATAGATAGCTCTTTGCCATAGGTACGAAAGCGATACCCGTTGATGTTAAAATATATTTATGTGCCTAATATGAAATTGGCAAACAGCTGTTTGATATGAAATGTGAATTTGCGTAATACTGGAATTATTAATTGTAAACAAATAAACCTGCTAAATGTGTCATGGAACTTTGCAAACGGTTCTAGCAGTAAAAGCGCTTGTGATGGATAGCCCAATGCCACACAGTTTTCTTCATCAAATCATGTGTGATGTAGTTGATAAAAGCAAACGGTTAACCAAGGCAGAGCGTGTGTGATAGTTACACCTATCACACACAAGCCTATACATAAACCTGTGTGGGATGTACATACGAACGGAAACGTTTTCCCTGGATTGACTGTGTGGGATGTACATACGAACGGAAATGTATTCCTTGGATTGACTGTGTGTGATATACATACGAACGGAAATGTTTTTATGGGATTCACCGTGTGGGATGTACATACGAACGGAAACGATTGGGTTTTGATGCCTCGCCCGATCGCACACGAGCTCATTTTGCCCCAACCTGTATGCCAGGAGGGCCTATCCCCGATGGTTTCTGAGTTGTGTGGGAAGGACCCCCTATCGCCCACACTCAATTGGCAACGGTTCCAAATGCCGTCGCGGAAAGGGGTTAAAAACTGTGTGTATAGCACCGACGCGTACCAGTGATAGCATTAGCGGGAGAATACAAAAAGCATGCAATAGGACAAAGTCCTTCTCGGCACTCTTGAGGACAATCCTCACATTACGTTACCAATCATAAATTTTTAACTAGATATTTAACAGCTATTCAATTTTAATAAGGAGGGTGGAAACGCGAGCCATTCTTCTACAACTATTATGCATATAACACTTAGACAATGTTCATAATTAATTGCACTGAGAATTAAACAAGTTAATTCTACAGGGCGCTCCCACTCAAATCAATATCTCTCATAATTGATTGTGAGTGATTCAAGACCCATATTACAATTCCACGCCAAGGATGTATCCATCTCAAGTGACAAGAATTGCAATTGGTAGGCCAACTTGCCAATCACATCTCTATGTGACTCTTGTTCATCTTTCGATGTGTGTGTTCCGAGCTCATGACTTTCATGCCTGAACGTCAAGACAACAAAGTGATCTCGCTGCGAGGTCTCAACTCACCCGCCTCACACTTCTCTAATCGTTCGTACCCATGTATCCATGTGATACCCCGAAGAGATAGGTGCCATGATGGTGCTACACTTGTGAGAACACTAACTACTTGATATTGTTGTGAGAGAACACCCTAATAAAAGTGACTACTGCGCAATCAAGAAGGGTGCATCATAAGGGATAAACATATCAGGCAATTCATAATAGCATCATATGGTATAGCCCTTTCTGACGGAGAAGTCTTTAATTTCTTCATCTTCGGCATTTGCGTCGGTGTTCACCTTCATGGAGTTTGCCACCACCTTGTCGATGCACTAGATAATATTGCTATCTCTATAGCTAATAAAATAAGTGCATTACTTAAGGTTGACACGCAGGTCATTAAAGTGACAATCATATGGCTCCAGCCATCATGCCGAATCATGACACGCAGGTCATGTTAATTTATACATCATATAGTCATCTCATACATAATCAAATTATTATGAGCACCGCTATACCACATCACATGCAAACCATCCAGCAAAACCAAGTTAGACGCCTCTAATCGGTTCATACAAGATTCATTTTACGTGGCTTCTAAGGTTTCGAAACAAGCCGAAGCTACCTACGTCCATCATCAAGTATGATCATCCAAGTCGCTAGATTAACATTGCGGGGTGTATGAAACATGAGATAATAAAATCTCCAGCCCCATACTAAACTTCGTCATACTCATGACCCCCGTGCAGATCATATCTGCATTGCCCTTTTGCCTGTGAAATTTCATCTTTCTTTCTAACTATGGTGGATTTCAACAAACTGTTAGCACTTCGTTGATCAATCAGGATTGCGGATTACCAGAACATTGGCATTCCACCATGCCGTTATCAAGATCAGAAATATGCAAATTCCAAGGAAGCAACAAGAACATCGGGTAACAGATTTCATCTGCAACCCGCACAAATAATTTTCAATAGTAGAACTCATCTACTACAAATTATATTATGCAACACCCATACATCTCTATGTATTCTAGATCATAACCTGCATCTACGCATATCACAGCTCATGATGCCATTGTAGGGTAACGCAACAGAAAACAAAAAAATTCCGACCTACGCACCAGCCCAGGACCACTATGAAGACTGCATACAAGGTTTGATCTTTTCGTTACCGACTCATAGCGCAGCTGAAGTAGAGTCGATGATGATCGGCGGTGCAGATCCCCACAGCTAGGATTTACAACCTCCCAACCGCGAGGATGTACTCCCTCATTTTCCCCTCAGACAGCCCTCCGGGTGGCAGTCGGACAGTCCCTCAGACGGTGTCGCAGACAGCCCTTCGGGAGGACCCACAAAACTCGGACGGTCACTCGGACAGCCCTTCGGGAGGATTCACAAAACTCGGGCGGTCACTTGGACAGCCCTTCGGGAGGCACTCTCAAAACATCCCCTCGGGCACCAAGATCGAAACTACGACCTCTCTATGGGGTTGCACACATACGGTGTCATCTATCCGGCACGGCTTCGTCGTATAGAACTATTTCCTGCCGGAACCCAAACAGCCTTTCGGCTCTACAAAACTCTTTTCATGGGAGGGAGAGAGAAGCCAGACAAGTCAATGGCATGTGTATGAGAGCAAGGATGAGGTTTGGGCAGCCCCCTCACCTCCTATTTATAGGGAAACCAAGGGGTATAGGGGCCATTCAAAAAACCCAAAAATGCCCATGAATGGACTCCTACACAAGGGCATAAACGGGAAGTAATTGAGCAAGTGGGGCCCCATGGAGGAGTCCCCAAAGGGGGGGGTTTCTTAGCCCCTACGCCTTCTAGAAACCTTTTGCAAAAAGCCCTAAAAGGTGGCTTTCCTTAAAATATCCAAAAAGCACTTTCACTATTCATGATGACATTTTTCAGCGTCCGTTCGAACTGAAAATATTTATGTGGGCTTAGAACATTTACAGTACCCACTAAAATAATTTTCAATGCATTCTCGAACAATTCCGGATTAGTGATTTTCATCTACGAAAAGCATCTGAAGTGGTTCCGGCAGCTGCGGAACATTTTTGGTTTTTATCCTGGAAAATTCCCAGAAGTTTCCAGAATAATTCTGGCACCCTCCAAGAATTATCAGGCATGTCCCAGAACCAATTTGACTTAATGGAATACCCTGAAACAACTTTTCGGTTTTACCAAAACTATTCCGGTGTTCTCTCTCCGGAACTTTTCCGGTGCGTCCGAAACTTTGTCGGTGAATTTCTCTCAGACTCCCTGTCTAGTATTCAGCAGATAGATTACCCTTAAGCATGTGACCCTATAGGTTCGGTGAAGTATAGACATGGCCAGAACTCTTTCCGATCAATGATCAACATCGGAGCCGTGGACACCCATATTGACCCCTATACCCACACGAATAAATATTCGAGTGAACCTCCAGTTGCCGTGTGCTATTCTTGTTGCTTCGCGATATGTTACAAATACCCGAGGTGAGACTTATCGGCATCCCCGTGGATAAAATACTTGTCCACTATGCCAGTTACCTCGTTACCGGCATTTGTTCTCTTTTCTCGTTCCTGTGTTCCGGCATCCCTGTGATCAAATCACAAAGTGTCTGGCGAGATGATGGTGGATACCGTAACATCGAAAGGGCCCAGAGATATCTCTCCATCGTCGGAGGAGCAAATCCCAATCTTGAGCTATCAAGTTACTTGACATACTCTCCCATGAACCCGTAAGCCGCCGTAATAGCCACCCAGTTACGGATGACGTTCAACAAACCCCAAAGTTCATGAATCAAGCATGAAGAAACTCGATACTCTCATGGTCTAAGGAATTATGCAAACGTAAACTTCCTCTGTGTTATTAACCATTAACTTGTGACGAATGTATCTCATAGCATAACATCAATTGGGTTGATTCAACACAAGTGTTCTACTAACATTGTGCCCTCAAAGTTGTCGGCATTGTCATGCCCATGATCAGGAAAATAGAACCATCATGCAACACTTGAGCTAGTCTTAGAGGCCAGACTAGGAATACATTTTACCGTTTATCATTCCACACGTGCCTATGAGTCTTCCTTCAAGCCTCGTGTTATTGTAGACTCGAGAACCATAGTAGTTATAGCATGGAACATAAACATAATGATGAACTAGTATTTCCTCTAGGGCATATCTCCTACAAGATTGACAATAAATGCACTAGGAGAACTAGCCCCAATTAGCACCTCTTGGGTGGGATATTTGTTTTTGGTGGGTTAGATGCAACTAGCGAAAACTAGCCCTCATGTTTGGATACTTTATGGCTATTTGAGCCCAAACTAGCTCAAACTAACTGTGACCCGTGGATCCAAACAGGGCCAATAACTAGTGTACTTAGACCTGCACAATACAAGTTTGAATGACTATGTTTACTTGTTTTTAAATATTAGGCATGTTGTAGTTAATAACACACCTTTCCACTTGTTGTTTTTAAATATTAGGTTTTTAACAATTTGGTCTTGCACATGTAGGTCCTGCTGTCAGAGGTTCTGACCCACTGTTCGACCCTTTTTGCATATGGAGAAATGAGTTGTCCATGAATATCAGTCAAGTCAAGAAACTCAGAAAGATTGTTAAGATAAATAAATTGGCTTTTTTATTCCTTTGCCCCATTTCCAATCTAGATAAGATATTTATGCACATCCTTGTTTTTAGGCCTTTCCAAAGCAGTTCACTGATGATTACCTCTCAAACCACCTGTATGGTCAGGAGGCGAGGAAGGTATTCATACAACACCCACGGTTCAATATTGAAGTGTTCCTGAAAAGGACGAAGGATGGACGGTCAATCATCCACAGGCACTGGCCTAAAGTTGCAAAGACCTTCAACATCAATGAAGGCTCAATATTCGCCTTCCGCTTCAGCAGTTTTCCAGATGAGATTCATCTGTCTATGTACCGTCTATGATGCTAATTTCAAAAGGTTATAGATGTTGCATGTGAAACTTGGTGCTGGTGTAGTTGTGTAATGGGGTAGCTGAGTGCTGAAGCTATAAGATGTTGTACTCTGATGTATTTCAATTATGAAATATTGTTTCCTTAATACGAAAATGAAATATATTGTGTGCTTAATATGAAATGTCAATTCGATTAATAAATGGATTATTAATAATAGGACAATTAGCCTGCTAATGGCCAATTAGCCTGCTAATTGGGTTTTTCTATTGCAAACGGTTATTGAGAAAATACCATGGGCGATGACCTCAGACAACGCACACAGTTTCTAGGAATAAAACGTGTTGGATCAATGAACAATCACACACGACTTCCTCTTGAAACTGTTTGCATTAGGCCACCATGCGCAAACATTTACTACATAAAAAGTGTGTGTGATGGACAACCTATGCCACATAGTATCTTCTACGCACCGTGTGTGATGCATTCAACAACACAAATGATAAAATTGTTAATATCGTGTGCAATGGCAACGCTATCACAAACGATTTAATGAGGAAAATTGTGTGTGATGTACCTGCAAACGGAAACATTTTCCTTGGAGTGACTGTGTGGGATGTATATACGAACGGAAACGTACTTCTTGGATTGACTGTGTGGGATGTCCATACTAACGGAAACGTATTCCTTGGATTGACTGTGTGGAATGTACATGCGAACGGAAACGTTTAGCCGGGACTGACTGTGTGGGATGTACTTACGACTGGAAATGATTTGGCCTGTATAATTATATTTTTTTAGCACAACTGTACGTATAACCATATTTGATCGCTCGCCCGTCACACACGACCTCATTTTTTCGAGCGTGTGTGGCCGGAGGTCCTATCCCCGACGGTTTCTGGGTCGTGTGGGAAGGACCCCCCTATCGCACACACTCACTCAGCGACGGTTCAGAATGCCGTCGCGGAAAGGTGTTAAAAACCGTTTGTATAGCACCTCATTGTACCAATGATGGCATGAATACTTCATAAATTATAGATACGCTAGAGACGTATCACCTCCTTGTCCTTTAAGTGAAATCTCATGAGCAACTATTCTTCCAATGACTTTCGTGGGATTAAGATCTTTGTAGTTGGGAATCATTTGGATCAATGTGCACATGGAATCTGATATGTCTCCGTCGTATCTACTTTTCCTAACGCTTTTCCTCTTGTTTTGGACTCTAATTTGCATGATTTGAATGAAACTAACCCGGACTGACGCTGTTTTCAGCAGAACTACCATGGTGTTGTTTTTTGTGCAGGAATAAAAGTTCTCGGATTGGAACGAAACTTTGCGAGGATTTTTTATACAATAAAAGAAAATTTCTGGAGCCAAGAACCACCGGAGGGGGGCACCTGGGTGGGCACAACCCACCAGGGCGTGCCCCTCCCCCCTCCTGGCATGCCCAGATGGGTTGTCCCCACCTGGTGGCCCCGCAGACCTCAACCCTGACACTATAAAATCACATTTTCGGAGAAAAAAATCAGGGAGAAAGAATTATCATGTTTCGCGAGACGGAGCCACCGCCACCTCCTGTTCTTCATCGGGAGGCCAGATCTGGAGTCCGTTTGGGGCTCCGGAGAGGGGGATCTTCGATCTTCGTCATCACCAACCCTTCTCCATCGCCAATTCCATGATGCTCCCCACCAAGAGTGAGTAATTCCTTCGTAGGCTCGCTGGTCGATGAGGAGTTGGATGAGATTCATCATGTAATCGAGTTAGTTTTGTTAGGGCTTGATCCCTAGTATCCATTATGTTCTGAGATTGATGTTGCCATGACTTTGCCATGCTTAATGCTTGTCACTTTGGGCCCGGGTGCCATGATTTCAGATCTAAACCATTTATGTTATCACCATTATATCTATGTTGTAGATCCGATCTTGCAAGTTATAGTCACCTACTACGTGTTATGATCCGGCAACCCCGGAGTGACAGAAGTCGGGACACTTCCCGGTGATGACCGTAGTTTGAGGAGTTCATGTATTCACTATTTGTTAATGCTTTGTTCTGGTTCTCTATTAAAAGGAGGCCTTAATATCCCTTAGTTTCCATATGGACCCCGCTGCCACGGGAGGGTAGGACAAAAGATGCCATGCAAGTTCTTTCCATAAGCACGTATGACTATTTACGAAATACATGCCTACATTATATTTATGAACTGGAGCTAGTGTCGTATCGCCCTAGGTTATGAATGTTATATGATGAATATCATCCAACGAATTCACCGATCCAATGCCTATGAATTTCTCTCATATTGTTCTTGCTAAGTTACTACTGTTATCGTTACTGTTACACTTGCTACAAAATCATTGCTATCACTGTTACTGTTACTATTGTTGTTGCTACTACTATCAAAACTATCATATTACTTTGCTACTGATCACTTTGCTATAGATAATTAATCTCCAGGTGTGGTTGAATTGACAACTCAACTGCTAATACTTGAAAATATTCTTTGGCTCCCCTTGTGTCGAATCAAGAAATTTGGGTTGAATACTCTACCCTCAAAAATTGTTGCGATCCCCTATACTTGTGGGTTATCAAGACCTTTTTCTGGTGCCGTTGCTGGGGAGCATAGCTATATTTGTTGAGTCACTTGGGATTATTATCAAGTTATCACTATGAAGAATCTGAAGGACGCAAAGACTAAGATTATTCCCTCTAGGATGAGGGGAGGTAAGGAACTGCCATCTAGCTCTGCACTTGATTCACCTTCTGTTATAAGTAGACTTGCAACACCACCACATGCAATTAATTCTGATATGTCGCAAGTTATTAATGATGCTACTTCTGCTATGAATGATACTCATGATGATGCTAGTACCCTGCTTGATGATAATGTGCCACTAGGTGAATTTCTTGATGAACAACTTGCTAGAACTAAAGCTTTTGAGAATGCTGAAACTGATGAAATTGTTGAAACTGATGAAGAGCTTGAAACTGAAAATCTTGAAACACATATTAGATCTAGTTCTCCTAGATATGAATTTCCTAAGATACCAGAAGGCTATGTTATGGATGAGGAGACAACTAGAGACTTTCTTGCTTTCAATGATAGGGATGATCTTAAGAAATTGTTATGCAAACTGAAAGAAAAATCTTTGAATGCTAGAATGAAATATGGTCCTAAGTTTGCTACTTCACCTATCTTTGTTGATGATAAGGATTATGAATTCTCTGTCGACCCAGAGTTAATTACTTTGGTTGAATCTGATCATTTCCATGGTTATGAAACTGAAACTGTTTTGGCACACCTTACTAAGTTTAATGACATAGCCACCCTTTTTGCTAATGATGAGAAAATTCGCTATTATTATATTCTCAAATTATTTCCGTTCTCATTAAAGGGTGATGCTAAGAATTGGTATAATACTCTTGCTCCTGGTTGTGTGCGAAGTCCCCGGGATATGATTTATTACTTCTCTGGGAAAAAAATTCCTGCTCATAAGAAACAAGCTGCCTTACAGGAAATATTTAACTTTGTGCAAATTGAAGAAGAGAGTCTCCCACAAGCTTGGGGGAGGCTTCTCCAATTGCTTAATGCTTTGCCTGATCATCCTCTTAAGAAAAATGAAATACTTGATATCTTCTATAATGGACTAACCGATGCTTCTAGGGATTTCCTAGATAGTTGTGCTGGTTGTGTTTTCAGGGAACGAACTGTTGAACAAGCTGAAGAATTATTGAATAACATATTGAAAAATTATGATGATTGGATCCTTCCTGAACCACCACTTAAACCTACTCCGAAGAAGAGGGGCATCTTATATCTCAGTCCTGAAGATATGCAAAAGGCAAAGAAATCTATGAAGGAAAAAGGTATTAAAGCAGAGGATGTTAAAAATTTACCTCCTATTAAAGAAATACATGGGCTTGAAACACCACCACCACCTAAGGTGGTAGAGGTAAATTCTTTACTAAAGTTTGATGAAGGTGATATTCCTTATAACAAACATCCTAGTCAATGCTTATATGAATTTGATAATTACATTAGAAAGCAAGATCATTTCAATGCAAATGTTATGAAACAATTGAAATACAATTCTGATATGATAGCTCGCTTAAGTGACTTGCTATTTAGAATTACCAATGATGTTAGAGGTGTAGGAAAACATGCCTCTATGGTTCAAACTCAATTAGAACAAGTTGCTAAATCTCAAAGAGAGTTGTTAGATGAAATGAATAATAATATCAATGATCATGCTGTTAGAGTGATGACTAGAGGAGGTAGAATGACTCAGGAACCACTTTATCCTGAGGGACACCCTAAAAGAATTGAACAAGACTCTTAAAGAGTCAACACTGATGCACCTAGTCCTTCTAAAAAGAAAAAGAAGAAGAAGGATGGTAGGACTTTGCATGCCTCTAGTGAACCTGAAGTAGAAAAAACTCCTGTTAATGATAATGAAGTCTCTATTTCTGATGCTGAAACTCAATCTGGTAATGAACACTCACCTTCTGATAATGAAAAACATAATGATGAGGTTCATGAAGACACTCCAACAAATGATAAAGAACCATACAATGATGTTGAAATAGAACCAGCTGTTGATCTTGATAACCCACAAGTCAAGAATAAAAGATATGATAAAAGAGACTTTGTTGCTAGAAAAGATGGTAAGGAAAGAGAACCTTGGGCTCAAAAACCTATGCCCTTTCCACCTAAATCAACTAATAAGAAAGATGATGAAGAATTTGAACGCTTTGCTGAAATGCTTAGGCCAGTCTTTTTGCGTACACGCTTGACTGATATCTTAAAAATGCCTCCTTATGCAAAATACATGAAAGACATCATCACCAACAAGAGAAAAATACCAGAAGCCGAAATATCCACCATGCTTGCTAATTATACTTTTAAGGATGGAGTACCTAAAAAACTTGAAGATCCAGGAATACCAACTATACCTTGCTCCATCAAAAGAAATTATGTGAAAACCGCTTTGTGTGATTTAG
The DNA here is from genome assembly GCA_011799875.1 of Thinopyrum elongatum. NCBI lineage: Eukaryota > Viridiplantae > Streptophyta > Magnoliopsida > Poales > Poaceae > Thinopyrum > Thinopyrum elongatum. The sequence goes on along the minus strand of CM022302.1, from coordinate 78,882,787 downwards.
GAACTGGTGTTAGTGTTATGCCTTTCTCTCTATATAAAAGACTTGACTTGAATAAACTCACACCTACTGAAATATCTTTGCAAATGGTTGACAAATCAACTGCCATACCTATCGGTATTTGTGAGGATGTGCCCGTTCTTGTTGCTAATGTTACTATCTTAACTGACTTTGTTATACTTGAGATTCCCGAGGATGACAACATGTCGATTATCCTTGGTAGACCCTTCTTGAATACTGCAGGGGCTGTTATTGACTGCAATAAAAGCAAAGTCACTTTTCATATCAATGGTAATGAGCATACGGTGCACTTTCCGAAGAAACAATTCCAAGTGAATGGTATTAATGTTATTGAAAAATCTCCGACAATCACTATTGGAAGTTTTCAACTACCTCTACCTACTACCAAAAAGAAATATGAAATGCTTATTGTTGGGGATGTTCATATCCCCGTTGAGGTAACTTAGTGTTTTACGAAAGTTCTTCGGTTTCATGCTAATCGAAGGTGGTTGTTAATAAGACTTGATCAACCTTATTAATGAATCATTTTTGAGAGGTATGAAGTTGATGAATTCAGTGAGCACTACCTTCTGTCCTTTACTTTTACTTCCTATTTTTCTTAGTTAAATAAAATAAAATGCCATGCTTAGTCTGTTTTCTGAATTTTTCGTGCAATAAAAAATGACCCGAAAATAAAAGATCCCAGAATGCTCTGAAAATTTAATACGATTTTTTCTGAATATTTAAGAATTTTTGGTGCAAATAACTTCAAAGGGGGGGGGGCGCACCAGGTGGGCACAACCCACCTGGGCGCGCCAGCACCACCAGGCGCGCCCTGGTGGGTTGTGGTCCCCACGTGGGGCCCCTCACTTATGTTTTTAGCCCATGTCACCACCTACCTCCAGAAAAAATAACCATTGCTCTCTCTCTCTCGTGTTCTTGCTCTCAAACCCGTGGATTTTGATCTCTTTGCTCAAAGCTCCGTTTCTGAAACTGTTTTGGGGGATTGCTACCTGGTATGTGACTCCTCCATTGGTCCAATTAGTTTTTGCTTTAGTGGTTTATATTTTGAATAAATAGCTACTCTTGTTGCTGTTGTGGATGAGCTTGCATGTTGAATTCTTATAGTTCTAAGTAGTTTGAATGCTTGATATGGCCTCTATGCATCATTATGAGTAGCTGCTACCAATCTTATGAAGTTTTGTTGAGAAAATTTTTGTGGACTAAAAATTTCAGAATTTTATTCATAGGAAAAAGATGAGTATCTTTAGGAAGTTTGCTTCCAAGAAGAACTCCAAGGGGGTTATTGGGGAGTCATTGGACAATGACCTCCGCACCCGCAGAATGGTGGAGGTGCGGCTGTGCGAATGGCCGCATAACCCATTCATGGATGGAGCCGGAATTCGCCAAGAGTTTGCACAATTTGCTGCTAATGCCGGCCTCACCAACTTCATCGCAGTTGAGTGTGAACAGTATCATCTCCTCACAAATTCCTTTGTGCAAAGTTTCCATTTTCTGAGTAGGAATAACCCTCCTGAGGTGGAGTTTAATCTTTATTCTGAACCCCATCAGATACCACTTACTGAATTTTGTGACATATGCTTGATCCCTTCTGACGGGGAACCTGCCGAGTTCGAGGGCTTTTATCGTACTCTCTCAGTGGGAGATGAGAGAGAGGTGTCGAGTGTCACCATCACTAGCTTGCAGTTTCCTTCTGTGCATTATTTTGCTCTATTTATTACGAAGTGTTTACTTGCTAGAGAGAAGGTTGGCGCACTTAGTGCCCCCGATTTCGCTGTTTTACGTCGTGCACTACACAGCAATGACACTTATAGCTTAGGAGCTATTGTGGCACATCGCCTTCACCTTAACAGGTCCAAGAGTAAAATTCATGGCGGTATTTATGCTACTCACTTAGCAAGTCACTTTAACGTCCAGATACGCCAGCATGACTATTCCTTGCCCAAGGTTTATTTAGATCGCCAGGCTATGGCACATCATCACCTTATTGATGGCGAGAACATCACTATAGATATTCCCTACAACCTGGTTTTCAGCGAGAACACCCGTGATATTATTCTATTGCCTGCACCTGCTTTGTTTGATACTATTGCCAAGGGCGGATACAGGATCATGCCAGATGACATCATCGCCTACCGAAACAACCAGGCCGCAGCAGAGGACGAGCCTTAGGAGTGGGACGCTCGGGTGCCCGCTCCACAGCACTTCGAGGTGGGACCCGACGGTTAGTACATGTGGTGATTACCAAGCTAGGCCAAAAGCCTAAGCTTGGGGGAGTACGTATGCCCACCGACATTACATTCATGTTCACACATTTCATTCCAGTTGTCGGTGTCCACACTTTTTTTTCATTGTATTATCCGTGCTAGATTCATTTTCTCGCTTTCTTCTTGTGCGTTTGAAAAACTTTGAGAAAATCCAAAAAAAAATTTCCTGCTTCTTTTCGGTTTTTCTTTCTAGTTTAATTAGTGGTAGTATTAAAAGAAAACCCAAAATGATTTCATTGTTCTTCTTTTGCTTGTTGGGAGCTTCCCGTGTAAATAGTTTTTCTCGTTTTTGTTTTTTCTTTCTCTTTAATTTGTTCTCTTCAAGAAAAAGCTAAAAACTCCAAAAACATTTCAGTATGTTTCTCTGAAATTCTTTTCCTTTTATTGAGTCATACCGAGGAGAAGACCACGATGAAAATGTTGAGTGGCTCTCATATGCATTACTGATGATCTAACAGAGCCCAAATTACCTTGTCTTCTCCTTTTGAATAAAATGTTTGTAGATTCCAGCTTGGTCCATGGTACTCTTGCACTATTATCATTTTCATATCGTTTGGTCGTGAAAGTGAAAGGAAATAATGACGATATTTGGTGAACTGGCTGCGGCAGAGAGAAACGGGTATGAACTCGACTTGTTCTGTTTTTGTAAATATGTTTAACCTAGTATCCATGATTCAGCCTATTATGATCAAACATGTTTGCAATGACAATTAGAGATTATAGTTTCTCATGCCATGCTTAAGTAGCTAGGAGTGGATAATGATTTATCTTGGATGCCAACATTGCGTTAAAATGATTGTGATGTAGTATGATGATATGGTATCCTCCTCTGAATGTTCGAGTGGCTTGACTTGGCACATGTTCATGCATGTAGTTGAATCAAAACCAACATAGCCTTTATGATATTTATGTTCATGGTGTTCATATCCTACTCATGCTAGTATCCAATGTTACTTATGCATAACGCATGTTCATGACCGTTTTCGCTCTCTAGCTGGCCGCTTCTCAACCTAATTGCTAGCCTTCACCTGTACTATGCGGGAATACTGCTTGTGCATCAAAATCCTGAAACCCAAGTTATCCTAGATGAGTCCACCATACCTACCTATATGCGGTATTACCCTGTCGTCCTAAGTAAATTTGCATGTGCCACCTCTAAAAACTTCAAATAAATATCCTTTTTGTGTGTGCCTGGATTATTCATAGAGCGACAGGAGATAGTCAGTATCTTCCATGCTAAGCGGGTTATTCTCATGATGAGTGTTTATTCACTCGTCCTTGCACGAGAGGGGCGGTAATAGGGATTCCCAGTCCCGAATTCAAAATTGCAAATAATTAAACAAAACTCCCCCTGGACTGTTGTTGGTATGGACGGTACCCGTTGTTTCGTACCAGCCATGGAGTGTGATTGTTGGTGGAGGGGGAGTAAACCTTTACTTTTATCGCTTGGGAACCGCCACTAATGTGTTTAGCATGGAAGTTACCGATAACTAATGGTCGCGAAGTAAACGAGAAGGGTGCATTTCTCAAATTTTCATTTACCTCTGTTTTAAAAACTTGAGCTCTGGCACCACTGCAAATCACTGCTTCCCTCTGCGAAGGGAATATCTATTTACTTTTATGTTGTGTCATGACCTTCTCAAATAAGTGCCAGATCCTGAGAGCACTATTGTCATCCTCATGCATTGTGTGTAGCTAATGTTGGGTGCATCATGATTGGATCTTTTCTACCATGAATTACAATGTTTAGTCGCCGCTTGAACTTTGGAGGTGCTCTATATTTATGTTTTGCGGTCTCAGAAAGGGCTAGCGAGATACCACTATTGTCATATTATATCATGGTTGCTTTGACAAAGTGTTGTCATTTGAGATATCTTATTATTGCTCGCTAGTTGATTATGCCATTGATATGAGTTAATATAATTTTTAAGAGTTATTGTCGACATGGTTAGTCATGATCTTGGCTGAAAACCTGGGTGCTACTTAAGCTTATTTATGTAAACAAGAGCAAAAGAGTTCATAAATTTTTTTCTTTTCCACTTTCAATTTATCAACTGAATTGCTTGAGGACAAGCAAAGGTTTAAGCTTGGGGGAGTTGATACGTCTCCATCATATCTACTTTTCCTAACGCTTTTCCTCTTGTTTTGGACTCTAATTTGCATAATTTGAATGAAACTAACCCGGACTGACGCTGTTTTCAGCAGAACTACCATGGTGTTATTTTTTGTGAAGAAATAAAAGTTCTCAGATTGGAATGAAACTTTGCGAGGATTTTTTATACAATAGAAGAGAATTTCTGGAGCTAAGAACCACCGGAGGGGGCCACCTGGGTGGGCACAACCCACCAGGGCGCCCCCCGTTCCTGGCGTGCCCAGGTGGGTTGTCCCCACCTGGTGGCCCCGCAGACCTCAACCCTGACACTATAAAATCACATTTTCGGAGAAAAAATCAGGGAGAAAGAATTATCGTGTTTCACGAGACGGAGCCGCCACCACCTCCTGTTCTTCATCGGGAGGCTAGATCTGGAGTCCGTTTGGGGCTCCGGAGAGGGGGATCTTCGATCTTCGTCATCACCAACCCTTCTCCATCGCCAATTCCATGATGTTCCCCACCGGGAGTGAGTAATTCCTTCGTAGGCTCGTTGGTCGGTGAGGAGTTGGATGAGATTGCTACTTCTTGAGCTTGCATTGGTTTTTCCCTTGAAGAGGAAAGGGTGATGCAGCAAAGTAGGGATAAGTATTTCCCTCAGTTTGAGAACCAAGGTATCAATCCAGTAGGAGACAACGCACAAATCACCGAATACCTGCACAAACAGTCAAACAACTTGCACCCAACGCGATAAAGGGGTTGTCAATCCCTTCACGGTTATTTGCAAAAGTCAGATCTGATAGAGATAGGTAAAACTAAACAAAAGATAAAGTAAATTTTTTTGGGTTTTTTGGTTTATAGATCTGAAAATAAAAGATTGCAAAATAGTAGATCGGAAAGTAATATGATGGAAAATAGACCCGGGGCCATAGGTTTCATTAGAGGCTTCTCTCAAGATAGAAAATATTACGGTGGATGAACAAATTACTGCTGAGCAATTGATAGAAAAGCGCAAAGTTACGACGATATGTAAGGCAATGATCATGAATATAGGCATCACGTCCGTGTCAAGTAGACCAAAATGATTCTGCATCTACTACTATTACTCCACAAATCGACCGCTATCCAGCATGCATCTAGAGTATTAAGTTCATAAAGAACGGAGTAACGCATTAAGCACGATGACATGATGTAGAGGAATTAACTCAAGCAATATGATGAAAACCCCATCTTTTTATCCTTGATGGCAACAATACAATACGTGCCTTGTTGCCCCTACTGTCACTGGGAAAGGACACTGCAAGATTGAACCCAAAGCTAAGCACTTCTCCCATTGCAAGAAAAACCAATCTAGTTGGCCAAACCAAACCGATAGTTCGAAGAGAATTACAAAGATATCAAATCATGCATAAAAGAATTCAGAGAAGATTCAAATAATATTCATAGATAAGCTGATCATAAATCCACAATTCATCGGATCTCGGCAAACACACCGCAAAAAAGTATTACATCGAATAGATCTCCAAGAACATCGAGGAGAACATGGTATTGAGAATCAAAGAGAGAGAAGAAGCCATCTAGCTACTAGCTATGGACCCGTAGGCCTGAGGTAAACTACTCACGCTTCATCAGAAGGGCAATGGTGTTGATGTAGAAGCCCTCCTTGATCGAATCCCCCTCCGGCAGGACGCTGGAAAAGGCCCCTATATGGGATCTCACGGGTACAGAAGGTTGCGGCGGTGGAAAGGTACTTTCGTGAATGCCTCTGGTGGTTTGGGCATATAAGAGTATATATAGGCAAAAGAATTAGGTCAGAAGGTGCACGACGGGCCCACAAGGGTGGGGCGCGCGCCCTACTGTCGCGGGAAACCACGGCCACCTATGGGACCAGGAGGCCCCTTGCTGGTTCGGCAGGGGGGCGTCGCGTTGCACAAAGAGCAGAGGAGCGTGTGGCGGCACGGCAGAGATCACACAGGCATTTTTACCCATGTTCGGGCCGCCGTGAGGCATAAAACCCTACTCCTGCTTTGGTGGATTGATGGTGGAAAGGTGGTGGTGGAGCGTAGTAAACTTGCCCGGCAAGGGTTGCCTCAGGGCGGCAGTGGCTACGCGCGTATGGGGGTCTGAGTTATCCAACCTTCTCACCCTCTCTATGGTCACCATGTGCCTCCTTTTATAGATTAAGGGGTCACCACAATGGCAAAACAATCATTATGCACTGATGAGATAGCAAACAGCGCTATCATACCTAACTCTGCGGGCTGACAGGGCACATTAAATGCACCGCTCAATGTCACATCGTTGGTTACCCGGCAAGGCTTGCCGGGCTATCTCGCCAGCTCCATGCCTCCTCGCTTGGCATGTCGCAGGACGGGTGTCATCTGCAGGTGTTTCCTGTAGGGAGAGGCTGCCATGTGGTGAATGGCTACCACTTAGTCACTCCGTGGTTCGACACTGCATTGATCAACGACATGGGTCATGGTGGAGTAGTTGGTGAGGTGGTTTTGCCTTTGTGCGCCCCGGCAGGCCCTGCCGGGACGTCTTGGATGTCGTCTTCCGGGGGTGGCCTCGCCCCTTGCCGAGCTTGCCTGCCCAGCAAAGGAGGACCTTCTCCTAATGGTGCCTTGCTTCTTTGGCTTGATCTTGGTCCCTCTGATCTGAATGTTAGTCCTTTGAACCTCTCGGTCCCTTGTATTCTGAGTTGGGTTGGTGCTTCAATCTCGTCCCCGTGCCTGTGCACAGTCTGGGCAACAGACCCAGGGTTTGTTGCACCGACAGAAGCCCCCGGGCCTGCCCCGAACACGCTGCCGAGCGTCGTCGGGGTAGGGCCTAATAAGTGCACAGGCGGGGTCGCTGAAGAGGCTGGTCTCTTGAGGTCTTCCTTGCTTCTTCATTAGCCTTGATTCCGGGCCAGTTTCCATTTTCTCCGCGCGTCGTGCGCAATGCTGTGGAAGAACTTGGATCATGGCCTGCGGGTTCTCCTCGCCCCACGATCACGGCGCGGAAACTGCCATCCCACTTGCCTCCCGTTTCGCACGCACCTGCCACATGTTTCGCATGCATTGGGTGTGGTAGGTGGTGGATGCGGAGGGCACGGGGAGGAGTGCCATGGCCAAAAACCGAGTGCTGATGGTTGGCGCAGAGGGTTGGCCTTGATCCTCAGAGCTCTAGAGGGTGCAGCGAGGCCGTATTGGAGGAGCGGGGCGGCCATTTCCCATATGAGGAGCCAGCCCCTGCCTCGTCCACCTATAAAAAGGGGCAGGGGCGGTGCCTCTCTGCACACACTTCTTCTTCTTCTCCGCAACTTTTCCCTTCTAGCCATGGTGAGGGGGCGAGGGCGCGAAGGTGCCCCAGCGGCGGTGACGAGGGCTTCTACTCGACAGCGCATCCCTCCTCCTCCGGATCCTGTGGTGATGGAACCCGCTGTGAGGGGAGGAGGGAGGGGACGAGGTCGAGGTCGCCATGGTGCTCGAGGAGGAGGAGGGCGGGGCGGCGCCTTGGCTGCGCCCCCGCCGGCGGCTCCTCCCCCGATGGAAGGCCATGTCGGAGACCAACCTCGAGATTTCATCATCAGGCTGTACAAGCCCTTGTGTGGTCATCTTCGCCTTCCAACTCCCTTTGCGTGGGAGATGGAGCTCGAGCAACCGCACGCTCTGAGGTTGCACATGAGGGGATGTGGGAACGGCAGCATGTGGGTTGATGTTGACTTCCCTGCCCGTCATGTTATGTACCTTCCCCGTGGCTGGAAGACTTTCACCCGTGCCCACGGCTTCTCGGAGGGGCACGTTCTCCAGTTCAAACTAATGGAGAGTGGCCTGCTCTCCGTCATGATCATCAGGTGCTCGAGAGGTCGCTTAGGGTGCTGCGCGGAGAGCTCGACTGACAACGAAAGCTCCTCCTCGAGCGGAAGCGACGAGGAGGAGCATGACGGTGATGACGACGGCAGCGAGCGGGGGAGCGACGACTCTGACTCCGGCTGATCGCCGCCCGCACCATCTTCATCAGGCGGCAGCACCATCATCTGCATCCGCATCTCCTTCCCGGCAGTGCGATTTGCCGGGGAGTTGGATGCAGAGGTGGGGATGGTGCTCCCGGGCTCCTCCAGCAGTCCTTGATACGTCTCCAACGTATTTATAATTTTTATTGTTCCATGCTGTTATATTATCATTCTTGTATGTTTTACAATCATTTTATAGTCATTTTATATCATTTTTTGGTACTAACCTATTGACATATTGCCAAGTGCCAGTTGCTGTTTTTTTGCAATTTTTTTACATCGCAGGAAATCAATACCAAAGGGAGTCCAAACGCAGCGAAATTTTTTGTGGATTTTTTTTGGACCAGAAGACATCCATTGGGCCGGAGAAGCACCTGGGGGGTGCTCCGAGGGGAGCACAACCCACCAGGGCGCGCCTGGAGGCCCAGGCGTGCCATGGTGGGTTGTGCCCACCTCGGGTGCCCCCCGAACCGCCTCTTTGCTCTACAAATACCCCCAATATTCCAGAAACCCTAGGGGAGTCGACAAAAATCAATTCCAGTCGCCGCAGAGTCCAGAACCACCAGATCCAATCTAGACACCATCATGGAGGGGTTCACCACTTCCATTGGTGCCTCTCCGATGATGCGTGAGTAGTTCTTTGTAGACCTACGGGTCCGTAGTTAGTAGCTAGATGGCTTTCTCTCTCTTGTTTGATTCTCAATACAATGGTCTCTTGGAGATCCATATGATGTAACTCTTTTTTTTGCGGTGTGTTTGTTGGGATCCGATGAACTTTGAGTTTATGATCAGATCTATCATTTTATCCATGAAAGTTATTTGAGTCTTCTTTGATCTCTTATATGCATGATTGCTTATAGTCTCATATTTCTTCTACGATATTTGGGTTTTGTTTGGCCAACTCGATCTATTTATCTTGCATTGGGAAGAGGTGCTTTGTAGTGGGTTCGATCTTACGGTGCTTGATCCCAGTGACAGAAGGGGAACCGACACGTATGTATCGTTGCTACTAAGGATAAAATGATGGGGTCTATTTCTACATAAATAGATCTTGTCTACATCATGTCATCGTTCTTATTGCATTACTCCATTTCTCCATGTACTTAATACACTAGATGCATGCTGGATAGCGGTCGATGTGTGGAGTAATAGTAGTAGATGCAGGCAGGAGTCGGTCTACTAATCTTGGACGTGATGGCTATATAATGATCATTGCCTGGATATCGTCATGATTATTTGAAGTTCTATCAATTGCCCACCAGTAATTTGTTCACCCACCGTTTGCTATTTTTCTCGAGAGAAGCCACTAGTGAAACCTACGGCCCCCGGGTCTCTTTTCCAACATATTTGCTTTCAAGATCTGTTTGGCTATTCGCTCTTTTATTTATTTGCAACTTTTATTTTCAGATCTATCAGACCAAAAATACAAAAATAACTTGCTACACTTTATTTTATTTGGCGTTCGATCTATCAATATTTACTACTCTCTCATGTCCGTTTGCCAATTTTTGGCACTGTTGCCTGAAAGGGATTGACAACCCCTTTTACACGTCGGGTTGCGAGTATTTGCTATTTGTGTGTAGGTGCTGTTTACATAGTGTTGCTTGGTTCTCCTACTGGTTCGGTAACCTTGGTCTCATCATTGAGGGAAATACCTACCGCCGCTGTGCTGCATCATCCCTTCCTCTTTGGGGAAATACCGACGTAGCTTCAAGCCGCATCAAAAGGAATTTCTGGCGCCGTTGCCGGGGAGGATCTTCAACACATACCAGGTTCCTAATCACAAGTCTCATCTCCTTGCAATTTAAATTATTTGCCATTTGCCTCTCATTTTCATCTCCCCCACTTCACAAAATTTTGCCGTTTTATTCGCCCTCTTTTTAGTTCGCCTTTTTCTCGCCAGATCTCATGTTTGCTTGTGTTGCCATGTTCCTTCTATTTGCTTGCATTTTCGCTTGCTAAAAATCTATTGTTATGGATCCTCATCCACTTGCTAATCTTTTCAAAAGATCCAATTATGATGAACCAATTGCTAGTGAATTGAGTTCACTAGATTATCTTTATGAAGTTTTGCTTGAGATTTATGAATCTGATAGTTGTGATGAAGTGTTAAACGAAGGAATTTGTAAAGTGGTTCATGATAGCTCCTTGAATGAAAAGCATGATTGCAATGATATTATTATAAATTCTATTAATGTTAATTGTGCTAATAATATACAAAACCCCAAGCTTGGGGATGCTAATTTTGATATGTCCACTACTTATTGCAATGATCATGATTGGGGTGATTCTTCTTATGATCTTGAAAATTTATTTAAGCCTCATGATGAATATGTTATTGATAATAATGTTTGCAATAATATTGAAAGTGGGTTTGGAAGAGTGTCAACTTTAGGTAAAAATAATCCCACATATTTGGAGAGTGTTCAATCTTATGAAATTTTTGATAAAAGTGGGCTTGTAGAGGTCATGACTTTATTTGATGATAATCCCACTATTTTGGAAGAGTGTCAACTTTGCATGCATGTGGATCATGTAGAGAGTATGTTATGTGATAGCTATATTGTTGAGTTTGAATATGATCCCACATGTAATTATTATGAGAGAGGGAAATATGGTTGTAGAAATTTTCATGTTACTAAATTACCTCTCTTCATGTTGAGATTGCTATTGTTTTCTTCCATACATATGCTGAATCTTGCTTGTCTTGCTAATTTGTTTTCCTATAAAATTCCTATGCATCGGAAATATGATAGACTTAAATATGTTTGTCACATGTTTTATGATGCTCTCTTTGTGTTTTCATTATTATCTTTCATATGAGCATCATCAAAATTATCAATGCCTAGCTAGGGGCATAAAACGATAGCGCTTGTTGGGAGGCAACCCAATGAATAAAATTTATTTTTTCCTTTTGCTTTCTGTTCTTGAGTGTTAGCAGAATTATGCTACTGTTATAATTGTGTTTTTTGTGTTTTATTTAGTGTTTGTGCTAAGTAAAGCCTTTAGGATTGATTTGGGTGATAGTTGATTTGATCTTGTTGGAAAATAGAAGCTTTTGCGTCCAGTAAATCAATTTTGAAAATTCATAGCGAGACAAAAAATTATTAATTTTTTACACAAGATTTATATACAAATTTCCTATGTTGTCCTAATTTTTCAAAAAAATTGGAGGTGCAGAAGTATACGAAATATTCAGATTGCTACAGACTGTTCTGTTTTTGACAGATTCTGTTTTCTTTGCATTGTGTGCTTGTTTTGATGATCCTATGGTTTTCTTTGATGAGTTTTTGCCATAGGAAAGTTGGAATACAGTAGATATAATGCAAGAATAAAATATGAATTGGTTTCCTACAGAACTTATAGTAGTGATTTGCTTTCTTATACTAACGGATCTCACGAAGGTTTTGTTGAGTTTTGTGTGATTGAAGTTTTCAAGTTTTGGGTTATCTTACGATGGATGAAGGAATAAGGAGTAAGAAGAGACTAAGCTTGGGGATTCCCATGGCATCCCAAGCTATTATCCAAAGAGAAGCAAGCAACTAAGCTTGGGGATGCCCCGAGTGGCATCCCCTCTTTCTTCTAACAACCATCGGTATTTTACTCGAAGCTATATTTTTATTCGTCACATACTATGAGTTTTGCTTGGAGGGTCTTGTATGATATGGGTCTTTGCTTGTTTGGCTTTATGTTCTAAGTTATGAATCCTTGCTGGACACACCTATTTGGGAGAGCCAAAATTATGCCATGACTTGTTAGAATTGCTCTCTATGCTTCACTTAAATTTTTATGAGCTATGGATTAGCTCTAGTGCTTCACTTATATCTTTTTGAGCACGGCGTGCTTTAGTATTTTTGAAGAAATGCTCTCATGCTTCACTTAGATTTATTTGGGAGTTAGTAAATTTTTTAAGAAATTCTCTCTTGCTTTACTTAAATTAATTTGAGAGAAAGAAATATCATGCTCATGATCTTCACTTATATTTGTTTGAGCTTATCAAAAGCAACACATGAAAATTAGTCCCAAAGTGATAGATATGCAAGAAGGATATAATAAAAACTTTCATGAAGATCATTGGACAAAATAAACTTGATTCCTTGTAATAGTTTTGAGATATGATGATGTGATATGTGAGTTATGTTGATGAGTAATTGTGCTTTAGTAAGAATATTGGTGTTAAGGTTTGTGATTCCCTATGCAAGCACGAAAGTCAATAGTCATGCAATGAAATTATATCCTACTTGTGGTGCATTATTCGGTGTTAATTATGCTTAATGCTCGCTTATGAGATTATTCGTTTTTTGGTTGTTCGCTTCTCAATCTTTTGCTAGCCTTCATTTTGCACTAAGTATGATCACTACTTGTGCATCCAAAACCCTTTAAACCAGTTTTGCCACATGAGTCCACTGTATCTACCTATATGCGGTATTATTTTGCCGTTCTAAGCAAATTTGTATGTGCTATCTCTAATTTTCAAAATAAACTTCTCTTTTGTGTGTTCATACCGCTCGCGAGGCAGTGAGGGGTGGCTAATATTTTCCATGCTAGATGTGTTATTCTCACGATGAGTGTTTATTCACTTGTCATTGCACAAGAGTAAGGCAAAGGAATTAGGGATGCCCAGTCCCGAAATGAAAAAATGAATTTACTTTATGTTGTCAAATAATAAATTCCTTGGAAAGTGTTGGTATGGAGGGCACCCGTGGATACGGCTAGCCATGGAAAGTGAAAGAAATGGTGGAAAAAGGAATAAACTTTATTTTCTGTTTGGAAACCGCCTATGATATATCTAGCTTGGAAAGTGTTGGGAACTCTAAGTCATTTTCGTTGGTGGGAAAAGCACACCTCCCAAAATATTTTTTATCTCTCAATTTTCGCTTTAACCTCTGGCACCTCTACAAATCCCTACTTCCCTCTGCGAAGGGCCTTTCTTTACCTTATGCAATTTTTATTTTTAATTTGAGTCTCCATCTTCTCTTATAAAGCACCAACTAGGAGGCACTATGATCGTACTTGAGCATTGGGTGTAGTTAATATTCGAGTGTGTTTCATGAATGGATCAATGGTGGAGCATGATGGGCTAGGGATAACTTATTTTAGCATTGATATTTTGACAGACATAGTTGCTTGTTGATATGCTTGAGTATTTAAGTTATCATGTCAAAACTAGACTATTGTGTTGAACCATATAAAAGTCCAAATGTCCATGCTATAAAAGAAAGAATATGATATGACATGTTAGGCAGCATTCCACATCAAAAATTCTATTTTTATCATTTACCTACTCGAGAACGAGCAGGAATTAAGCTTGGGGATGCTGATACGTCTCCAATGTATCTATAATTTTTGATTGTTCCATGCTGTTATATTATCATTCTTGGATGTTTTACAATCATTTTATAGTCATTTATATCATTTTTTGGTACTAACCTATTGACATAGTGCCAAGTGCCAGTTGTTTTTTTGCATGTTTTTTACATCGCAGGAAATCAATACCAAACGGAGTCCAAACACAGTGAAACTTTTTGTGGATTTTTTTGGACCAGAAGACATCCATTGGGCCGGAGAAGCGCCTGGGGGGTACTCCGAGGGGAGCGCAACCCACCAGGGCGCACCTGGAGGCCCAGGCGCGCCCTGGTGGGTTGTGCCCACCTCGGGTGCCCCCCGAACCGCCTATTTGCTCTATAAATACCCCAATATTCCAGAAACCCTAGGGGAGCCGACAAAAATCAATTCTAGCCACCGCAGAGTCCAGAACCACCAGATCCAATCTAGACACCATCATGGAGGGGTTCACCACTTCCATTGGTGCTTCTCCGATGATGCATGAGTTGTTCTTTGTAGACCTACGGGTCCGTAGTTAGTAGCTAGATGGCTTTCTCTCTCTCATTTTATTCTCAATACAATGGTCTCTTGGAGATCCATATGATGTAACTCTTTTTTTTTTGCGGTGTGTTTGTTGGGATCCGATGAACTTTGACTTTATGATCAGATCTATCTTTTTATCCATGAAAGTCATTTGAGTCTTCTTTGATCTCTTATATGCATGATTGCTTATAGCCTTGTATTTCTTCTCCGATATTTGGGTTTTGTTTGGCCAACTTGATCTATTTATCTTGCAATGGGAAGAGGTGCTTTGTAGTGGGTTCGATCTTACGGTGCTTGATCCCAGTGACAGAAGGGGAACCGACACGTATGTATCGTTGCTACTAAGGATAAAACGATGGGGTCTATTTCTACATAAATAGATCTTGAATACATCATGTCATCATTCTTATTGCATTACTCTGTTTCTCCATGAACTTAATACACTAGATGCATGCTGGATAGCGGTCGATGTGTGGAGTAATAGTAGTAGATGCAGGCAGGAGTCGGTCTACTAATCTTGGACGTGATGCCTATATAATGATCATTGCCTAGATTTCGTCATGATTATTTGAAGTTCTATCAATTGCCCAACAGTAATTTGTTCACCCAGCGTTTGCTATTTTTCTCGAGAGAAGCCACTAGTGAAACCTATGGCCCCCGGGTCTCTTTTCCAATATATTTGCTTTCAAGATCTATTTTGCTATTCGCTCTTTTATTTATTTGCAACTTTTATTTTTAGATATATCAAACCAAAAATACAAAAATACCTTGCTACACTTTATTTTATTTGGCGTTCGATCTATCAATATTTACTACTCTCTCACGTCCGTGTGCCAATTTTTGGCGTCGTTGCTCGAAAGGGATTGACAACCCCTTTTACACGTCGGGTTGCGAGTATTTGTTATTTGTGTGCAGGTGCTATTTACGTAGCGTTGCTTGGTTCTCCTACTGGTTCGATAACCTTGGTCTCATCACTGAGGGAAATACCTACCGCCGCTGTGCTGCATCATCCCTTCCTCTTTGGGGAAATACCGACGTAGCTTCAAGCCGCATCAGTCCTCCAGCTGGACCCCTACAGGCTTCCTCTCGGGTTGCTGCTCCGCTAGCCCTGCCGTGTCATGCTGGCCCTGGTGGCGGCGGTCGACGGGTCGCCTCCGCCGTGCTCTCCATCGATGTGTTCCCCGGTGCTCCTGCTCCCGTCGGGCTACCTCTCCCGGAGCACGAGGGGGTGTCGGGCCCCTTTCTGGGATAAATCACAGAAAAGCCCTAAGTCACACCAGCCCCAAGATCAACACAACTGGTGGACTTCCTTGATACAGATAACCAGTACAATATAATATTACACAAGGTTGAGTCTGAGAGCTCAACAACATTATTACAAACTAACCAATATATGGCAGTGGCGGAATATGACAGTGGTGAGGTGGTACAACTCTGATACAATAACATAAGCCAAGCGTCAGAGTGAGACTTGACTATTTTATTGGTGTAGCGGAAGCTCGGCGGATGATACAAGTGGTAGACTCCTATCTCACAGGTTGACTGACTGGGACTCCTCTAAGCATCGGGCTCGCTAGCGCAATCCTCCTCCACAGGCTCGTCCTCCTCCAAGTCTAGCCAAGTAAATAGCCAGGGACAAGCCAGTGAGTACGTTGGAATGTACTCACAAACATTATGAACAAAAGATATAATGGATGCATATGCTCATGTAGGAACATAATGACATGCTCATGCTGACTAAAATCCTGGTCATGACATAATAATAAAATGATGCGGAAGTAAATAAACAAGTTAGCCATAACCAGCCTTATTAAGAATAAAAGCAAGTGAATGCCATGGGTAGTCTAGCCAGCCCAAGTGACACTCAGAAAAGTAAGAGAAAAGCCTATCGGGTGTCTAAAAGAGAGTCGGGTAATAACCCGGAATCTCAAGCGACACCACGAAAGGTCTTGAAAAGAAATGCCAGTCGGGTGTCAAGTGACGCCACGGTCGGACTTGAAGAGAAATGCCTATCGGGTATCCACAAGAGTAGTGGCGTGATAAACCGCCTATTAACTCGAGGGACGCCACAAAAGGACTTGAAAATAAACATAAGAGGAATGGGTTAGTCCACAATAATTTGCACAATCATGAAATAATCTCAGCAATAGTATTCAGATTAACCAAGACAGTGCTAGTGATGACAGTGATATCCTGCAAGTAGTTCATGCTCAAATTAAATATTTTCCTCCGGAGACCGACATCGGGACCGACACTTGACCCACCCAGCTACGCCCTTTGACCGAGGACACGGCTATTCGAATAGGTTTAACTCTGCAGAGGGTGTACTCTTTACCCACGTGCATGGGATTCCTTTAGTCAGCACCGTGGCGCTGGCTAATTCCCACTACGGTCTTTGGGTTGAAAACACACCTAACCCGCACACACCAAATTATCTGTCAGGATGCCAGGAATCACCCAAAGCATCGTTACAGAAAAACTCTTAAGTCGGGGAGACAACAATCTCGAGTAGCATGGGATCACTATTAATATGCGCGGATTCCAAGGGGAGACCCCCTCTCGGCAACAACCGGTAACACCCATGCCCCCTGACCCGATGACAGGATTTAGTCCAAGGCCTTGGAAACCCTCATCGTGGCCCTCTGTACGGTGTGTACCTGGACAGGGGTTAACAACTTACTCAGCTGCACCTTCCTTGTAGAAGGACCCATGGCAGCACGGTATCCAGCTAGGTGTAACGGAACAAGACTCGATCTAGGCCGACTCAGGAGGTGTTATTTAACATCACCGAAATATTCCACATAAGTCACATGACACCACCGTGTCAAAAGCAATGGCCCGTGCCCACCGGCACGTCCAAGTCAGGAGACACTCCCCTGAATACTCACAGCTTTACCATGTTAGGAAGAATCTTTACTTGAGTGAAGTGCAAGACATGGTTAAGAAAATGATATGACCGAACATGCATGCACTTGTGATATATATGGAGCAATACCAACGGATGCAAATATGCAAATGCAATCACCATATCCCAAGTTCAAAAATGCTTGCATTGTCCAAAGTAGTCAGGTGAAAACCCTTCAAAATTCCCGGCAAAGTTTCTCTCTTCTTTTTCTGAAAAATTCAATTTTAACTCAAATTAAAAATTTTGACAACAGTACAAAAAGTTGTCTCAAAACATTTTTAAATAAATACTAAAAAACTAGAGAGAAAAATAAGAATAACAGAAAAAGAACCAAGTCATTTAGACTTGTGGTTAAAAAGTTATAAAGGTTTTAAGACCAGGGTCCTTTCTGTAAAAAGTCCAGTCCCTGTGCGTTTTATAAAGAAAACACTTAGGCTAGAAATACGCTTTTCAGCGTGGAAGGTGTAAAAGTAGAGATTACGCCTTCATTTTAGACAGAGAAAAAAAGAAAAGGAAAAACGAGGGGTGGGGTCCACCTGTCAGGTTCAAATATTTGAACCCGTGCGCGGAAACAGAGAGGAGACGGCGTTCGCCGGCGGTGATCGCCGGGGTCTTGGAGGGCGGCGATGGTCGGAACATGACCAGGGAGGAGTGCCACGTCGGAGGGAAGTGGTGGTGGTCGCCGGAGAGCACCTGAACGCCGGCGAGGTCGACGACGGCGGACGGTGGCTAGGGTGGTGCGGGATCTCGCCGGAGAGAGCTCGGGGAATGAAATTGAAGTGGGGAAATGATGATTTGGTGGAGTATATGACTACTGGCAGGATTTGGGCAGTTGTGGTGGAGTGATGACGATGAACGGGTCGGGGACAGTGGCGGCGGGGTGGTGATCGGAGAGGGGGAAGAAGGCCTCCTCGAGGTCGGGGAGGAGTTCTGGAGGGTGATTGGGACGTGGTGGAGTTGATTTGTGCTCTGAACGGAGCTCGGGGGATCCTTTTATAGGGGATCCGAGGCGGTTCGGCGGGGTTCGGATCACGCCGGAGTTATGATGGTCGGCGAGGTCGGTTTGGGCGGTGGCCGTGGTCGGTGGGTGTCAGTGAGGGTGGAGGAAGCTGCCCGAAGCGCCAGCGCGGACGAGCTCGGGCTCGGTGGCTTTATCCACGGCGAGGTCGGTGTACGGGTGCGGCGGACGTCGTCCGTCTCCGGTGACTGACAGGGGGCCAAGGGCGGCGTGATCAGCGTGGAGAGAGTGCGGAGGAGGTGCTGCGTGGTGAGTAGTTAGGTGGGGGAGGTCAGCGAGGGAGTGAAAATGGCGGGCGCCGCGTGGATCAGTTCGGCTTGCCGTCGCCGAGGACGGAGGCAGGTGCACCGGCCTCCTTCTGTGCTGTCGGCGGTGAGGCAATGACGAGGAGGGGTCCAGGGCGGCGCAGTTACGAGGGAGGAGGCGTGGACGAGAAGGAGTGGGGGTGGAGTGGAGTGCACGGCGCCGTCGTTCTGCCACTGAACCAAATTCAGTTAACTGAATTTTGGACAGCGATGAACAGTGTGCACATTAGCTGTTTGATAAAATGACAGAAGGTGCTAGAGATTTTAGGATTTTGTGGGGATTTTTGTGGTAATGTGTGGATGCTCAAAAATGAGTTTGGCAGAGTTTGGGAATTTTTGGATCAATTAAAAATATGTTTGGATCAGAAATATTGAATCTGGTCCAAATTTGAATTGAGTGGAATTTGAAATTTTTGAACTGTGGTACCCCATATTTTTTGAGAAATGGGTTGTGGGTACCATATATTTGATGGGATAATTTTGGTGGAGGTGGAATCCTTGCAGAAATGGTGGTTCCTTTGTAAACCAAAGGAATGATGGAATATGTGACTTCCAACCTTGGAATTTATTTGGGTGGTGAAAGATATTTTTGTGGGGTAGGAAAGAGTTGGATTCTGTCCTAGATCAGGTGAGTGACTTGTGGGATAAATTTGGAGGGGAAGAAAATTTGTTGGATGGATTTTAGTAGGGCTAAAAGGAGGTGAAAAGGTCATTTCCTTTGAAAATTTAATTATCCCCAAATCTTTTCTTGCTGAAAAAATTGTTTGAAAACCCCAAATTAATTATCCATATAATTTTAAACCTTCAAAACAGAGTTATTAAAGAAGATTGAAACCCAATTAAAATTTGAAGAGTTTTTCAAATTGAAGAAAGGTGATATGATCAAAAATGATTTTCAAAACTTTTATTTTTAAAGGAAAGATTTTCAAATATTCAAAAAAAATATTTTTGGGGTGTTACATGGGGGGGCGGGCTGGGCTCCCGCCCAGGCACTCCTTCTGCCCTCCTCGCCTTCGACGGCCGTGCCTAGGAGGAGAGGGACAAGAAAGGGCATTACGGGGCACTTATCTTTTTTTAATCTTAAACTTGTAGGCAATTGCCAAATTTTAATTCAAATAATGTAATCTCTCGAGTCCATGTTTGTGTTCTGTAATGCTTGTACTTGTATCAGCATATTAATGAAAAAGATGAACCTTGCCGGGAACCCATGCATGTGTAGTTCCATGCAGAGGTGAGATGCCTCTTTAGTGTAAATAAACGAGTTTTCCCCGGCAGGCTATCCTGCAGGCACCTTTTTTGTCTGCCGGAGAGCTATGTCTACCGGGCAACAAGCAAAGGGGCCAGCCCCCCGCCAACTTCTTTTTACCAAAGGCCACTACGACCATCCTGTCCGAAGCAACGTTTGAGTCAGGGACGGGAGCACCTAAGTCTCAAAAGAGTGGCGTGGTTTTCTTATGCACAAGTCATAACTTACAGAACACTAATGGACAGGAGGTAGAACTTATCTGTTTGGCTTGCCGGGGATCGCAGTGCCGGGCAATCTTCTCAACTCCTTGTCAAAGCCAAGTTCACGGCAGGAACCTGCAGCTTCATGCGGATGAGAATGAATGCAGGATGCGATCCTATCTATATGCATATGCAAATGCTTATGCAGTGTTCTTGGAATGCTCATGCATGCATGCAATCTTGGTCGGGGGCCCCCCACAATGCTTCTTTATTTTCTCTTGCACAGGGTCATCACCCTGGCTTTGTACAAGGGGTTACATGCAGCTGAGGCAAGGCCTGTACAAAAGGGTGGCTGCCGGGCAGGGCCCGACAGTCGCGCCTTACGGGTAGAACTTGCGGAGATGCTCAATATTCCATGTGTTTTGCAACTGAATGCCATCTCCGGTCTCTAGACGGACTGCGCCAGGTCTGGTGACTCATACTACCCGATAAGGGCCTTCCCAATTTGGTGACAACTTGTTTGTACCCTTGGCGGACTGAACGCGCCTAAGGACAAGGTCACCTTCCTCAAAACATCGGGCGTGAACCCTGCGGCTATGATAGTGACGCAGGGCTTGCTGATAGCGTGCAGCACGCGTAGCAGCCCGGAGACGGTTCCCCTCGAGTAGAACAGCGTCGTCACGCCGGTGCTGATCTTGCGCTACTTCATCGTAGGCAAGCACTCGAGGCGACCCGTAAATGAGTTCCGTGGGGATAACTACTTCTGCCCCGTAGACCAGGGAGAAGGGAGTCTGCCCAGTATCTTGGTTTGGTGTCATTCTGAGGGACCAGAGAACTACCGACAGCTCCTCGATCCACCGCCTGCCGTGCTTCTGCAGCGTATCAAAGGTTCTCATCTTGAGTCCACGCAGCACTTCAGCGTTCGCCCTCTTAGCTTGCCCATTGCTCCGGGGGTGTGCCACAGAGGCAAATGAGTTCTTGCATCCGAGGGTATGATCATATTGCATGAAGGCGCAGCTCCTGAACTGGGTGTCGTTGTCGGTAATGATCCTTGCCGGAACTCCAAAATGACACACCAATTCTTTCAAGAACTTGATAGCTGACTGAGCAGTCACCTTTCTCATGGTAGTCACTTCCGGCCACTTTGTAAACTTGTCGATAGCAATGAACAAGAATTCAAAGCCCCTGATTGCTCGGGGGAAGGGGCCGAGGATATCGAGCCCCCAGACCAAAAAGGGCCATGATAGAGGGATTGTTTGAAGAGCTTGGGCAGACAAGTGGGTTTTCTTGGAATGGAACTGGCAGGCTTCACATTTGGTGACTAGCTCGACCGCATCTTGGAGGGCTGTGGGAAAATAGAATCCTTGCCGGAATGCTTTCCCAACTAGTGCCCTTGATCCAATGTGGGAGCCGCACATGCCTTTGTGTATCTCAGCCAGCAGTTCCTTTCCTTCTTCCTGGCAGACACACTTTAATTTCACACCGTTGGGCCTCCTTCTGTATAGAGTGTCATCGACAAACTAATACATACTGGCCCTCCGGGCTACTTTTTCAGCTTCGTCTTGGTTGCCGGGAAGCTCTCTGGTTTGGAGGAAGTGGACAATGTGCCTTGCCCAAGTTGGAGCCTGGGGCTCGGCAACGAGGACTAGCGGCACCTCCTCTACTGCGGGAGCACATGCCTCGTTCGCGGGGCCCATGGGCCCGGCTGGAGGGTGTGGTCCGACAGACTGCGAGGAGTTGTTTCCGGCAGGGTCTCTGCCAGGAGCGGACGGCTCTACCGGGACAGGCTTACCGGAGTCCAACTTTCTCCTTTTCCGGGCCATTGTTGCTGGGGATACGGAGGGCTGAGTGAGATGGAGAACAAAAGTCCCTGGTTCCACAGGGAGCTTCTGCGCAGCACACTTTGACAGATGATCAGCTATGCTGTTTTCCGCACGGGGTACGTGCTCTGTTTGCAATCCGTCAAAGTGCTCCTCCAATCTCCTCACTTCCTCGACGTATGCCTCCATCAATGGACTTTGGTAATCCTTGTTAACTTGTCCACCACAAGCTGTGAATCTCCTTGAATGATCAGCTTCTTAATTCCCAATTCAGGTGCAATTCTGAGCCCGGCAAGGAGCCCTTCATATTCTGCTGCATTGTTGGTTGCTTCTTCCCGGGCAAAATGCATTTGGACGACGTACCTCAAGTGCTCCCCAGAGGGGGCAACAAGAAGCATCCCAGCTCCTGCACCTTGTAGGGAAAAAGCACCATCAAAATACATAATCCATTCTTGAGGCGATTCCTTGCCGGGGATAGTTGTCTCCGACACTTCCTCGTTAGGGGTTGGCGTCCATTCTGCAATAAACTCTGCCAATGCCCTGCTCTGAATAGTTGACGTGCTTTCAAACTTCAAACCAAAACTGGATAACTCCAAAGCCCACTCCACTATTCTACCGGTAGCCTCAGGGTTTCGGAGTATCCGTTGCAACGGGAAACAAGTGACAGTCGTGATCTCATGGGCTTGGAAGTAGTGGCGCAGTTTCCTTGAGGCCATGATGAGACCAAAAATCAACTTTTGCACGCCAGAGTACCTCAATCTAGCCCACTGTAATAAGGAGCTGACGAAGTACACTGGGTGCTGCACCACTTTCTTCCTTGCCGCGTGCTTGGGGTTGCTCTCGTTGCCGTGCTCATTGCTGTCCTGATCCTTCTCTGACTCTGCCAGTCTCTGCTCACTCTCTGCCTCATCCACTTCTCGCTGCGCTACCAAAGCTGCACTGACTACTTGGTTGGTTCCCGCTAGGTACAGCAGCAACGGCTCCTGGGGTTTGGGAGCGACCAAGGTAGGCACGGAGGACAAGTAGGCCTTCAACTCTTGCAAAGCTGCATCTGCTTCCGGGGTCCACTTAATGGGTCCTCCCTTCTTAAAAATTTTGAAGAACGACAGGGCGCGCTCGGCAGACTTGGAGATGAATCTGCTTAGCGCGGCAACGCATCCTGTCAGACGCCTCACATCCTTAACTATCCTTGGTGCTTGGATCTGCTCGATAGCCTTGATCTTGTCGGGATTGGCTTCGATTCCGCGATGGGATACAAAGAACCCTAGCAACTTGCCGGAGGGAACACCAAATACACACTTCTCCGGGTTGAGCTTCAAATTGATTTTGTGCAGATTAGCAAACGTCTCCTCCAAATCTTGAATAAGGGTGGCCCTATCCTTGGTCTTGACCACAATATCAGCCATATAGGCTTCTATGTTTCTGTGCAACTGTGGCTCAAAACCAATCTGGACTGCCCTTGCAAAAGTGGACCCGGCACTCTTTAATCGGAATGGCATGCGGACAAAACAGTACGTACCACATGGAGTGATGAACGACATCTTCTCTTCATCTTCCTGGGACATGAAGATCTAGTGATACCCAGAATACGCATCCAGAAAGGAGAGCAAATCACAACCTGAAGTGGAATCCACAATCTGATCGATACGCGGCAAGGGAAACGGGTCCTTCGGGCAAGCCTTGTTGAGATCTGTGAAATCTATGCAAAGCCTCCACTTCCCGTTAGCCTTCTGGACTACCACTAGGTTTGCCAACCATGTGGGATGCAGTACTCCTCTAACCAATCCAGCTGCCTCTAGTCTCTTGATCTCTTCTGCAATGAACTGCTGCCTCTCCAAGGCCTGCTTCCGGACTTTCTGCTTGACAGGTCGGGCATGTGGGCAGACAGCAAGGTGGTGCTCGATTACCTCCCTGGGAACACCGGGGATATCAGATGGTTGCCAGGTAAACACATCGATATTCGCCTGCAGGAAGGCAACGAGCGCGCTTTCCTATTTGTC
Source organism: Thinopyrum elongatum (assembly GCA_011799875.1). Lineage (NCBI taxonomy): Eukaryota > Viridiplantae > Streptophyta > Magnoliopsida > Poales > Poaceae > Thinopyrum > Thinopyrum elongatum. The sequence continues at coordinate 78,859,054 of CM022302.1, read as the reverse complement.
ATAGAGGGTGGCGCTGATAGTGAAAGTACCATCAACGCCAGCCAGCCCTGCCGGGACCTTCTTCACTTGGGGTGCAGCGACCTTGGATCTCTTGCCATTGGAACACTCCGGCACGTCGTCAACAGGTGTCGTGCACTTGGTGGGGCACGCTTCCCGGACTCTTTGCCGGAGTCCCTGCAATCCTTCTTCTTTCCTTTGCTTTCCTTAGTGGGAGCTGCTGCTGCCGCTGCCTCTGCTGCGACCGCATCCCGGTACATCTTGTCCACACAAATGATTGCATCCTTCTCATCTGATGGGATGGTGATGACTCCCAGTGGCCTAGGCATCTTCAAGGTGTTGTAGGCATAGTGAGATGCTGCCATGAGCTTAGGCAGGGCCGGGCGTCCAAGAATTCCATTGTATGGCAGGGGGAGATCAACCACATCAAACACAATCCTCTCAGTCCGGTAGTTCAGTTCTCCCCCAAACATTACCGGCAACGTGATCTTTCCCTTAGGACGGCTCCTGCCGGGATTAACTCCTTGAAACGTGCCGGTAACCTCCAGTTCTTCCTCTGCTATCTGAAGCTTGCTGATAACTGCTGGGGAAATCAGATTCAACCCGGCCCCGCCATCCACCAACATCTTCGTGACCTTGAGGTTGCGGATTGTTGGGGAGACCAACAATGGAAAACACCCTACCGCAGTGGTACGGCCATGATGATCTTCCTCGTCAAAGATGATGGGCGTACGGGACCACTTGAGCGGCTTCCAGGCCTCGGGCGCTGGCTCCACGGCATTGACTTCTCGCGCCCACCGCTTGAGTTGGCGGTGAGAGTAGTGCAGAGATGCACCCCCGTCAATGCACAGGGCGTCGGTGGCCTTCTGAAACTCTTGCTCACTGGTTTCCTCTTCATCCCCTCCATCACTCTCATCACCACAGGCTTCCTTCTCTCGACCTCTGGCGGGTTTTCCTTGGTTCCGAAAGGGCTTGCCGGGGCGATTTACTTCACCACCTCGGCCCTTGCCGCCAGCAACATTCTGACCCTTTTCCTTGTCACGCTTCTCATACTCTGCTTTCTGTCTTTTGACAAGCTGCTCAACCTGATAACACTCTTGAAGGTCGTGGCCCTTGGTCCGATGAATCTTGCAATACGGCCCATCACCTTTCCCGGCCTTCTCGGCAGCAGCGGCCTCCCGGCAGTTAGCGCACACGGCAACTTCCTTGCCGGGGGCCTCAGCTTTGGCCTTCTTGCCGGTACTAGGCGTAGCCGATCCTTCAACAGTCATTACTGCCTTATCCCTTAGCTTCTTACTATGCTTCTTGCTCTTCTTCTGACTGGTTGATTCATCCTCATCCTCTGAATCAATATTGGTGCAATCTTCCTCTCCGGGCAACTTTCTTCCCTCCTCCATCCGAGCACACTTAGCCACCAACGTGTAGAGCTCCTTCACAGTCTTGGGCAACCATACGTTCATCTTGGAACGAATCCGGCGGTTGCGCACATTGGACTGGAAGGCGGCTATCACGACCGCCAGATGGATATTTGGGATATTTCTATGAACTTTGCTGAATCTCTGTAAATACTCACAGAGGGTCTCTCCTTCCTTTTGTTGGAGAAGCTGCAAGTCGCTGGGTCGGCCCGGCTCTTGGTGGCCACCGGTGAAGGCACCGATGAACTCATGGCATAGGTCTGCCCATGACGAAATGGAGTTCTCTGGTAGGTGCATCAGCCAAGACCTCACATTGGACTTGAGGGCCAAAGGAAAGTAGTTGGCAAACACCTTCTCTTCTCTTCCCCCGGTAGCCTGAACAGCGATGGTGTAGATGCTCAGGAACTCTGCCGGGTTCAGCCTCCCATCGTACTTCTCAGGTATCTCTGGCTAGAACGTGTGAACGGACGGCCAACAGACTTGCCGCAGCTCACGGGTAAAGGCAGGGCAGCCAACCTCGAAAGGTAGGCAGCCGCCAATACCATGCGCTGGCTCGTCGATGTCGGGGCCGTCGCACCCACCGGTCCGGCGGAGGTCGTCACGGCGTTGCTCGACAACGGCGCGCGTGTCTCCTCTCCGCCTATCCTCCAGGGCTCGTCGTTGGCCTGGACGCGCTCGAGAGTCAGAAGAGGCCATCGAGACATCGTCGGGGTTTTGATTCTGTTGCACTCGCGCTGGCTGCCGTGGCGAGGACTGCACCGTGGGGATGGCTCCTTCTGTACGGTCAGCAGCATGAGCCGTTGCTGTCGCTTGGGGCGACCGTGGCGGGCCAGCTCGCCGTGAGCCCCCATCTTCGGCGAAACCGAGCAGACTTTGGATGGTGGCACGCCATTCGTCCATTTGCTCGGCCACTGGCGGAAACCTCAGCAGCAGCTGAGCCCGCGCCATGGCCTCCGAGGCTGTACTTGGCATGGGTGATGATGAAGTCGACCGCACAGTCGCTCGGCTCCTGACGGTGCTAGTGGCGGCAGCACTGCGCCCCTGCTGCTGCGGGGCGACCACCTGTATGGCAGGGTGGTGCGGCGAAGGCGCTCGAGGGCCAGTGGCTCCATCGGGCGCAGCGGCCTGGTCGACCCGTCCTGGGGGAGGTGCATGCGCTGCGACCGCATCCGTGGTGGGAGCGGTCGGAGGGCGGCGATTCGCCCCGGCCCAAGCGCCGTTGCTGCGGCTGTGCCCGTCGGCGGGCGGAAGTGGCGCAGATGGAGTAACCCCTTCACTCGGACTTTGTGGAGCTTGGCCGTCGGGATGTTGCCGATGCTGCTCTCCTCCGATGCCTCCGGCACCTGCGTCGGCCGCGGGGGAAGTCGTGACGGCACCGCCTGCTCCAACCACATCCCCAGCAGTGTCCGCGTCCTCGCATGTCTCCGCATCCCCCGCAGCGTTAGAAGCCGCGGGCGGTGGAGCCTTCGAGGTTGAAGGGCGAACCAAAGAACCGGGTTTCTTCTTGGGCACCATGGTCAATGGCGTCGTCGATGATGCTGATGGTGATGAAGGTGACGTGCTACACACTCCTTCAGGTTCACGCAAGCGGTCCCCCTACCTGGCGCGCCAAAGATGTCGCGGGAAACCACGGCCACCTATGGGACCAGGAGGCCCCTTGCTGGTTCTACAGGGGGGTGTCGCGTTGCACAAAGAGCAGACGAGCGTGTGGCGGCACGGCAGAGATCACACAGGCATTTTTACCCAGGTTCGGGCTGCCGTGAGGCATAAAACCCTACTCCTGCTTTGGTGGATTGATGGTGGAAAGGTGGTGGTGGAGCGTAGTACACTTGCCCAACAAGGGTTGCCTCAGGGCAGCAGTGGCTACGCGCGTATGGGGGTCTGAGTTATCCAACCTTCTAACCCTCTCTACGGTCGCCATGGGCCTCCTTTTATAGATTAAGGGGTCACCACAATGGCAAAACAGTCATTATGTAGTGATGAGATAGCAAACAGCGCTATCATACCTAACCATGCGGGCTGACAGGGCGCATTAAATGCACCGCTCAACGTAACATCGTTGGTTGCCCGGCAAGGCTTGCCGGGCTATCTCGCCAGCTCCATGCCTGCTCGCTTCGCACGTCGCAGGACGGGTGTCATCTGCAGGTGTTTCCAGTAGGGAGAGGCTGCCATGTGGTGAATGTCTGCCACTTAGTCACTCCGCGGTTCGACACCGCATTGATCAACGACATGGGTCGTGGTGGAGTAGTTGGTGAGGTGGTTTTGCCTTCGTGCGCCCCGGCAGGCCTTGCCGGGACGTCTTGGACGTCGTCTTCCGGGGGTGGCCTCGCCCCTTCCCGAGCTCGCCTGCCCGGCAAAGGAGGCCCTTCTCCTGATGGTGCCTTGCTTCTTTGGCTTGATCTTGGTCCCTCTGATCTGCATGTTAGTCCTTTGAACCTCTCGGTCCCTTGTATTCTGACTTGGGTTGGTGCTTCAATCTCGTCCCCGTGCCTGTGCATAGTCTGGGCAACAGACCCAGGGTTTGTTGCACCAACACCTACCCCCCTGGGAGCGCCCTCTGTCCTTGTGGCAGCCTCGTGGATCCTCCGACTTCATCTCCAAGTCTCCTGGTTTCCTTCTGGTCCAAGAAAGATCATCGCAAAAGTTTTATTCCGTTTGGTATTCCTTTTCTGCAAAACTCAAAAACAAGGAAAAAACAGAAACTGGCACTGGGCTCTAGGTTAATAGGTTAGTCCCAAAAATAATATAAAATAGCATATTAATGCATATAAAACATCCAAAACAGATAATATAATAGCATGGAACAATCAAAAATTATAGATACGTTGGAGACATATCAAGCATCCCCAAGCTTAATTCATGCTCGTCCTCGAGTAGGTAAATGATAAAAACAGAATTTTTGATGTGGAATGCTACCTAACATATTTATCCATGTAATTTCTTTATTGTGGCATGAATGTTCAGATCCGTATGATTCAAAACAAAAGTGTAATATTGACATAAAAACAATAATACTTCAAGCATACTAACAAGATAATTATGTCTTCTCAAATTAACATGGCCAAAGAAAGCTTATCCCTACAAAATCATATAGTCTGGCTATGCTCCATCTTCATCACACAAAGTATTTAAATCATGCACAACCCCGATGACAAGCCAAGCAATTGTTTCATACTTTTGATGTTCTCAAACCTTTTCAATTTTCACGCAATACATGAGCGTGAGCCATGGACATAGCACTATAGGTGGAATAGAAGGTGGTTGTGGAGAAGACAAAAAGAGGGAGATAGTCTCACATCAACTAGGCATATCAACGGGCTATGGAGATGCCCATCAATAGATATCAATGTGAGTGAGTGGGGATTGCCATGCAACGGATGCACTAGAGCTATAAGTTTATGAAAGCTCAAAAAGAAACTAAGTGGGTGTGCATCCAACTCGCTTGCTCACAAAGACCTAGGGCAATTTGAGGAAGCCCATCATTGGAATATACAAGCCAAGTTCTATAATGAAAATTCCCACTAGTATATGAAAGTGACAACATAGGAGACTCTCTATCATGAAGATCATGGTGCTACTTTGAAGCACAAGTGTGGTAAAAAGATAGTAACATTGCCCCTTCTCTCTTTTCTCTCATTTTTCCCCTTTTTTATTTGGGCCTTCTCTCTTTTTTTTCTTTTTTTGGCCTTTTTTCTCTTTTTTTATTTTCATTTTTATTTTTTTCATCCGTAGTCTCATCCCGACTTGTGGGGGAATCATAGTCTCCATCATCCTTCTCCTCACATGGGACAATGCTCTAATAATGAAGATCATCACACTTTTATTTACTTACAACTCAAGAATTACAACTCAATACTTAGAACAAAATATGACTCTATATGAATGCCTCTGGCGGTGTACCGGGATGTGCAATGAATCAAGAGTGACATGTATGAAAGAATTATGAACGGTGGCTTTGCCACAAATACGATGTCAACTACATGATCATGCAAAGCAATATGACAATGATGGAACGTGTCATAATAAACGGAACGGTGGAAAGTTGCATGACAATATATCTCGGAATGGCTATGGAAATACCATAATAGGTAGGTATGGTGGCTGTTTTGAGGAAGATATATGGTGGGTGTATGGTACCGGCGAAAGTTGCGCGGCACTAGAGAGGCTAGCAATGGTGGAAGGGTGAGAGTGCGTATAATCCATGGACTCAACATTAGTCATAAAGAACTCACATACTTATTGCAAAAATCTATTAGTTATCGAAACAAAGTAATACGCGCATGCTCCTAGGGGGATAGATTGGTAGGAAAAAGACCATCGCTCCTCCCCGACCGCCACTCATAAGGAAGACAATCAATAAATAAATCATGCTCCGACTTCATCACATAACGGTTCACCATACGTGCATGCTACGGGAATCACAAACCTTAACACAAGTATTTCTCAAATCCACAATTACTCACTAGCATGACTCTAATATCACCATCTTTATATCTCAAAACAATCATAAGGAATCAAACTTCTCATAGTATTCAATGCACTTTATATGAAAGTTTTTATTATATCCCTCTTGGATGCCTATCATATTAGGACTAAATTTATAACCAAAGCAAATTACCATGCTGTTTAAAGACTCTCAAAATAATATAAGTGAAGCATGAGATATCATCGATTTCTATAAAATAAAACCACCGCCATGCTCTAAAAAGATATAAGTTAAGCACTAGAGCAAAATTGCCTAGCTCAAAAGATATAAGTGAAGCATATGGAGTATTCTAATAAATCATGATTCAAGCGTGTCCCTCTCAAAAGGTGTGTACAGCAAGGATTATTGTGGCAAACTAAAAAGCAAAGACTCATATCCTACAAGACGCTCCAAGCAAAACACATATCATGTGGTGAATAAAAATATAGCCTCAAGTAAAGTTACCGATAGATGAAGATGAAAGAGGGGATGCCTTCCGGGTCATCCCCAAGCTTAGGCTCTTGGTTGTCCTTGAATATTACCTTGGGGTGCCTTGGGCATCCCCAAGCTTAGGCTCTTGCCACTCCTTATTCCATAGTCCATCAAATCCTTGCCCAAAACTTGAAAACTTCACAACACAAAACTCAACAGAAAATCTCATAAGCTCCGTTAGTATAAGAAAATAAATCACCACTTTGGTACTGTTGTGAACTCATTCTTTATTTATATTGGTGTAATATCTACTGTATTCCAAATTTTCCATGGTTCATACTCCTCGATACTACCCATAGATTCATCAAAATAAGCAAACAACACAAAGAAAACAGAATCTGTCAAAAACTGAACAGAATCTGTCTAATACTTCTGTAACTCCAAAAATTCTGAAAAATTAGGACAACAGAGGAAATTTGTCTATCAATCTCTTGTAAAAAATTCAGGGTTTTTCAGCGCTCCAGTGAATTATTAAAATTCTGAGACTGGACGCAAAAGTTTCTGTTTTTCAGCAAGATCAAATCAACTATCACCATAAGCCATCCCAAAGGTCTTACTTGGCACAAACACTAATTAAAACATAAAACCACATCTAACCAGAGGCTAGATGAATTATTTATGGCAAAACAGAACCAAAAAAGTAGAAACAAAAATAAAATTGGGTTGCCTCCCAACAAGCGCTATTGTTTAACGCCCCTAGCTAGGCATTGAGATTTCAATGATGCTCACATGAAAGATAATAATTGAAACACAAAGAGAGCATCATAAAACATGTGAAAAACAAATTTTAGTCTAACATGCTTCCTATGCATAGGCATTTTATAAGCAAACAAATTATCAAGACAAGCAAAAACTAGAACATGCAAGGAAGAAGAAAGAAACAATAGCAATCTCAACATAACGAGAGGCAATTTAGTGACATGAAAATTTCTACATCCATATTTACCTCTCTCATAATAATTACATGTAGGATCATAATCAATTTCAATAATATAGCTATCACATAAAATTTTCTCTTTGTGATCCTCATGCATGCAAAGTTGACACTCTTCCAAAATAGTGGGATCATCATTAAATAAAGTCATGACCTCTCCAAACCCACTTTTATCAAAAATTTCATAAGATTGACCATACTCCAAAGTAGTGGGATCATTATTACCTAGAGTTGACAATCTTCCAAACCCACTTTCAGTATTATTGCAAACATTATTATCAATTTCATATTCATCATGGGGCTTAAATAAATTTTCAAGATCATAAGAAAAATCACCCCAATCATGATCATTGCAACAAGTAGTGGACCTAGCAAAACTAGCATCCCCAAGCTTAGGGTTTTGCATATCATTAGCACAACTGACATTAATAGAATTTATAGTAGAACCATTGCAATCATGCTTTTCATCCAAGGAGCTATCATGAATCACTTCATAAATTTCTTCTTTTAACACTTCATCAAAATTTTCAGATTCACGAAATTCAAGCAAAACTTCATAAAGATAATCTAGTGCACTCAAATCACTAGAAATTAGTTCATCATAATTGGATCTCTTAAAAAGATTAGCAAGTGGATGAGGATCCATAAACTTTTAGCAAGCGAAGATGCAAGCAAAAAAGAAGGCACATGGTAACACAAGCAAACAAAAGATCGAACGGAAAGAAGGCAAATTTTTTCGAAAATCATTTTAGAAGTGGGGGAGAGGAAAACGAGAGGCAAATGGCGAATAATATAATGCAAGAGATGAGAGTTTATGATGGGTACTTGGTATGTCTTGACTTGGCGTAGATCTCCCCGGCAACGGCGCTAGAAATTCTTCCTGCTACTTCTTGATCTTGCGTTGGTTTTTCCCTTGAAGAGGAAAGGGTGATGCAGCAAAGTAGAGATAAGTATTTCCCTCAGTTTGAGAACCAAGGTATCAATCCAGTAGGAGACAATGCACAAATCACCGAATACCAGCACAAACAATCAAACAACTTGCACCCAACGCGATAAAGGGGTTGTTAATCCCTTCACGGTTATTTGCAAAAGTGAGATCTGATAGAGATAGGTAAAACTAAACAAAAGATAAAGTAAATATTTTTTTGTTTTTTGGTTTATAGATCTGAAAATAAAAGATTGCAAAATAGTAGATCGGAAAGTAATATGATGGAAAATAGACCCGGGGACCATAGATTTCACTAGAGGCTTCTCTCAAGATAGAAAATATTACGGTGGGTGAACAAACTACTGCTGAGCAATTGATAGAAAAGCGCAAAGTTATGATGATATCTAAGGCAATGATCATGAATATAGGCATCACGTCCGTGTCAAGTAGACCGAAATGATTCTGCATCTACTACTATTACTCCACACGTCGACCGCTATCCAGCATGCATCTAGAGTATTAAGTTCATAAAGAACGGAGTAACACATTAAGCACGATGACATGATGTAGAGGAATTAACTCAAGCAATATGATGAAAACCCCATCTTTTTATCCTCGATGGCAACAATACAATACGTGCCTTGGTGCCCCTACTGTCACTAGGAAAGGACACCGCAAGATTGAACCCAAAGCTAAGCACTTCTCCCATTGCAAGAAAAACCAATCTAGTTGGCCAAACCAAACCGATAGTTCGAAGAGAATTACAAAGATATCAAATCATGCATAAAAGAATTCAGAGAAGATTCAAATAATATTCATAGATAAGCTGATCATAAATCCACAATTCATCGGATCTCGGCAAACACACCGCAAAAAAGTATTACATCGAATAGATCTCCAAGAACATCGAGGAGAACATGGTATTGAGAATCAAAGAGAGAGAAGAAGCCATCTAGCTACTAGCTATGGACCCGTAGGTCTGAGGTAAACTACTCACGCTTCATCGGAAAAGTCCCCTAGATGGGATCTCACGGGTACTGAAGGTTGCGGCGGTGGAAGAGTATATATAGGCGAAAGAATTAGGTTAGGAGGTGCACGAGGGGCCCACAAGGGTGGGGGCGCGCCCTACCCCCTGGGCGCGCCCTCTGTCCTTGTGGCCGCCTCGTGGCTCCTCCGACTTCATCTCCAAGTCTCCTGGTTTCCTTCTGGTCCAAGAAAGATCATCGCAAAAGTTTTATTCTGTTTGGACTCTGTTTGGTATTCCTTTTATGCAAAACTCAAAAACAAGGAAAAAACAGAAACTGGCACTGGGCTCTAGGTTAATAGGTTAGTCCCAAAAAGAATATAAAATAGCATATTAATGCATATAAATCATCCAAAACAGATAATATAATAGCATGGAACAATCAAAAATTATAGATACGTTGGAGACGTATCAGAGATTCATCATGTAATCGAGTTAGTTTTGTTAGGGCTTGATCCCTAGTATCCAATATGTTCTGAGATTGATGTTGCTATGACTTTGCCATGCTTACTGCTTGTCACTTTGGGCCCGGGTGCCATGATTTTTGATCTGAACCGTTTATGTTATCACCATTATATCTATGTTCTAGATCCGATCTTGCAAGTTATAGTCACCTACTACGTGTTATGATCCGGCAACCCCGGAGTGACAGAAGTCGGGACACTTTCCGGTGATGACCGTAGTTTGAGGAGTTCATGTATTCACTATGTGTTAATGCTTTGTTCCGGTTCTCTATTAAAAGGAGGCCTTAATATCCCTTAGTTTCCATATGGACCCCGCTGCCACGGGAGGGTTGGAAAAAAGATGTCATGCAAGTTCTTTCCATAAGCACGTATGACTATTTACGGAATACATGCCTACATTATATTTATGAACTGGAGCTAGTGCCGTATCGCCCTAGGTTATGACTGTTATATGATGAATATCAGCCAACATATTCACCGATCCAATGCCTACAAATTTCTCTTATATTGTTCTTGCTAAGTTACTACTGTTATCGTCACTGTTACACTTGCTACAAAATCATTACTATCACTGTTACTATTGATGTTGCTACTACTATCAAAACTATCATATTACTTTGCTACTGATCACTTTGCTGCAGATAATTAATCTCCAGGTGTGGTTGAATTGACAACTCAACTGCTAATACTTGCAAATATTCTTTGGCTCCCCTTGTCGAATCAATAAATTTGGGTTGAATACTCTACCCTCGAAAACTGTTGCGATCCCCTATACTTGTGGGTTATCAGTATCATATTTTCCATCCAAGGCTTTAAGGATCATCTGGATGATGAATTTGTCGGTCATCTCTTCACTTCCTAAGCCAGAATCTATCTCATTTGTGATGAGAGCGAGCCTAGAGTACATTTTTGCGAGTCCTTCACCATCCCTCATCTTGAACTTATCAAGTTGACTTTGAAGCACATCCAACTTGGATTCCTTGATGGACTCGGTACCTTCATGCATATCAAGCAAAGTATCCCAAATTTCCTTTGCATTCTTAAGGTGGCTAATCTTGTTGAACTGCTCGGGGCACAAACCGTTGAAGATAATGTCACATGCTTGAGCGTTGTATTGCAACATCTTCAATTCTTCTGAGGTTGCTTCTCGATCCTGTTCTTTGACATTCTCAAAGAATTCACCTTACAAGCCAACACGAACAACAATCCAAACGGCGGGGTTATGACCAAGAATATGCATTTTCATCTTATGTTTCCAACTAGCAAAGTTTTTACCATTAAAATACAGACCTCTACGGTGATAATTACCCTCACTAGATATCATACTCTCCTAGGTTGTGAAACCAATGCAATGGAGACCAAAACTCTGATACCACTTGTAGGATCGAAAGTATTTCTAGAGGGGGGTGATTAGACTACTTGACCAAATAAGAACTTGTCCTTTTCCCAATTTTAGTTGTAGGCAAGTTTTAGCGATTCTACCAAGTCAAATACACCCTACACATGCAAGTATAAGAGGTGAGCAGCGGAAAGTAAAGACTTTGCATATGAAAGTAAATGAGTGATCGGAGAAATCAAACACAATGAAGACACGGTGATTTTTGGCATGGTTCCGATAGGTGGTGCTATCGTACGTCCACGTTGATGGAGATTTCAACCCACGGAGGGTAACGGTTGCGCGAGATCTATCAATGGAGATGCATAGCTATGAGAGGGGAGAGTGTGTCTACGTACCCTCATAGACCGTAAAGCAGAAGCGTTTATTAACGCGGTTGATGTAGTCGAACACCTTCGTGATCCAACCGATCAAGTACCAAACGTATGGCACCTCCGCGTTCAGCACATGTTCAGCTCGATGACGTCCTCGCCTTCTTGATCCAGCAAGACGGGCGAAGTAGTAGATGAGTTCCGGCAGCACCATGGCGTGGTGACGGTGATGGTGAACTTCTTCCCGCAGGGCTTCGCCGTGCACTGCAGAAAAACTGGACTGAGGACTAAACTGTGGAGAGGGGCGCCGCACACGGCTAGGAGATTGTCGTGAGTTTGTATGGCGCCCCCTCCCTCATATATATATATATATATATATATATATATATATATATATATATATATAGGGACGCGCTATTCGTCACCCTAGGTGGGGAATAGTTAATCTTCACCCACTCTCTATTTTGACGTCAATGCACCGTATTTTTAGGTTTCGTAAATTTTGTCTTATTTCATACGTAAAAAGAGAACGTAAGAAAATATATACTCGCCGTAAAAAATATTTTATGTTACATAAAGTTACAAACATAAAAACATACATAAAATGCGATATTTCTGGTCTTATAACCTATTTTTTTGTTTTCTTATACCAAATTTTACGTAGTGAATCAGTATGAATGTAACTATTTGTATTCCAAACGTAATATATTTATGAAACGATCATAAGATTACCTCGGGTGAAGAATAACTTATTCTGCAACCTGGGTGATGAATAGTATTACTATATATATATATAGGTGGGGGAGGGGAGGCAGCCAGGAGGCGCCCCAAGGTGGCCGGCCGACCCCCTTGGGCGCCTGCCCTTTGGCGCCCCCCTTCCTTGTTTGCTTGCGGGGGGAAGGCAGGAGGAGGTGGCGCCACCCCCCCCCCCCTCCGTCCTCTTAGGTGGAGGGAAGGAAAGAGGGGCTAGCCCTCCCCCATTACCATCCATAGGGCCGACGGCCAAGAGGAGGGGCACGCCAGCCGCTTGTGGGCTGGTGTGTTCCCCTTTCTTGGCCCATAAGGCCCATTATCCTCCTGGGGGTTCACGGAACCCCTTCCGGTGATCCGATGACTACCCGATTCAATCTGAAACCTTTTCGGTGACCAAATAGCATCGTCCTATATATCAATCATTACCTCCGGACCATTCCGGAGCTCCTCGTCATGTCTGTGATCTCATCCGGGACTCCGAACAACATTCGGTCACCAAATCACATTACTCATATAATACTATATCGTCAACGAACAATAAGCGTGCGGACCCTACGGGTTCGAGAATGATGTAGACATGATCGAAACGACTCTCCGGCCAATAACCAATAGTGGGACCTGGATGCCCATATTGGTTCCTACATATTCTACAAAGATCTTTATCAGTCGAACCGTTATGACAACATATGTAATTCCCTTTGTCTGTCGGTATGTTACTTGCCCGAGATTCGGTCGTCGGTATCTCCATACCTAGATCAATCTTGTTGCCGGCAAGTCTCTTTACTTGTTCCATAATACATCATCTCGTAACTAACTCCTTAGTCATTTTGCTTGCAAGCTTCTTATGATGTGTATTACCGAGAGGGCCCAGAGATACCTCTCCGATACATGGAGTGACAAATCCCAATCTCGATCTATGCCAACTCAACAGACACCTTCGGAGATACCTGTAGAGCATATTTATAATCACCAAGTTACGTTGTGACGTTTGATAGCACACAAGGCATTCCTCTGGTATCCAGGAGTTGCATGATCTCATGGTCGAAGGAACATGCATTTGACATTAAGAAAGTAGTAGCAATAAACCGAACGATCATATGCTAAGCTAACGGATGGGTCTTGTCCATCACATCATTCTTCTAATGATGTGATCCCGTTATCAAATGACAACTCATGTCTATGTTTAGGAAACCTTAACCATCTTTTGATCAACGAGCTAGTCTAGTAGAGGCTCACTAGGGACACGGTATTTGTTTATGTATCCACACATGTATTTAAGTTTCCGGTCAATACAATTCTAGCATGAATAATAAACCTTTATCATGATTAAGGAAATATAATAATAACCATTTTATTATTGCCTCTATGGCATATTTCCATCAGTCTCCCACTAACACTAGAGTCAATAATCTAGTTCACATCGCCATGTGATTAACACCCATAGTTCACATCGCCATGTGACTAACACCCAAAGTGTTTACTAGAGTCAATAATCTAGTTCACACATCGCCATGTGATTAACACCCAAAGAGTACTAAGGTGTGATCATATTTTGCTTGTGAGAGAAGTATAGTCAACGGGTCTACCACATTCAGATTCGTATGTATATTGCAAACTTCTATGTCTACAATGCTCTGCATGGAGCTACTCTAGCTAATTGCTCCCACGTTCAATACGTATCCATATTGAGACTCAGAGTCATCTGGATCGGTGTCAGAGCTTGCATCGATGTAACCCTTTACGACAAACTCTTTATTACCTCCATAACTGAGAAACATTTCCATAGTCCTCATTAAGGCACCTAAGGATAATTTTAACCGTTGTCCAGTGATCTACTCCTGGATCACTATTTTACCCCCTTACCAAACTCATGGCAAGGCACACAACAGGTCTGGTACACAGCATGGCATACTTTATAGAACAATTGGCTGAGGCATAGTGTCAGTGCAACAAACCCTGGGTCCGTTGCCCAGACTGTGCACAGGCACGAGGACGAGATTGAAGCACCAACCCAAGTCAGAATACAAGGGACTAAGAGGTTCAAAGGACTAACATGCAGATCAGAGGGACCAAGATCAAGCCAAAGAAGCAAGGCACCATCAGGAGAAGGGCCTCCTTTGCCGGGCAGGCAAGCTCGGCAAGGGGCGAGGCCACCCCCGGAAGACGACATGCAAGACGTCCCGGCAGAGCCTGCCGGGGCACACGGAGGCAAAACCACCTCACCAACTACTCCACCACGACCCACGTTGTCAATCAGTGCGGTGTCAAACCGCGGAGTGACTAAGTGGCAGCCATTCACCACATGGCAGCCTCCCCCTATAGGAAACACGTGCAGATGACACCCGTCATGCGACGTGTCAAGCGAGCAGGCGTGTAGCTAGCGAGATAGCCAGGCAAGCCTTGCCGGGCAACCAATGATGTGACGTTGAGCGGTGCATTTAATGCGCCCTGTCAGCACGCAGAGTTAGGTATGATAGCACTGTTTGCTATCTTATCAGTGCATAATGACTGTTTTGCCATTGTGGTGACCCCTTAATCTATAAAAGGAGGCCCATGGCGACCATAGAGAGGGTTAGAAGGTTGGATAACTCAGACTCCCATATGCGCGTAGCCACTGCCGCCCTAAGGCAACCCTTGCCGGGCAAGTGTACTATGCCCCAACACCACCTTTCCACCATCAATCCACCAAAGTAGGAGTAGGGTTTTACGCCTCACGGCGGCCCGAACTTGGGTAAAAATGCCTGTGTGAGCTCTGCCGTGCTGCCACACGCCCGTGTGCTCTTTGTGCAATGCGACGCCCCCCTGCCGAACCAGCAAGGGGCCTCCTGGTCCCATAGGTGGTCGTGGTTTCCCTCGACATCTTTGGCGCGCCAGGTAGGGAGACCGCTTGCGCGAACCTGAAGGCGTGTGTAGCGCGTCACCTTCATCACCATCAGCATCTTCGACGACGCCATCGACCATGGCGCCCAAGAAGAAACCCGGTTCTTCGGCTCATCCTTCCACCTCGAAGGCTCCACCGCCCGTGGCCTCTAACGCTGCGGGGGGTGCGGAGACACGCGAGGACGCGGACGCTGCTAGGGATGTGGTCGGAGGAGGTGGCACCGTCACCACTTCCCCCGCGGCCGACGCAGGAGCAAGAGACGTAGGAGGGGAAGGCAACATCCCAACGGCCACGCTCCACAAGGTCCGAGTGAAGGGGTTACTCCATCCGCGCTCCTTCGCCCGCCGACGGGCACAGCCGCAGCAAAGGCGCTCGGGCCGGGGCGAATCGCCGCCCTCCGACCGCTCCCACCCCGGGTGCGGTTGCAGCGCGTGCACCTCCCCTGGGACGGGTCGACCAAGCCGCTGCGCCCGACGGAGCCACTGACCCTCGAGCGCCTTCGCCGCACCACCCTGCCATCCAAGTGGTCGCCCCGCAGCAGCGGGGGAGCAGTGCTGCCGCCACTGGCACCGTCAAGAGCCGAGCGACGGTGCGATCGACTTCATCATCACCCATGCCAAGTACAGCCACGGAGGCCATGGCGCGGGCTCAGCTGCTGTTGAGGTTTCTACCAGCGGCCGAGCAAATGGATGAATGGCGTGCCACCATCCAAAGTCTGCTCAGTTTCACCGAAGCTGGGGGCTCATGGCGAGCTGGCCTGCCATGGCCGCCCCAAGCGACAGCAACGGCTCATGCTGCTGACCGTACAGAAGGGGCCATCCCCACGGTGCAGTCCCCGCCACGGCAGCCAGCGCGAGCGCAACAGAATCAAGACCCCGACGACGTCTCGATGGCCTCTTCTGACCCTCGAGCGCGTCCAGGCCAACGATGAGCCCCGGAGGATAGGCGGAGAGGAGACACGAGTGCCGTTGTCGAGCAACGCCGCGACTACCTCCGCCGGACCAATGGGTGCGACGGCCCCGGCATCGACAAGCCCGCGCTCGGTATTGGTGGGTGCCTACCTTTCGAGGTTGGCTGCCCTGCCTTTACCCGTGAGCTGCGGCAAGTCCGTTGGCCGTCCGTTCGCACGTTCAAGCCAGAGATACCTGAGAAGTACGATGGGAGGCTGAACCCGGCAGAGTTCCTGAGCATCTACACCATCGTTGTTCAGGCTGCCGGGGGAAGAGATGAGAAGGTGTTCGCCAACTACTTTCCTTTGGCCCTCAAGTCCAATGTGAGGTCTTGGCTGATGCACCTGCCGTAGAACTCCATTTCGTCATGGGCAGACCTGTGCCATGAGTTCATCGGTGCCTTCACCGGTGGCCACCAAGAGCCAGGGCGACCCAGCGACTTGCAGCTTCTCCAGCAAAAGGAAGGAGAGACCCTCCGTAAGTATTTACAGAGATTCAGCAAAGTTCATAGAAATATCCCAAATATCCATCCGGCAGCCGTGATAGCCGCCTTCCAGTCCAATGTGCGCAACCGCTGGATTCGTTCCAAGATGAACGTATGGTTGCCCAAGACTGTGAAGGAGCTCTACACGTTGGTGGATAAGTGTGCCTGGATGGAGGAGGGAAGAAAGTTGCCCGAAGAGGAAGATTGCACCAATATTGATTCAGAGGATGAGGATGAATCAACCAGTCAGAAGAAGAGCAAGAAGTGCAGTAAGAAGCGAAGGGATAAGGCAGTAATGACTGTTGAAGGATCGGGTACGCCTAGTACCGGCAAGAAGGCCAAAGCTGAGGCCCCCGGCAAGGAAGCTGCCATGTGCGCTGACTGCCGGGAAGCCGCTGCTGCCAAGAAAGCCAGGAAAGGTGATGGGCCGTATTGCAAGATTCATCGGACCAAGGGCCATGACCTTCAAGAGTGTTATCAGGTTGAGCAGCTTGTCAAGGAAAAGGGTCAGAATGTTGTTGGCGGCAAGGGCTGAGGTGGTGAAGTAAATCGTCCCGGCAAACCCTTTCGGCACCAAGGAAAACCCGCCAGAGGTCGAGAGAAAGAAGCCTGTGGTGATGAGAGTGATGGAGGGAATGAAGAGGAAACCAGTGAGCAAGAGTTTCATAAGGCCACCGACGCCATGTGCATTGACGGCGGTGCATCTCTGCACACCTCTCACCGCCAACTCAAGCGGTGGGCGCGAGAAGTCAATGCCGTGGAGCCAGCGCCCGAGGCCCGAAAGCCACTCAAGTGGTCCCGTACGCCCATCATCTTTGACGAGGAGGATCATCCTAGCCGTACCACTGCGGTAGGGTGTTTGCCATTGTTGGTCTCCCCAACAATCCGCAACCTCAAGGTCACGAAGATGTTGGTGGACAGCGGGGCCGGGTTGAATCTGATTTCCCCAGCAGTTATCAGCAAGCTTCAGATAGCAGAGGAAGAGCTGGAGGTTTCCGGCACGTTTCAAGGAGCCGTCCTAAGGGAAAGATCACATTGCCGGTAACGTTTGGGGGAGAACTGAACTACCGGACTGAGAGGATTGTGTTTGATGTGGTTGATCTCCCCCTGCCATACAAGAGGATTCTTCGACGCCCGGCCCTGGCTAAGTTCATGGCAGCATCTCACTATGCCTACAACACCTTGAAGACGCCTAGGCCACTGGGAGTCATCACCATCCCATCAGATGAGAAGGATGCAATCATTTGTGTGGACAAGATGTACCGGGATGCGGTCGCAGCAGAGGCAGCGGCAGCGGCAGCTCCCGCTAAGGAAAGCAAAGGAAAGAAGAGGGATTGTAGGGACTCCGGCAAAGAGTCCGGGAAGCGTGCCCCCATCGAGTGCACGGCACCCGTTGACGACGTGCCGGAGTGTTCCAATGGCAAGAGATCCAAGGTCGCTACACCCCAGGTGAAGAAGGTCCCGACAGGGCTGGCTGGCGTTGATGGTACTTTCACTATCAGCGCCACCCTCGATGACAAATAGGAAAGAGCGCTCGTTGCCTTCCTGTGGACGAATATCAATGTGTTTGTCTGGCAACCATCTGATATCCCCGGTGTTCCCAGGGAGGTAATCGAGCACCACCTTGCTGTCTGCCCACATGCCCGACCCGTCAAGCAGAAAGTCCGGAAGCAGGCCTGGGAGAGGCAGCAGTTCATTGCAGAAGAGATCAAGAGACTAGAGGCAGCTAGTTTGGTCAGAGGAGTACTGCATCCCACGTGGTTGGCAAACCAAGTGGTAGTCCAGAAGGCTAACGGGAAGTGGAGGCTTTGCATAGGTTTCACAGATCTCAACAAGGCTTGCCCGAAGGACCCGTTTCCCTTCCTGCGTATCGATCAGATTGTGGATTCCACTTCAGGTTGTGATTTGCTCTCCTTTCTGGATGCGTATTGTGGGTATCACCAGGTCTTCATGTCCAAGGAACATGAAGAGAAGACGCCGTTCATCACTCCATGTGGTATGTACTATTTTGTCCGCTTGCCATTTGGATTAAAGAGTGCCGGGTCCACTTTTGCAAGGGCAGTCCAGATTGGTTTTGAACCACAGTTGCACAGAAACATAGAAGCCTATATGGATGATATTGTGGTCAAGACCAAGGATAGGGCCACCCTTATTCAAGATTTGGAGGAGACGTTTGCTAATCTGCGCAAAATCAATTTGAAGCTCAAACCGGAGAAGTGTGTATTTGGTGTTCCCTCCGGCAAGTTGCTTGGGTTCTTTGTATCCCATCGCGGGATCGAAGCCAATCCCGACAAGATCAAGGCTATCGAGCAGATCCAAGCACCAAGGACAGTTAAGGATGTGAGGCGTCTGACAGGATGCGTTGCCACGCTAAGCAGATTCATCTCCAAGTCTGCCGAGCGCGCCTTGCCGTTCTTCAAAATTTTGAAGAAGGCAGGACCCATGAAGTGGACCCCGGAAGCAGATGCAGCTTTGCAAGAGTTGAAGGCCTACTTGTCCTCCGTGTCTACCTTGGTCGCTCCAAACCCCAGGAGTCGTTGCTGCTGTACCTAGCGGCAACCAACCAAGTAGTCAGTGCAGCTTTGGTAGCACAGCGAGAAGTGGATGAGGCAGAGAGTGAGCAGAGACCGGCAGAGTCAGAGAAGGATTAGGACAGCAATGAGCACGGCAATGAGAGCAACCCCAAGGACGCGGCAAGGAAGAAAGTGGTGCAGCACCCAGTGTACTTCGTCAGCTCCTTATTACAGGGGGCTAGATCGAGGTACTTTGGCATGCAAAAGTTGATTTTTGGTCTCATCATGGCCTCAAGGAAACTGCGCCACTACTTCCAAGCCCATGAGATCACGGTTGTCACTCGTTTCCCGTTGCAGCGGATACTCCAAAACCCTGAGGCTACCGGCAGAATAGTGGAGTGGGCTTTAGAGTTATCCTGTTTTGGTTTGAAGTTTGAAAGCACGTCAAATATTCAGAGTAGGGCATTGGTAGAGTTTATTGCAGAATGGACACCAACCCCTGATGAGGAAGTGACGGAGACAGCTATCCCCAGTAAGGAATCGCCCCAAGAATGGATTATGTATTTTGATGGTGCTTTTTCCCTACAAGGTGCAGGAGCTGGCGTGCTTCTTGTTGCCCCCTCCGGGGAGCACTTGAGGTACGTCGTCCAAATGCATTTTGCCCGGGAAGAAGCAACCAACAATACAGCAGAATATGAAGGGCTCCTTGCCGGGCTCAGGATTGCAGGTGAATAGGGAATTAAGAAGCTGATCATTCGAGGAGATTCACAGCTTGTGGTGAGACAAGTTAACAAGGATTACCAAATTCCATTGATGGAGGCATGCATCGAGGAAGTGAGGAGATTGGAGGAGCACTTTTATGGATTGCAAACTGAGCACGTACCCCGTGCGGAAAACAGCATAGCTGATCATCTGTCAAAGTGTGCTGTGCAGAAGCTCCCTGTGGAACCAGGGACTTTTGTTCTCCATCTCACTCAGCCCTCCGTATCCCCAGCAACAATGACCCGGAAAAGGAGAAAGTTGGACTCCGGTAAGCCTCTCTCGGTAGAGCCGTCCGCTCCTGGAGAGACCCTGCCGGAAACAACTCCTCGCAGTTTTCCGGACCACACCCTCCAGTCGGGCCCATGGACCCCGCGAACGAGGCATGTGCTGCCGTAACAGAGGAGGTGCCGCTAGTCCTTGTTGCCGAGCCCCAGGCTCCAACTTGGGCAAGGCGCATTGTCCAATTCCTCCCAAACCGGAGAGCTTCCCGGCAACCAAGACGAAGCTGAAAAAGTAGCCTGGAGGGCCAGTATGTATCAGTTTGTCGATGACACTCTGTACAGAAGGAGGCCCAAGGGTGTGAAATTAAAGTGTGTCTGTCGGGAAGAAGGAAAGGAACTGCTAGTAGAGATACACAAAGGCATGTGCGGCTCCCACATTGGATCAAGGGCACTAGTTGGGAAAGCATTCCGGCAAGGATTCTATTGGCCCATAGCCCTCCAAGATGCGGTTGAGCTAGTCACCAAATGTGAAGCCTGCCAGTTCCATTCCAAGAAAACCCACCTGCCTGCCCAAGCTCTTCAAACAATCCCTCTATCATGGCCATTTTTGGTCTGGGGGCTCGATATCCTCGGCCCCTTCCCCCGAGCAATCGAGAGCTTTGAATTCTTGTTCGTTGCTATCGACAAGTTTACAAAGTGGCCGGAAGTGACTGTCGTGAGAAAGGTGACTGCTCAGTCAGCTATCAAGTTCTTGAAAGAATTGGTGTGTCATTTTGGAGTTCTGGCAAGGATCATTACCAACAACGGCACCCAGTTCACGAGCAGCGCCTTCATGCAATATGTTTATGCCCTCGGATGCAAAATCTCATTTGCCTCTGTGGCACACCCCCGGAGCAATGGGCAAGCTGAGAGGGCGAACGCTGAAGTGCTGCGTGGACTCAAGACGAGAACCTTTGATACGCTGCAGAAGCACGGCAGGCGGTGGATCGACGAGCTGCCGCTAGTTCTCTGGTCCCTCAGAACGACACCAAACCGAGCTACCGGACAGACTCCCTTCTCCCTGGTCTATGGGGCAGAAGCAGTTATCCCCACGGAACTCATTTACGGGTCGCCTCGAGTGCTTGCCTACGATGAAGTAGTGCAAGATCAGCACCGATGTGACGATGATGTGCTACTCGAGGAGAACCGTCTCCGGGCTGCTATGCGTGCTGCACGCTATCAGCAAGCCCTGCTTCGCTATCATAGCCGCAGGGTTCACGCCCGGTTTTTTGAGGAAGGTGACCTTGTCCTTAGGCGCGTTCAGTCCGCCAAGGGTACAAACAAGTTGTCACCGAAGTGGGAAGGCCCTTACCAGGTAGTACGAGTCACCAGACCTGGCTCAGTCCGTCTGGAGACCGGAGATGGCATTCAGTTGCAAAACTCATGGAATATTGAGCATCTCCGCAAGTTCTACCCGTAAGGCGCGGCTGTCGGGCCCTGCCCAGCAGCCACCCTTTTGTACAGGCCTTGCCTCAGCTACATGTAACCCCTTGTACAAAGCCAGGGCGATGACCCTGTGCAAGAGAAAATAAAGAAGCACTGTGGGGGGGCCCCCGACCAAGATTGCATGCATGCATGAGCATTCCAAGATCACTGCATAAGCATTTCATGAGCATTTGCATATGCATATAGATAGGATCGCATCCTGCATTCATTCTCATCCGCATGAAGCTGCAGGTTCCTGCCGTGAACTTGGCTCTGACAAGGAATTGAGAAGATTGCCCAGCACTGCGATCCCCGGCAAGCCAAACAGATAAGTTCTACCTCCTGTCCATTAGTGTTCTGTAAGTTATAACTTGTTCATAAGAAGACCCCGCCACTCTTTTGAGACTTAGGTGCTCCCATCCCTGACTCGAACGTTGCTTCGGACAGGATGGTCGTAGTGGCCTTTGGTAAAAAGAAGTTGGCGGGGGGCTGGCCCCTTCGCCTGTTGCCCGGTAGACACAGCTCTCCGGCAGACAGAAAAGGTGCCGGCAGGATAGCCTGCCGGGGAAAACTTGTTTATTTACACTAAAGAGGCATCTCGCCTCTGCATGGACATACACATGCATGGGTTCCCGACAAGGGTCATCTTTTTCATTAATATGTTGATACAAGTACAAGCATTACAGAACACAAACATGGACTCGAGAGATTACATTATTTGAATTAAAATTTGGCAATTGCCTACAAGTTTAAGATTGAAAAAAGATAGGTGCTCCGTAAACTCCTCTCCATGTCCCTCTTATCCCAGGTAGTGCGGTGGGAAGAGAAGAGGGTGGGTGACGCGCCGGCACAACGCCACCCCGATCCCCGTCAGGAGCTGTCGGACACAGCCTGACAAGATTGGGAGTGGCAAGGCTGCGAAGGAGGAAGACGTGCGGAGCACACTGGTGGCCCCAGGATCACCGCTTCCAGGACCGAGCGGGGGGCTCCAGCACAGGCACCGACAGGGGAGGACGCCGGGGCCCAGCCAGAAGACCCCCAGGGGAAGCAGAAGCGTCAGAGGGGCAAGCCTTTCCCCGACGGCCCGGGAAAATGGTGATGATGGCTCCGGGGAAAGGGGGGAAGAGCCAGACAGACGGGCAGCAGGTCGCCAGTACGAGACAAACGAGTCGATGCAATCATGCTCCTACTGGACGGCCTGCCTCCCATCTTCTCCTTCTCCCCTGGCTTCGTCTTCATCAACACCATTCCGGGGGAAGGCCAAGACTCCAACCCGGTGCCTTCCTCGGGGAGACGGCGAGCAGCCAGGGGGCTTGAGGCGCACCGCTCCCCCCCTTGGCGAGCAGGAAGGTGCGCCTCTCATCAACATCAGCCCCAAGACCTCCGGGAGGGGCAGTGCTGGGATTACCAATGGTCTCCAGCCCCACCTCCCGGCCGAGCCTCGAAGGAACCAAGAGGTTCGCCACAGCAAGGATCAGGCTCACTCCCCGAGCGCCAGCACCGGCATTTGGCAACACTAGCCCCAACCAAGAGCCCGGGGGCTGGCCCTAGGCACTCCTCTTCAGCATAACTAGTAGAGGCAGACAGCGGAGGGGAAGAAGAATGCGAGGGTGGATGACTCCGCCCTCCTCCACCCCTCCTTTTATAGGCGGATCGGGGAGGGGAGCCGCTCCCTCAATAGGCGGCCACCGTCCTCCTCTGCCAACTCAAGACGACCGGGCCCTCAGCGCTCTCCCACGCCACACGCCTCCATTACCTACCCCATGTGATGCATGCAGCATACGTGGCTAAGGATAAGGGCGTGGTGGGAAGAGTGAATTGGTGGTTTCTCCCCCGTGCGTTAAAGTCATTCATGGGCCATCACTGGAGCAACCCCACCACCATTGGCCTTACACAACGCGCGGAGAAACCGGAAACTGGCCCGGAATCAAGGCTAATGAAGAAGCAATGAAGACCTCAAGAAATCAGCCTCTTCAGCGACCCCTCCTGTGCACTTATTAGACCCTACCCCGACGACGCTCGGCAGCGCATACAGGGCAGGCCCGGGGGCTTCTGTCGGTGCAACAAACCCTGGGTCTGTTGCCCAGACTGTGCACAGGCACGGGGACGAGACTGAAGCACCAACCCAAGTCAGAATACAAGGGACTAAGAGGTTCAAAGGACTAACATGCAGATCAGAGGGACCAAGATCAAGCCAAAGAAGCAAGGCACCATCAGGAGAAGGGCCTCCTTTGCCGGGCAGGCAAGCTCGGCAAGGGGCGAGGCCACCCCCGGAAGACGACGTCCAATACGTCCCGGCAGGGCCTGCCGGGGCACATGGAGGCAAAACTACCTCACCAACTACTCCACCACGACCCACGTCGTCAATTATTGCGGTTTCAAACCGCGGAGTGACTAAGTGGCAGCCATTCACCACATGGTAGCCTCCCCCTACAGGAAACACCTGCAGATGACACCTGTCCTATGACGTGTCAAGCAAGCAGGCGTGGAGCTGGCGAGATAGCCCGGCAAGCCTTGCCGGGCAACCAACGATGTGACGTTGAGCGGTGCATTTAATGCACCCTGTGAGCACGCAGAGTTAGGTATGATAGCACTGTTTGCTATCTTATCAGTGCATAATGACTGTTTTGCCACTGTGGTGACCCCTTAATCTATAAAAGGAGGCCCATGGCGACCGTAGAGAGGGTTAGAAGGTTGGATAACTCAAACCCCCATACGCGCGTAGCGACTGCCGCCCTGAGGCAACCCTTGCCGGGCAACTGTACTACGCCCCACCACCACCTTTCCACCATCAATCCACCAAAGCATGAGCAGGGTTTTACGCCTCACAGTGGCCCGAACCTGGGTACAAATGCCTGTGTGATCTCTGACATGCTGCCACACGCTCGTCTGCTCTTTGTGCAATGCGACGCCCCCCTGCCGAACCAGCAAGGGGCCTCCTGGTCCCATAGGTGGCCGTGGTTTCCCGCGACACATAGGGAATGACTTTCATTCTCTTTCTATCTTCTGTTGTGGTCGGGCTTTGAGTCTTACTCAACTTCACACCTTACAATACAGGCAAGAACTCCTTCTATGAATGATCCATTTTGAACTCCTTCAAAATCTTGTCAAGGTATGTACTCATTGAAAGTCTTGTCAAGCGTCTTGATCTATCTCTATAGATCTTGATGCCCAATATGTAAGCAGCTTCACCGAGGTCTTTCATTGAAAAATTCTTATTCAAGTATCCTTTTATGCTATCCAGAAATTCTATATCATTTCCAATCATCAATATGTCATCCACATATAATATTTGAAATGCTACAGAGCTCCCACTCACTTTTTTGTAAATACAAGCTTCACCGTAAGTCTGTATAAAACCATATGCTTTGATCACCTCATCAAAGTGTATATTCCAACTCCAAGATGCTTGCACCAGTCCTTATATGGATCGCTGGAGCTTGCACACTTTGTCAGCACCTTTAGGTGTAGGGAAACGTTGCATGGAAAACAAAAAAAATTCTACGCACATGCAATGATCTATCTATGGAGATGCATAGCAACGAGGGGGAGAGTGTGTCTACATACCCTCGTAGACCGTAAGCGGTAGCATTTCACAATGCGGTTGATGTAGTCGAACTTCTTCGTGCTTCAACCGATCAAGTACCGAACGCACGGCACCTCCGCGTTCTGCACACATTCAGCTCGGTGATGTCCCTCGCCTTCTTGATCCAGCAAGACATCGAGGTAGTAGATGAGTTCCGTCAGCACGATGGTGTGGTGACGGTGATGGTGAAGTGATCTCCGCAGGTCTTCACCTAAGCACTACGAAAATATGACCGGGGGTGTAAACGATGGAGGGGGGTGCCGCACACGGCTAGGCAATTGTCTGGGGTGTGCTAGGCGCCCCCCTCCTCATATATATAGGTGGGAGGGAGAGGGGAGAGGCCAAGGGGCGCCCCAAGTAGGTCCGAATTCTACTTGGGCTCCTGCCCTTGGCCGCCCCCCTACCATGTTTGTGGGAGGGGGAAGGAAAGAGGGGGGAGAGGGAAGGAAGTGGGAATCCTAATCCACACTTACCTTTCCCTTCTCCCCTTTCCTTCTCCTCCTTAGGACGGCCCATATGGGGGGCGCACCAGCCCCTCGTGGCTGGTGCGTTTCCCCTCTTGGCCCATAAGGCCCATATCTTTTGCCGAGGGTGCCCGGAACCCCTTCCGGTGACCCGATAAGTACCCGGTACCCCCCGAAACACTTCCGGTGTCTGAATACCATCGTCCTATATATCAATCGGTACCTCTCGACCATTTTGAGACTCCTCGTCATGTCCGTGATCTCATATGGGACTCCGAACAACATTCGGTCACCAAATCACATAACTAATATAATACTATATTGTCAACGAACGTTAAGCATGCGGACCCTACGGGTTCGAGAACTATGTAGACATGATCGAGACACCTCTCCGGTCAATAACCAATAGCAGAACCTAGATGCCCATATTGGCTCCTACATATTCTACGAAGATCTTTATCGGTCGAACCGTTATGACAACATACGTAATTCCCTTTGTCCATCGGTATGTTACTTGCCCGAGATTCGATCGTCGGTATCTTCATACCTAGTTCAATCTCATTACCGGAAAGTCTCTTTACTCATTCCATAATACATCACCTCGTGACTAACTCCTTAGCCATGTGCTTGCAAGCTTATGATGTGTATTACCGAGAGGGCCTAGAGAGGTCCGATACTCGGAGTGACAAATCCTAATCTCGATCTATGCCAACTCAACAAATACCTTTGGAGATACCTGTAGAGCATCTTAATAATCACCCAGTTATGTTGTGATGTTTGATAGCACACAAGGCATTCCTCCGGTATCTGGGAGTTGCATAATCTCATAGTCGAAGGAATATGTATTTGACATGAAGAAAGCAATAGCAATAAAACTGAACGATCATTATGCTAAGCTAACGGATGGGTCTTGTCCATCACATCATTCTCCTAATGATGTGATCCCGTTATCAAATGACAACTCATGTCCATGGTTAGGAAACCATAACCATCTTTGTTCAACGAGCTAGTCAAGTAGAGGCTCACTAGGAACACGGTGTTTGTTTATGTATTCACACATGTATTTAGGTTTCCGATCAATAAAATTCTAGCATGAATAATAAACCTTTATCATGAATAAGGAAATATAAAATAACAACTTTATTATTGCCGCTAGGGCATATTTCCTTCAGTCTCCCACTTGCACTATAGTGAATAATCTAGATTACATTGTAATGAATCTAACACCCATGGAGTCTTGGTGCTGATCATGTTTTGCTCGTGGAAGAGGCTTAGTCAACGGGTCTGCTACATTCAGATCTGTATGTATCTTGCAAATTTCTATGTCTCCATCCTTGACTTGTTCACGAATGGAGTTGAAGCATCTCTTGATGTGTTTGGTTCTCTTATGAAACCTGGATTCCTTCACCAAGGCAATTGCTCCAGTGTTGTCACAAAAGATTTTCATTGGATCCGATGCACTAGGTATTACACCCAGATCGGATATGAACTCCTTCATCCAGACTCCTTCATTTGCTGCTTCCGAATCAGCTATGTACTCTACTTCACACGTAGATCCCGCCACGACGCTCTGCTTGGAACTGCACCAACTGACAGCTCCACCATTCAATATAAATACGTATCTGGTTTGTGACTTAGAGTCATCCGGATCATTGTCAAAGCTAGCATCGATGTAACCATTTACGACGAGCTCTTTGTCACCTCCATAAACGAGAAACATATCCTTGGTCCTTTTCAGGTACTTCAGGATGTTCTTGACCGCTATCCAGTGATCCACTCCTGGATTAGTTTGGTACCTCCCTGCCAGACTTATGGCAGGGCACACATCAGGTCTGGTACACAGCATAGCATACATGATAGAACCTATGGCTGAGGCATAGGGAATGACTTTCATTTTCTCTCTATCTTCTGCAGTGGTCGGGCTTTGAGTCTGACTCAACTTCACACCTTGTAACACAGGCAAGAACCCATTCTTTGACTGATCCATTTTGAACTTCTTCAAAACTTTATCCAGGTATGTGCTTTGTGAAAGTCCTATTAAGCGTCTTGATCTATCCCTATAGATCTTGATGCCCAATATATAAGCAGCTTCACCGAGGTCTTTCATTGAAAAACTCTTATTCAAGTATCCTTTTATGCTATCCAGAAATTCTATATCATTTCCAATCAACAATATGTCATCTACATATAATATTAGAAATGCTACAGAGCTCCCACTCACTTTCTTGTAAATACAGGCTTCACCGAAAGTCTGTATAAAACCATATGCTTTGATCACCTCATCAAAGCGTATATTCCAACTCCGAGATGCTTGCACCAATCCATAGATGGATCACTGGATCTTGCACACTTTGTTAGCACCTTTAGGATCGACAAAACCTTATGGTTGCATCATATACAACTCTTCTTTAAGAAATCCATTAAGGAATGCAGTTTTGATGTCCATTTGCCAGATTTCATAATCATAAAATGCGGCAATTGCTAACATGATTCGGACGGACTTAAGCATCGCTATGGGTGAGAAAGTCTCATCGTAGTCGACCCTTGAACTTGTCGAAAACCTTTTGCGACAAGTCGAGCTTTGCAGACAGTAACATTACCATCAGCGTCAGTCTTCTTCGTGAAGATCCATTTATTCTCTATGGCCTGCCGCTCATCGGGCAAGTCCACCAAAGTCCACACATTGTTCTCATACATGGATCCTATCTCAGATTTCATGGCCTCAAGCCATCTATCGGAATCTGGGCTCGTCATAGCTTCTTCATAGTTCGTAGGTTCGCCTTGGTCTAATAACATGACTTCCAGAACAGGATTACCGTACCACTCTAGTGTGGATCGTGCTCTGGTTGACCTACGAGGTTCAGTAGCAACTTGATCTGAAGTTTCATGATCATTATCATTTGCTTCCTCTCTAGTTGGTGTTGGCATCACGGGAACGGATTTCTTTGATGTGCTACTTTCCAATTTGAGAGAAGGTACAATTACCTCATCAAGTTCTACTTTCCTCCCACTCACTTCTTTCGAGAGAAACTCCTTCTCTAGAAAGGTTCCATTCTTGGCAACAAAGATCTTGCCTTCGGATCTGTGGTAGAAGGTGTACCCAATTGTTTCCTTAGGGTATCCTATGAAGACGCATTTGATGTAGTCGAACTTCTTCGCGCTTCAAACGATCAAGTACCGAACGCACGGCACCTCCGCGTTCTGCACATGTTTAGCTCAGTGACGTCCCTTGCCTTCTTGATCCAGCAAGACGTCGAGGTAGTAGATGAGTTCCGTCAGCACGACGACATGGTGACGGTGATGGTGAAGTGATCTCCGCAGGGCTTCGCCTAAGCACTACGAAAATATGATAGGGGGTGTAAACGGTGGAGGGGGGCGCCGCACACGGCTAGGCAATTGTCTGGGGTGTGCTAGGTGCCCCCCTCCTCATATATATATATAGGTGGGAGGGAGAGGGGAGAGGCCAAGGGGTGCCCCAAGTTGGTCTGAATCCTACTTGGGCTCCTGCCCTTGGCCGCGCCCCCTGCCATGTTTGTCGGAGGGGGAAGGAAGGAGGGGGAGAGGGAAGGAAGTGGGAATCCTAATCCACACTTACCTTTCCCTTCTCCCCTTTCCTTCTCCTCCTTAGGTCGGACCATATGGGAGGTGCACCAGCCCCTTGTGGCTGGTGTGTTTCCCCTCTTGGCCCATAAGGCCCATATCTTTTGCCGGCGGTGCCCGGAACCCCTTCCGGTGACCCGATAAGTACCCGGTACCCCCCGAAACACTTCCGGTGTCTGAATACCATCGTCCTATATATCAATATTTACCTCTCGACCATTTCGAGACTCCTCGTCATGTCCGTGATCTCATCCGGGACTCCGAACAACATTCGGTCACCAAATCACATAACTCATATAATACTATATCGTCAACGAACGTTAAGCGTGCGGACCCTACGGGTTCGAGAACTATGTAGACATGACCGAGACACCTCGCCGGTTAATAACCAATAGCAGAACCCGGATGCCCATATTAGCTCCTACATATTCTAAGAAGATCTTTATCGGTTGAACCGTTATGACAACATACATAATTCCCTTTGTCCATCGGTATGTTACTTGCCTGAGATTCGATCGTCGGTATCTTCATACCTAGTTCAATCTCGTTACCGGCAAGTCTCTTTACTCATTCCATAATACATCACCTCGTGACTAACTCCTTAGTCGCTTGCTTGCAAGCTTATGATGTGTATTACCGAGAGGGCCCAGAGATACCTCTCCGATACTCGGAGTGACAAATCCTAATCTCGATCTATGCCAACTCAACAAATACCTTTGGAGATACCTGTAGAGCATCTTTATAATCACCCAGTTATGTTGTGACTTTTGATAGCACACAAGGCATTCCTCCGATATCCGGGAGTTGCATAATCTCATAGTCGAAGGAATATGTATTTGACATGAAGAAAGCAATAGCAATAAAACTGAAAGATCATTATGCTAAGCTAACGGATGGGTCTTGTCCATCACATCATTCTCCTAATGATGTGATCCCGTTATCAAATGATAACTCATGTCCATGGTTAGGAAACCATAACCATCTTTGATCAACGAGCTAGTCAAGTAGAGGCTCACTAGGGACACGGTGTTTGTTTATGTATTCACACATGTATTTAGGTTTCCGGTCAATGCAATTCTAGCATGAATAATAAACCTTTATCATGAATAAGGAAATATAAAATAACAACTTTATTATTGCCTCTAGGGCATATTTCCTTTAGTAGGATCGACAAAACCTTCTGGTTGCGTCGGGGTCGTCTCGCCAACTATTGCTTCTACAACTATTGCTAACGCATAGCGATAAAGTAAAGCAATTACATGGCGCTTGCATTTCATACAATAATTAAGAGATAACCCTAAGGCTCCTGCCGGTTGTCGATATTACAAAACGTGATCATCTCATACAACAACGTATATCACATCACCTCTTGACCATATCACATCACGACATGCCTTGCAAAAACAAATTAGACGTCATCTACTTTGTTGTTGCAAATTTTACGTGGCTGCTATGGGCTTCTAGCTAGAACCGTTCTTACTTACGCAAAAGAACCACAATGGTAATTTATCAAGTTTGCTGTTTTAACCTTCTTCAAAGACCGGCCGTAGTCAAATTCAATTCAACTAAAGTAGGAGAAAGAGACACCCGCCAGCCACCTTTATGCAAAACAAGTTGCATGTCAGTCGGTGGAACCGGTCTCACGTGCGTGGACATGTACGGTTGGTCCGGGCCGCTTCATCCCACAATGCCGTCGAATCAAAATAATACATTGGTGGTAAGCAGTATGAACATCACCGCCCACAACTCCTTTGTGTTCTACTCATGCATATCATCTACGCATAGACTTGGCTCATGATGCCACTGATGGGGAACGTTGCATGGAAAACAAAAAAAATTCTATGCACACGCAAGATCTATCCATGGAGATGCATAGCTACGAGAGGGGAGAGTGTGTCTACGTACCCTCGTAGACCATAAAGCGGAAGCATTTATTAACGCGGTTGATGTAGTCTAACACCTTCGCGATCCAACCAATCAAGTACCGAACGTACGGTACCTCCTTGTTCAACACAGGTTCAGCTCGATGACATCCTTGCCTTCTTGATCCAGCAAGACGGGCGAAGTAGTAGATGAGTTCCGGTAGCACCACAGTGTGGTGATGGTGATGGTGAACTTCTTCCCGCATGGCTTCGCCGTGCACTACGGAAAAACTGGACGAAGGACTAAACTGTGGAGAGGGGCACCGCACACGGCTAGGACATTGTCGTGAGTTTGTGTGGCACCCCCTCCCTCATATATATATATATATAGGTGGGGGAGGGGAGGCAGCCAGGAGGCACCCAAAGGTGGCAGGCCGCCCCCCTTGGGTGCCTGCCCTTTGGCGCACCACCCTTCCTTGTTTGCTTGCGGGGGGGAGGTAGGATGAGGTGGCGCCCCCCCCCCCCCCCCCCCCTTTCCTTCCTCTTAGGTGGAGGAAAGGAAAGAGGGGCTAGCCCTCGCCCCTAAGCATCCATAGGGCCAGCAGCCAAGAGGAGGGGCGCGCCAGCCCCTTGTGGGCTGGTGTGTTCCCCTCTCTTGGCCCATAAGGCCCATTAACCTCCCGGGGCTTCCCGGAACCCCTTCTGGTGATTCGATGACTACCCGATTCAATCCAAAACCTTTTCGGTGACCAAATAGCATCGTCCTATATATCAATCTTTACGTACGAACCATTTCAGTGCACTGGACCCGATGACTCTGTTCTGTGACAACACTGGTGCCATTGCTCTAGCCAAGGAACCAAGGTTTCACAAGAGGACCAGACACATAAAGCGACGCTTCAATTCCATCCGCGATTACAACAAGGAGGAAGACATAAACATTTGCAAAGTGCATACGGACCTGAATGTTGCAGATCCGTTGACTAAACCTCTTCCACGGGCAAAGCACGATCAACACCAGAACTCTATGGGTGTTAGATTCATTACCATGTAATGCTAGATTATTGACTCTAGTGCAAGTGGGAGACTGTTGGAAATATGCCCTAGAGGCAATAATAAAGTGGTTATTATTATATTTCCTTGTTCATGATAATCGTTTATTATCCATGCTATAATTGTATTGATTGGAAACTCAAATACATGTGTGGATACATAGACAACAACATGTCCCTAGTGAGCCTCTACAGGACTAGCTCATTGATCAAAGATGGCTATGGTTTCCTAGTCATAGACATGATTTGTCATTTGATAATGGGATCACATCATTAGGAGAATGATGTGATGGACAAGACCCAAACTATGAACGTAGCATATGATCGTGTTAAGTTTATTGCTATCGTTTTCTGCATGTCAAGTATATGTTCCTATGACCATGAGATCATGCAACTCACTGACACCGGAGGAGTGCCTTGTGTGTACCAAACGTCGCAACGTAACTGGGTGGCTATAAAGGTGCTCTACAAGTATCTCCGAGGGTGTCTGTTGAGTTGGCATGGATCAAGACTGGGATTCATCACTCCGTATGACGGAGAGGTATCTCAGGGCCCACTCAGTAATACAACATCACAATAAGCCTGCAAGCAATGTGACCAATGAGTTAGTCACGGGATCTTGTATCACGGAACGAGTAAATAGACTTGCCGGTAATGAGATTGAACTAGGTATGGAGATACCGACGATCGAATCTCGGGCAAGTAACATACCGATAGACAAAGGGAACTGCATACGGAATTAGCTGAATCCTTGACATCGAGGTTCGACCGATAAGATCTCCGTAGAATATATAGGAACCAATATGGCCATCCAGGTCCTGCTATTGGTTATTGACCGTAGAGGTGTCTCGGTCATGTCTACATAGTTCTCGAACCCGCAGGGTCTACACACTTAACGTTTGGTGACGATATAAGTATAGTTGAGTCATTATGCTGGTTACCGAAGGTTGTTCGGAGTCCCGGATGAGATCCCGGAAGTGACAAGGAACTCCAGAATGGTTCGGAGGTGAAGATTGATATATTGGACGAAGGGTATTGGAGGTCGGAATTGTTCCGAGGGTATCGGGTGATGACCAGCATGATCGAAAGGGGTTTCAGGGGGTCCCGGCAAGTGTTGGGGGGCCTCATGGGCCAAGGGGAGGGGGCAAACCAGCCCACTAAGGGGTTGTGCATCCCCCCTCACCCTTTCCCACGTGACCAAGAGAGGTGGGGTGCCCCACTCTAGGGTTTCCCTCCACCCGGCTTGGGGGGCAAGTCACCCTAGGGGAGATCCCATCTGCCCTAGCCGCCGCCCCCCCTAGGGGAAACCCTAGGGGCACAACTCCCTCCTCCCTTCCCCTATATATAGAGAGGTAGAGAGAGGGTAGCCGCACCCCTTTAGCACATCTCCATGCCACGGCGCTGCCTCTCCTCTCCCTCGCATCCCTCTTCTTCCCCGTAGTGCTTAGCGAAGCTCTGCCGAGATTTCTCCACCACCACCGCCACCACGCCGTTGTGCTGCCGGAGGACTCGAGCTACTACTTCACCATCGCTTGCTGGATCAAGGAGGTGAAGGCGTCATCAAGCCGTACGTGTGTTGAACGCGGAGGTGCCGTCCGTTCGGCGCTTGGATCGGGAGTTCGCGGGACGGATCGTGATTGGATCGTGAAGACGTTCGACTACATCAACTGCGTTTCTTAACGCTTCCGCTTAGCGATCTACAAGGGTATGTAGATCCAATCTCTCCTCTCGTAGATGGTCATCTCCTAGATTGGATCTTGGTGAGCGTAGGAAAATTTTTGTTTCCCATGCAGCGTTCCCCAACAGTGGCATCATGAGCTAGGTCTATGCGTAGATGACATCATGAGTAGAACACAAAGGAGTTTGTGGGCGTTGATATTCAGATTGCTTCCTTCCTTGGTATTTTCTTGATTCGGCGGTATTGTGGGATGAAGCGGCCCAGACCAACTTTACATGTCCACGTACATGAGACCGGTTCCATCGACAGACATGTGACTTTGTTGCATAAAGATGGCTGGCGGGTGACTGTCTCTCCCACCTTAGTTGAATCGGATTTGACAAAGGCAGTCCTTGTAGAAGGTTAAATAGCAACTTGCATATCACCGTTGTGGCTTTGCGTAGGTAAGAATCATTCTTGCTAGATACCCATAGCAGCCACGTAAAACATGCAACAACAATTAGAGGACGTCTAACTTGTGTTTGCAGGGTATGTTGTGATATGATATGGCCAAAGACATGATGAAATATATTTGATGTATGAGATGATCATGTTTCTAATAGTTTATATCAACTTGCATGTCGATGCATATGGCAACCGGCAGGAGCCACAGGGTTGTCTTTAATTATTGTATGACCTGCGTGTCAATCATTAAACGCTATGTAATGCTTTACTTTATTGCTAAGCGGTAACAATAGTAGTAGAAGCATGGTTGGCGTGACAACCCCGATGGCGACACGATGATGGAGATCATGGTGTCATGCCGGTGACGATGGAGATCATGCTGGTGCTTTGGAGATGGAGATCAAAAGCACGAGTTGATGGCCATATCATGTCACTTATGATTTGCATGTGATGTTAATCCTTTTATGCATCTTATTTTGCTCAGGACGACGGTAGCATTATAAGGTGATCCCTCACTAAAATTTCAAGATAAAATTGTGTTCTCCCCAAGTGTGCACTATTGCGAAAGTTCGTCATTTCGAAGCACCACGTGATGATCGGGTGTGATAGACTCTACGTTCACATACAAAGGGTGCAAGCCAGTTTTGCACATGCGGAACACTTGGGTTAAACTTGACGAGCCTAGCATGTACAGACATGGCCTCGGAACACAAGAGACCGAAAGGTTGAACACGAGTCATATAGTTGATATGATCAACATGGAGATGTTCACCATTGAAACCACCTCATCTCATGTGATGATCGGACTTGGGTTGGTGAATTTGGATCGTGTTACACTCGGACAACCGGAGGGATATTGATTTGAGTGGGAGTTCTTAGGTAATATGATTAATTGAACTCATTATCATGAATAATAGTTTAAAGTTGCCTTTGCAAATTTATGTTGTAGATCAATGGTTCGCGCAGTAGCTCCCCTGAATTTTAATGCATTCCTAGAGAAAGCTAAGCTGAAAGATGATGGAAGTAACTTTGTGGACTGGGCCCGTAATCTGAGGATTATCCTCACGGCTGCCCAAAAGGCTTATGTCCTTGATGAACCGCTTGGTGCGCCACCCCCTCTAGTGACTGTGGATGTTGTGAATGCCTGGCAGTCGCGTGTTGATGACTACTCAATAGTTCAGTGTGCCATGCTGTATGGCTTAGAGCCGGGACTTCAAAGGCGTTTTGAACGTCATGGAGCATATGAGATGTTCTAGGAGTTGAAGTTTATCTTTGAGAAGAATGCCCGGATCGAGAGGTATGAGACCTCCGATAAGTTCTATGCCTGCAAGATGGAGGAGAACGGGTCTGTCAGTGAGCACATACTCAGAATGTCTGGGTACTACAACCGTCTGGCTGAGTTGGGAGTTGAGCTCCCGGCAGAGGCTGTCACTGACAGAGTTCTTCAATCGCTACCACCTAGCTACAAGAGCTTTGTGTTGAACTATAACATGCAAGGGATGAACAAGTCAGTCTCCGAGCTATTTGCGATGCTAAAACTCGCTGAGTTAGACATCCAGAAGGAGCATCAAGTGTTGATGGTGAATAAAACCACTAGTTTCATGAAAGGCAAGGGAAAGGCAAGGGAAACTTCAAGAAAGGTGGCAAAGCAGTTGCTCCTCCCGTGAAGAAACCCAAGGCTCGACCCAAGCCGGAGACTGAGTGCTTCTATTGCAAGGGAACTGGCCACTGCAAGCGGAACTGCCCCAAGTATCTGGCCGATAAGAAGGGGGCCAACGTCAACAAAGGTATATATGATATACATGTTATTGATGTGTACCTTACGTTGTAGTGCCTGGGTATTTGATACCGGTTCGGTTGCTCACATTTGCAACTCAAAACAAGAACTACGGAATAGACGGAGGCTGGCAAAGGACGAAGTGACGATGCACGTGGGAAATGGTTCCAAGGTTGATGTGATCGTCGTCGGCACGCTCGCTCTTCGATTACCATCGGGATTAGTGATGAACCTGAATAATTGTTATTTAGTGCCTGCGTTGAGCATGAACATTATATCTGGATCTTGTTTAATGCGAGACAGTTACTCATTTAAATCAGAGAATAATGGTTGTTCTATTTATATGGGTAATATCTTTTATGGTCATGCACCCATTGTGATGGGTTTATACTTATTGAATCTCGATAGTGATGATACACATGTTCATAACATTGATGCCAAAAGATGTAGAGTTGATAATGATAATACCACTTTCTTGTGGCACTACCGCTTAGGTCATATTGGTGTAAAGCGCATGAAGAAACTCCATGTTGATGGACTTTTGGAGTCACTTGATTTTGAATCACTTGACACATGCGAACCATGCCTCATGGGCAAGATGACTAAGACCCCATTTTCCGGAACAATGGAATGGGCAAGTGACTTGTTGGAAATCATACATACTGATGTGTGCGGTCCAATGAGTGTTGACGCGCGCGGTGGATATCGTTACTTTCTCACCTTCACCGATGACTTGAGTAGATATGGGTATATTTACTTAATGAAGCATAAGTCTTAAACGTTTGAAAAGTTCAAGCAATTTCAGAGTGAAGTTGAGAATCATCGTAACAAGAAGATTAAATTCCCACGAACTAATCGAGGGGCAGAATATATGAGTTATGAGTTTGGCAATCACTTAAGACAATGTGGAATTGTTTCACATTTGACGCCACCTGGAACACCACAGGGTGATGGTGTGTCCGAACGTCGTAATCGTACCTTATTAGACATGGTGCGTTCTATGATGTCTCTTGCCGATTTGCCACTATCATTTTGGGGTTATGCGTTAGAGACAGCTGCATTCACTTTAAATAGGGCACCATCTAAGTCCATGGAGATGACACCGTATGAACTGTGGTTTGGCAAGAAACCTAAGTTGTCGTTCCTTAAGGTTTGGGGCTGCGATGCTTACGTCAAAAGGCTTCAGCCAAAAAAGCTCGAACCCAAAGCGGACAAATGTGTCTTCATAGGATACCCAAAAGAGACGGTTGGGTATACCTTCTATCTCAGCTCCGAAGGCAAAGTGTTTGTCGCTAAAAATGGGTCCTTTCTTGAGAAAGAGTTTCTCTCGAAAGAATTGAGTGGGAGGAAGATAGAACTTGATGAGGTGGTTGAACCTCTACTTCAACCAGTGAGTAGTACAGCACAGAAAGATGTTTCTGTGACACCTACGTTAGTTGAAGAGGAAGCTAATGATAGTGATCATGAAGTTTCGGATCAAGTTACTACCGAACCTCGTAGATCGACAAGGGTACGTACAGCTCCTGAGTGGTATGGCAACCCTGTCTTAGAGGTCATGTTGTTGGACAATGATGACCCTACGAGCTATGGAGAAGCAATGGTGGGCCCGGATTCCGACAAATGGTTAGAGGCCATGAAATCCGAGATGGGATCCATGTATGAAAACAAAGTGTGGACTTTGGAAGTTTTACCTGAAGGGCGAAAGGCCATTCAGAATAAATGGATCTTCAAGAAGAAGACGGACGCGGACGGTAATGTCACCGTCTATAAAGCTCGACTTGTGGCAAAGGGGTTTTCACAAATTCAAGGAGTTGACTATGATGAGACTTTCTCACCCATAGTGATGCTTAAGTCCGTCAGAATCATGTTGGCAATAGCTTCATTTTTCGATTATGAAATCTGGCAGATGGATGTCAAAACAGCGTTCCTTAACGGTTTCCTTAAGGAAGAGTTGTATATGATGCAACCAGAAGGTTTTTTCGATCCAGAGAATGCTGACAAAGTGTGCAAACTCCAGCGATCCATTTATGGACTGGTGCAAGCATCTCGGAGTTGGAATCTTCGCTTTGATGAGGTGATCAAAGCGTTTGGGTTTATACAAGTTTACGGAGAATCTTGTATTTACAAGAAAGTGAGTGGGAGCTCTATAGCATTTCTAATATTATATGTGGATGACATATTGCTGATTGGAAACAATATAGAACTTTTGGAAAATGTGAAGGAATATTTGAACAAGAGTTTTTCAATGAAGGACCTAGGAGAAGCTGCTTTCATATTAGGCATCAAGATCTATAGAGATAGATCAAGATGCTTGATAGGACTTTTACAAAGCACATACCTTGATAAGATTTTGAAGAAGTTCAAAATGGATCAGTCCAAGAAGGGGTTCTTGCCTGTTTTGCAAGCTGTGAAGTTGAGTCAGACTCAATGCCCAGCGACTACAGAGGATAGAGAAAAGATGAGTGTCATCCCCTATGCCTCTGCCATAGGCTCTATCATGTATGCGATGTTGTGCACAAGACCGGATGTCAGCCTTGCCATAAGTATGGCCAGAAGGTTTCAAAGTAATCCAGGAGTGGATCACTGAACAGCGGTGAAGAATATCCTTAAGTACCTGAAAAGGACTAAGGATATGTTTCTCATTTATGGAGGTGACAAAGAGCTCGTCGTAAACGGTTACATCGATGCTAGCTTTGACACTGATCCGGATGACTCTAAGTCTCAAACCGGATACGTATATATTCTAAATGGGGGAGCGGTAAGCTGGTGCAGTTCTAAGCAAAGCGTGGTAGTTGATTCTACATGCGAAGCGGAGTACATAGCTGCCTCGGAGGCAGCAAAGGAAGGTGTCTAGATGAAGCAGTTCATGACAGATCTTGGAGTTGTGCCCAGTGCACTGGACCCGATGACTCTGTTCTGTGACAACACTGGTGCCATTGCTCTAGCCAAGGAACCAAGGTTTCACAAGAGGACCAGACACATAGAGCGATGCTTCAATTCCATCCGCGATTACATCAAGGAGGAAGACATAAACATTTGCAAAGTGCATACGGACCTGAATGTTGCAGATCCGTTGACTAAACCTCTTCCACGGGCAAAGCACGATCAACACCAGAACTCTATGGGTGTTAGATTCATTACCATGTAATGCTAGATTATTGACTCTAGTGCAAGTGGGAGACTGTTGGAAATATGCCCTAGAGGCAATAATAAAGTGGTTATTATTATATTTCCTTGTTCATGATAATCGTTTATTATCCATGCTATAATTGTATTGATTGGAAACTCAAATACATGTGTGGATACATAGACAACAACATGTCCCTAGTGAGCCTCTACAGGACTAGCTCATTGATCAAAGATGGCTATGGTTTCCTAGTCATAGACATGATTTGTCATTTGATAATGGGATCACATCATTAGGAGAATGATGTGATGGACAAGACCCAAACTATGAACGTAGCATATGATCGTGTTAAGTTTATTGCTATCGTTTTCTGCATGTCAAGTATATGTTCCTATGACCATGAGATCATGCAACTCACTGACACCGGAGGAGTGCCTTGTGTGTACCAAACGTCGCAACGTAACTGGGTGGCTATAAAGGTGCTCTACAAGTATCTCCGAGGGTGTCTGTTGAGTTGGCATGGATCAAGACTGGGATTCATCACTCCGTATGACGGAGAGGTATCTCAGGGCCCACTCAGTAATACAACATCACAATAAGCCTGCAAGCAATGTGACCAATGAGTTAGTCACGGGATCTTGTATCACGGAACGAGTAAATAGACTTGCCGGTAATGAGATTGAACTAGGTATGGAGATACCGACGATCGAATCTCGGGCAAGTAACATACCGATAGACAAAGGGAACTGCATACGGAATTAGCTGAATCCTTGACATCGAGGTTCGTCTGATAAGATCTTAATAGAATATATAGGAACCAATATGGGCATCTAGGTCCCTCTATTGGTTATTGACCATAGAGGTGTCTTGGTCATGTCTACATAGTTCTCGAACCCGCAGGGTCTACACACTTAATGTTTGCTAACGATATAAGTATAGTTGAGTCATTATGGTGGTTACCGAAGGTTGTTTGGAGTCCCGGATGAGATCCCAGACATGACGAGGAACTCCGGAATGGTCCGGAGGTGAAGATTGATATATTGAATGAAGGGTATTGGAGTCCAGAATTGTTCCGGGGGTATCGGGTGATGACCAGCATGATCGAAAGGGGTTTCGGGGGGTCCCGACAAGTGTTGGGGGGCCTCATGGGCCAAGGGGAGGAGGCAAACCAGCCCACTAAGGGGCTGTGCATCCCCCCTCACCCTTTCCCATGTGACCAGGAGAGGTGGGGCGCCCCCCTCTAGGGTTTCCCTCCACCCGCCTTGGGGGGCAAGTCACCCTAGGGGAGATCCCATCTGCCCTAGCCGCAGCCTCCCTAGGGGAAACCCTAGGGGCGCCACCCCCTCCTCCCTTCCCCTATATATAGAGAGGTAGAGAGAGGGCAGCCGCACCCCTTGAGCACATCTCTACGCCACAGCACTGCCTCTTCTCTCCCTCGCATCAGTCTTCTTCTCCGTTGTGCTTAGCGAAGCTCTGCCGAGATTTCTCCACCCCCACCGCCACCACGCCGTCGTGCTGCCGGAGGACTCGAGCTACTACTTCACCATCGCTCGCTGGATCGAGGAGGTGACGGCATCATCAAGCCGTACGTGCGTTGAACGCGGAGGTGCCATCCGTTCGGCGCTTGGATCGGGAGTTCGCAGGACAGATCGTGATTGGATCACGAAGACATTCGACTACATCAACCGCATTTCTTAACGCTTCCACTTAGTGATCTACACGGGTATGTAGATCCAATCTCTCCTCTCGTAGATGGTCATCTCCTAGATTGGATCTTGGTGAGCGTAGGAAAAATTTTGTTTCCTGTCGTGGGAAACCACGGCCACCTATGGGGCCATGAGCCCCTTTTGGTTTGGCGGGGGGATGGGCATGTTGCACAAAGAGCGAAGAAGCATCACGCAGCACAGCAGAGATCACACGGGCAGTCTTTACCCAGGTTCGGGCCGCCGTGAGGCGTAAAACCCTACTCCTGCTTTGATGGATTGATGGAGGATAATGGTGGTGAACGTAGCACACTCGCCCGGCAAGGTCGCTCTAGGGGCGAGAGTGGCTACGTCGTATGGATATGCCAGGATCCAACCCTTTCTACGGTCACCATGGGCCTCCTTTTATAGATTAAGGGGTCACCACAGTGGCAAATCAGTCTTTGCGTACTGATTAGATAGCTAACAGTGCTATCATATCTAACTCTGCAGACTGACAGAGCGCATTAAATGCACCGCTCAGTGTCACATCACAGCTCGCCCGGCAAGCCCTACCAGGCTGTTTTGCCAGCTTCGCGCCTGCTTGTTTGACACGTCTCAGGATGGGTGTCATATGGAGGTGTTTGCTGTAGGAAGTGGTCGCCTTGTGGCAGAAAGCAGCCACTTAGTCACCTTGGAGCTCGACACCACTTTGATTACTGACTTGCGTCACTTGTGAGGTGGAGCGGTGGAGTGGCTTGCCTCCGCCAGCCCCGGTAGGCCTGCCGGGACGATCTGGGAGCTTGCTTCCGGGGCAAAACCCAACCCTGCTAGGCTCGCCTACCCGGCAAGGTAGGTCCTTCCCTTGGCGATGCCTCGTTCCTATGGCTCGCGTTGGCCTTCTCGACTTGCGCTTGGATCCTTCAAAGGAATTGATCCTCCTTGTTTGGTATGATCTTGGTCTTGCAATCTTGTCTCTGGCCTATGCACAGTCCGTGCAATGGACCCAGGGTCTGTTGCACTGACAGGAGCCCCCGAGCCTGGCACGGACGCGCCGATGGGCGTCGTCGGGGTAGGCCCTAACCAGTGCACAGGCAGAAATGTAAGGGCGGCTCCGCCCCTTGAGATCTTCTTTTCTTCTTCATTAACTTGAGCTCGGGTCAGTTTTCGGTTTTCCCGCGCGCCGTGCAACACCAATTGTGGTGGGACCATTCTTGTAATGGCCCGTCAATGACTTTAACGCACGAGCGGGTAACTGCCAATTTACCCTTCCCACCGCGCCCTTATCCTCAGGCACATACGTCGCATGCATTGAGTGGAGTAGGTAAATGTAGGCGCGTGATGCGGGAGAGCATCAAGGCAGGGGCCCGATCTTCTTGGATTGGTGGAGGAGGATGGCTGGTATTCGCTGGGGAATCAGCCCCCACCCCCAGCTCGCCTATAAAAGGAGGAGCGGGGGAGAAGTGGAGGCATTCATCCATGTTCCACTCCTCCTTCGCCTTCTGTTTCTTCTGGGTATGCTGAAAGGAAGAGCCTGGGGCCAGCCCCTGGGCCCTAGCTTGGAGTTTCGTGTGAGCCCCATGGGGGCGCTCGGGCGGCGCGGCGGTAGCACCGGAGGTGGCGACTCTG
This sequence comes from Thinopyrum elongatum, assembly GCA_011799875.1. NCBI lineage: Eukaryota > Viridiplantae > Streptophyta > Magnoliopsida > Poales > Poaceae > Thinopyrum > Thinopyrum elongatum. The sequence continues at coordinate 78,816,699 of CM022302.1, read as the reverse complement.
GTGTGCTTGTCCCCGGGTCACCCGTGGCTTCAACTTTAGTGAGAGGCGACGCAAACGACACCATGCCGAGGCCCATAATGGGCAGAAGGTGTGATAGTCGATTGCGGCCTATCCCCCCTTTTCCTGCGGCGTTGGAGGGAGGTTGCAAAAATGGTTCGCCATTGGTGAGGGCGGACCCTATCTCACCCTACTCTGCCCGTCCGGCGCATGGGAGAGCCTCTAGTCCTTGTGCACGCTTCCTTAACGGCCGGGGCCTTCTTGTTGGCAGGCCGTCGGGGACGCCCATGCTCTCTGTGGGGGTCTCCTGGGGCGCGCGGCGTTCACATCAAAGGTGGCGGCAACCCACGACGCGTCAAGAACGGGGGCGACCGTTCCGACGAGTCGTGCTTGCCGGTGACTCCGTCTGGGTTCCCGGCAGTGCCACCGTCCGCACTTGCCCTCCGATTTCTTCCTCTTAGCCCATCGACGGTGTTCTCCTGATCCTGGGGAGGCACCGAATCTAGGCCCGCCTTCCGCCTTTTCCGTTCCTTCTTGCGATTTCTTGAAGGAGATGGACAAGGGCAAAGGCATCACGGGGCACTTATCTTTTTTCAGTCTTAAATCTGTAGGCACTTGCCAAATTTTAGTTCAAATAATGTAATCTCTTGTATCCATGTTTATGTTCCGTGAGATTTGTACTTGTTGATCAGCATATTAATGAAAAAGATAAGCTTTGCCGGGCACTTGTGCATGTATGATATTCATGCAGAGGTGAAACGCCTCCATACTTTCATGTAAACAAGTAGATCCCAGTAAGCTACCTTGCCGGCACCCCATAGGACTGCTGCCATGAGGCTGAGCCTGCCGGGTGTAGAACCCATTGGGAGAGACCAGCCCCCCGCCAACCCCTTTCAGCCAAAGGCCACTACGACCATCCTGACCGAAGCAGTGTTCGTGCCAGTAGATGGGAGCACCTTTGTTTCCGAGGCAGCGAGGTTTCTGTATGCACAAGTTCTACTCACGGAACATGCATGGATAAGCGATGGAACTTATCTGTTCGGCTTGCCGGAGATCGCAGTATTGGCTTGTCTTCGCATCCTCTTCCTAGGACTAAGTCCACGGCAGGAGCCTGCAGTTTATGCAAATGAAGATGATGCCAGATGCAATCTATATACATGATCAAGCAACCTATCTACATGAATCATGCAATGCTTATGAAATGCTTATGCATGCATGCAACTTGTCGGGGGCCCCAGCACTTCATTTATTTCTCTGTTGCTCAGGGTCTGCGCCTGGCTTTGTACAAGGGGTTACATGCAGCTAAGGCAAGGCCTGTACAAAAGGGTGGCTGCCGAGATGCTCAATATTCCATGAGTTTTGCAATTGAATGTCATCTCCGGTCTACAGACGGACTGCGCCAGGTCTGGTGACTCGTACTACACGGTAAGGCCCTTCCCACTTCGACAACAACTTGTTTGTACCCTTGGTGGACTGAACGCGCCTAAGGACAAGGTCGCCTTCCTCAAAACACAGGGCATGAACCCTGCGGCTATGATAGTGACACAGGACTTGCTGATAGCGTGCAGCACGCGTAGCAGCCCGGAGACGGTTCTCCTCGAGAAGCACGGCGTCATCACGCATGTGTTGTTCCTGCGCTACTTCATCGTAGGAAAGCACTCAAGGTGACCCGTAAATGAGTTCCGTGGGGATAACTGCTTCTGCCCCATAGACTAGGGAGGAGTCTGCCCGGTAGCTCGGTTTGGTGTCGTTCTGAGGGACCAAATAACCACCGGTAGCTCATTAATCCATTGTCTGCCGTGCTTTCGCAGCTTATCAAATGTTCTTGTCTTGAGTCCTCGCAGCACTTCAGCGTTTGCCCTCTCAGCTTGTCCATTGCTTCTGGGATGTGCGACAGATGCAAATGAGATCTTGCTTCCGAGGGCATGAACATATTGCATGAAGGCGCGGCTCGTGAACTGGGTGCCGTTGTTGGTGATGATCCGAGCAAGGACCCTGAAGCGGCACACCAATCCTTTCAAGAACTTGATAGCTGACTGAGCAGTCACCTTTCTCACGGCATCTACTTCTGGCCACTTTGTAAACTTGTCGATTGCAATGAACAAGAATTCAAAGCCCCCGACAGCTCGAGGGAAAGTGCTGAGGATATCGAGCCCCCAGACCGAAAACGGCCATGACAAAGGGATTGTTTGGAGTGCTTGGGCAAGCAGATGGATATTTTTGGAATGGAACTGACAGGCTTCACACTTGGTGACGAGCTCAACCGCATCTTGGAGGGTCGTGGGCCAATAGAATCCTTGCCAGAATGCTTTCCCAACCAAAGCCCTTAATCCAATGTGGGAGCCGCACATGCCTTTGTGTATCTCTGCCAGCAGTTCCTTTCCTCCTTCCCGGCAAATGCACTTCAATTTCACATCGTTGGGCCTTCTTCTGTATAGTGTGTCATCGACAAACTGATACATACTGGCCCTTCGGGCTACTCTTTCAGCTTCTTCTTGCTCTTCGGGAAGTTCTCCGGTTTGGAGGAAATGGACTATGTGCCTTGCCCAAGTTGGAGCCTGAGGCTCGGCAACGAGGACTAGCAGCACCTCCTCATTCGTGGGGGCGCATCCCTTGACTGCGGGGACTAGTGGCCCGGCAGGAGGGTGCAGCCCGGCAAGCGAAGGGGAGTTGTTTCCGGCAGGGTCCCTACCAGGAGCCCCGAAAGGCTCTACCGGGAGAGGCTTACCGGAGTCCAATTTCCTCCTCTTTCGGGCCACTGTTGTCAGGGATACGGAGGGCTGAGTAAGATGGAGAACAAAAGTCCCTGGTTCCACAGGAAGCTTCTACGTAGCGCACTTTGACAGGTGATCAGCAATGCTGTTTTCCGCACGGGGTACGTGCTCTGTTTGCAACCCGTCAAAGCGCTCCTCCAATCTTCTCACTTCCTCGACGTATGCCTCCATCAATGGGCTTTGGTATTCCTTGTTGACTTGTCTCACCAGCAGTTGTAAATCTCCTCGAATGATCAGCTTCTTGATTCCCAATTCTATGGCAATTCTGAGCCCGGCAAGAAGCCCTTCATATTCTGCTGTATTGTTGGTTGCCTTCTCCCGGGGAAAGTGCATCTGGACGACGTACCTCAGGTGCTCTCCAGTGGGAGCCACGAGAAGCACGCCAGCCCTTGCACCTTGTAGGGAGAAGGCACCATCAAAATACATGATCCATTCTTGGGGTGCTTCCTTGCCGGGGATAACTGTTTCCTATACTTCTTCATCAGGGGTTGGCGTCCATTCTGCAATAAACTCTGCCAATTCCCTGCTCTGGATTGTTGATGTTCTTTCAAACTTCAAGCCAAAGCTGGATAACTCCAATGCCCACTCCACTATCCTGCCGGTGGCCTCTGGGTTTCAAAGTATCCTTTGCAACGGGAAGCGGGTGACAACCGTGATCTCATGGGCTTGGAAGTAGTGGCGCAGTTTCCTTGAGGCCATGACAAGGCCAAAGATCAACTTTTGCCTGCCAGAATACCTGGATCTAGCCCCCTGCAACAGGGAGCTGACAAAGTATACTGGGCGCTGCACGACCTTCTTCCTTGCCGTGTCCTTGGGGTTTCTTCCGCTGCCGTGCTCTTCTTTGTCCTAGTCCGTATCTGGCCTTGCCTAGCCGCTCTCTTCCTCTTCCCCGGGCGGGACACTTGCTGAGGTGGCTACTTCTTCCACTTCTCGCTGCGCTACTAGGGCCGCACTAACCACTTGATTAGTTGCTGCCAGATATAGCAGTAACGGCCCTTGTGGTTTGGGTGCAACCAAAGTAGGCACAGAAGACAAGTAGGCCTTCAAATCCTGCAGCGCTGCATCTGCTTTTGGGGTCCACTTCATGGGTCATGTCCTCTTCAAAATCTTGAAGAACGGCAAGGCGTGCTCGGCAGACTTGGAGATGAATCTGCTAAGCGCGGCAACGCATCCTGTCAAACGCCTCACATCCTTAACCGTCTTGGGTGCCTGTATCTGCTCAATAGCCTTGATCTTAATAGGCCTTGGCCTCTATCCCGCTGTGGGACACAAAGAAACCAAGTAGCTTGCCGGAGGGAACGCCAAACATGCACTTCTCCAGATTCAGCTTCAAGTTGATCTTGCGTAGATTAGCAAATGTCTCTTCTAAATCCTGGATGAGGGTTGATCTGTCCTTGGTCTTGACCACAATATCATCCATATAGGCTTCAAAGTTCCTGTGCAACTGTGGTTCAAAGCCAATTTGGACTGCTCTAGCAAAAGTGGACCCGGCACTCTTCAACCCGAAAGGCATGCGCACAAAGCAGTACGTGCCGCATGGGGTGATGAATGAGGTCTTTTCTTCATCTTTCTTGGACATAAAAATCTGATGGTAACTCGAGTATGCATCCAAAAAAGAGAGCAACTCACATCCTGAAGTAGAATCCACGATCTGGTCGATGCGCGGCAAGGGAAATGGGTCCTTTGGGCATGCCTTGTTCGGATCCGTAAAATCTATGCAAAGCCTCCATTTTCCATTAGCCTTGCACACAACCACTGGGTTTGCTAACCATGTTGGATGCAGTACTCCTCTGACCAAACCAGCTGCTTCAAGTTTCTTGATTTCCTCGGCAATGAACTGTTGCCGTTCCAAGGCCTGCTTCCGAACCTTTTGCTTGATGGGCCGGGCATGTGGGCAGACAGCAAGGTGGTGCTCGATTACCTCCCTGGGAACACTGGGGATATCATATGGTTGCCAGACAAACACATCGATATTCGCCCGCAGGAAGGCAACGAGCGCGCTTTCCTATTTGTCATCAAGGGTGGCGCTAATAGTGAAAGTACCATCAGCGCCAGCCAGCCCTACCGCGACCTTTTTCACTTGGGGTGGAGTAGCCTTGGATCTCTTACTGTTGGAACTCTCTGGCATGTCATCAACGGGCGCGCCACATTCCACAGAGGTACGCTTCCCGGATTCCTTGCCAGTGCCTCTGCTATGCTTTTCCTTGGCGGGAACTGTGGCTTCCGCGACCTCTGCCGCGACCGCGTCTCGGTACATCTTATCCATGCAAATAATTGTGTCTTTCTTGTCCGATGGAATGGAAATGACGCCCATCGAGGTGTTGTAGGCATAGTGGGATGCTGCCATGAATTTGGCCAGGGTCGGGCGCCCAAAGATCCCGTTGTACGGCAGAGGGAGGTCAACCACATCAAACACAACTTTCTCAGTCCAGTAGTTCAACTCCCCTCCAAATGTCACTGGCAACATAACCTTTCCCTTAGGACGGCTCCTGTCGGGATTGACTCCTTGAAACGTGCCTGTGGCCTTAAGTCCTTCCTCTGCTATTTGGAGTTTGCTGATAACCTTTGGGGGAAATCAGATTCAACCCGGCCCCACCGTCAACCAGCATCTTTGTGACCTTGAGGTTGCGAATTGTTGGTGAGACCAACAGCGGCAAGCACCCTACTGCAGCAATGCAGTCGGGGTGGTCATCTTCATCAAAGATGATGGGCGTGCGTGACCACTTGAGCGGCTTTCAAGAATCTGCCGCTGGCTCCATGGCATTGACTTCACGCGCCCACTGTTTAAGTTGGCGGTGAGAGGAGTGCAAAGATGCACCCCCGTCAATGCACAGGGCATCAGTAGCCTTCTGGAATTCCTCCTCGCTGGTTTCCTATTCATCCCCTCCATCACTATCGCTATTGCAATCCTCCTTCTCTTGGCCCTTGGCAGGTTTCCCTTGGTTCCGAGGAGCCTTGCCGGGGCGATTTACTTCACCACCCCGGCCCTTCCCGCCAACGCCATTCTGACCTTTTTCCTTATCGCGCTTCTCATACTCAGCCTTCTGTCTCTTGACGAGCTGCTCAACTTGATAACACTCCTGGAGATCATAGCCCTTGGTCCGATGAATCTTACAGTACGGCCCATCACCTTTCCCAGATTTCTCGGCAACCGCCGCCTCCCGGCAGTCAGCGCATGCTGTAGCCTCCTTGCCGGGGGCTTCAGCCTTGGCCTTCTTGCCGGTACTAGGCGTGCCTGACCCCTCAATAGCCATCACTGTCTTATCCTTGCGCTTCTTGTTGTGCTTCTTGTTTTTCTTCTTTTACTGATGGTTTCGTCGTCATCTTCTGAGTCGATGTCGATGCAATCTTCCTCTCCAGGAAGTTTCCTCCCCTTCTCCACCCGACCACACTTGTCAACCAAAGTGTAGAGCTCCTTCACAGTCTTGGGCAACCAAATGTTCATCTTGGAACGCATCCTACGATTGCACGCGTTGGATTGGAAGGCAGCTATCACGACAGCTGGGTGGATATCTGGGATATTTCTGTGGACTCGACTGAATCTCTGCAGGTACTTCCGCAGAGTTTCTCCTTCTTTCTGCCGGAGAAGCTGCAAGTCGCTGGGCCACCCTGGTTCTTGATGGCCGTGTGTGAAGGCACCAATGAACTCGTGGCACAGGTTAGCCCAGGTCGAAATGGAGTTCTCCGGCAGGTGCATCAGCCAAGACCTCACATTTGACTCGAGGGCCAAAGGGAAGTAGTTGGCGAACACCTTCTCATCTCTTCCCCCGGCAGCTTGAACAGCGATGGTGTAGATGCTCAAGAACTCTGCCGGGTTTAGTCTCCCATCATACTTCCTGGGTATCTCTAGCTTGAACGTGTGAGTGGACGGCCAACGGACTTGCCGCAGCTCACGGGTGAAGGCAGGGCACCCAACCTCGAAAGGCAGGCACCGCCATCTCCGAGTGCGGGCTCATCGACATCGGGGCCATCGCACCCATTGGACCGGCGGGGGTTGTCATGGCACCACTCGTCGATGAAGCGCGCGCCTTCCCTTCGCCTGCCCTCCGGGGCACGCCGTCGGCCTTGACGCGCTCGAGGATCTAACGAAGCCATCGAGACGTCATCAGGCACTTGGTTTTGCGGCTCCCAGGCGGCTTGCCATGGCCGGGATTGCACCATGAGGGTGGCCCCTCCCGCACGACTAGCCGCACGAGCTGTCGTTGCTGCCTGGGAAGGATGTGGCAGTCCGCCCCGCTGTGATCCTTCCGCCTCGGCAAAACCAATCAAACTTTGGATGGTGGCTCGCCACCCATCCATCTGGTCTGCCGCCGGTGGAAATCTCAACAGCAGTTGGGCTCACGCCATGGCCCCTGAGGCAGTGCTTGCCATAGGTGATGATGATGTAGATCATAGCATCGCTCGGCTCCTGATGTTGCCGGTGGCGACAGCGCCGCGCCCTTCCTGCTGTGAACCAGCCGTTTGGATGGCATGGTGACGCGGCGGAGGCGCCTGAGGGCCAGCGGCTCTGTTGGGCACAGTAGCTGGGTCAGCCCATCCCGGGGGTGGCACGTGCCTTGAGGTCGCGCCCGCAGCGGGGGCGGCCGAAGGGTTGCGATTCGCCCCAGAGCGAGCATCATCACTGCGGCTGTGCCCGTTGGCGAGGAGAAGGGGTTCAGGCAGAACGACCCCTCCATCCGTACCTCGTGGAGCATGGCCGTCGGGATGTTGCTGATGCTGTCCTTCCCCGGTACCTCCCGTTCCTGCTTCGGTCGTGGGGGAGGTGGTGACGGCGCCGCCTGCGCCGACCACATCCCCCGTAGCATCCACACCCTCACGAGCCCCCGTATTCCCCACGACATCGGCAGTCGTGGGAGACGGAGCCCTCGAGGTGGACAGGTGATTTGCAGCTCCGGGCTTCCTCTTGGGCGCCATAGTCGATGATGCTGTCGACGATGAAAATGTCGATGAAGATGATGCGCAGCGTACGCTCTCGGTTTCGCGCAAGTGATCCCCCTATCTGGCACGCCAAAGATGTCATGGGAAACCACGGCCACCTATGCGGCCATGAGCCCCTTTTGGTTCGGCAGGGGAATGGGCACATTTCACAAAGAGCGGAGAAGCGTCGCGCAGCACGGCAGAGATCACACGGGCAGTCTTTACCCAGGTTCGGGCCGCCGTGAGGCATAAAACCTGTGACGCCCCCGGCTTAATCGTGCACTAATCATACACGCAAATGCACACGATCAAGCCTAAGGACTCACTTGAAGATATCACAACACAACTCCAAAACATAAACAAAATCATACAAGCATTTATTACAAGCCAGGGCCTTGAAGGCTCGAATACAAAGCTTGATGACAACAAGCATTAGCGGAAGCGTTAGATATCTGTGTACAGATATAAAACAGAAAACAGAGAAGCCTTTAGAAAGGCGGGACAAAAATAAAACACTACGATCGAAAGGCGCAGGCCTCCTGCCTGGGACCCTCCGTTCCTACTCCTGGACGTCGGCCAACTTGTAGAAGGATCCACCCTCGGGGAAGTAGTGGAAGTCATCGGCGGGGCAGCTGTCTCAGGGGCTTCGTCAGCTGGTTGCATCAAATGAAGATTGGGGAAAAAGAAAGTAAAGCAATCGTGAGTACTCATCCGAAGTACTCAGCAAGCCAAGGATCTACACTACATATGCAACATTATCAAAGGGAGGCTGTATATGTGGACTGGGTTGCAGAAATGCTAGAATAGAGGGGGAAAACCTAGTCCTAGCGAAGACTAGCATCTTCAAGCATCTTCGAGCGTCTTGCAGGATGTAGAGGTATAGAATAGCATAATGTAAGTAGTAGTAGAATCAGGTAACAGTCTCGCCCAGAGATCCTTCCTCGACTCCCTGCGAGAAAGCGATCCCAGAGCCACATATCCAGGTATTATCTCAAGTTCTAGCTGTATCGATCGGGATACAACTCAGAGTGTCCTTTACCGTAGGACCGGCTATCGATAGATGTGTTCTTCCCTGCAGGGGTGCACCAACTTACCCACCACGCTCGATTAACTCCGGCCGGACACACTTTCCTGGGTCATGCCCGGCCTCGGCAAAATGATACACCGCAACCCTACCTATAGCTCAGCAGAGAGGTCCCCGCCGGTCTACCTCCTAAGCGCAAGGGGGTCTTGGGCCATCGCCCCTCGCCCTCCGGGTCGTTGTGTGCAGGGTGGATACCAGCACCACCTCGAAAGGCCGATACGATCCGACCGTGCCATAATGCTGAACTGGACATCTGACAAAGCTTTCGGCTGATGTTACGATGTAGAACGCCCATACTATGCCCACGTGATGGTTAGTGCTATCAGGCCAGAGGCCTGCTCGGCTCAAATATCCAAATCGTTAGGACTAGGGGCTTGTGGAAACGAGCAGAGACTCACGAAAGATGTGACCCCGTCGCCCCGTCTCGAGGACTTGCTGCAAGGGCTAAGAATGCCCGGCCGCGCCTCGTGCAATAAATCACGGGTATCTATCCATCATTCGCAGGTACCCCTCAGGGTCGACCCGCCTTTCCAAATATCAGTATCAACAATAATATAAGGCATCCGTGAGGCTACCATATCAAGGGGAATCTGAGGCATCACCCTCGTTGGACTCCCACCTGATGTAAAATCAAGGTGGACGTAGGAGGAATCACCCTCGAGGTCCACGCTTGAGGTGTTGCACGACTTCGTCATTATCGTGGGTGGTGTAGGAGGAATCACCCTCGCTTACCATGACCGATCAACTAACCTACAAGGTTATGTTCAGAAGTGCTGACGAGGTATCACCCTCGGCACTCGATAGTAACCCAGTAGTGTCGAGCAACTAAGGGGAAAGTGAGGTGCGGTGCCGGGGTCTGGTCTTTGATCCCGTTGATCGGGTCTTCTGAGAATCCAGCAGGGCAGTTAGGACAAGTGGGGGTCTCTGATGGGTCTCTACCCAGTCTATTCTAAATAGTTTAGGAAAACAGTAAGGTATTAATAGCATGTTACAATAAACAGGCTATGCAGCAGAAATAGCTAAAACAGTAACAGTAGCAAAATCTAATGCAAGCAGGGAATATTAGAATGGGTGATATCGAGATGATCAAAGGGGGGGGGGCTTGCCTGGTTGCTCGGCGGCAAGGGCAAGGTCGTCGGTGGTGTAGCCAATCACCGGAGCTGCATTTGTCTCAGAGACTACGTCGGTATCGAGATCTAATGAGAGAGGAGAGGGGAAAGAACAGTAAATAAAGAGCAAACAAGTGCTATACAATGTAAGACATGGCAATACGCAGTGTCGGGTGTGTCCTAACATATGGTTGCACGTCACCAAGGAAGGAGGAATCCATCCGGGAATGTTTTCCCGGTTCCGGACATTTGTCAGACAGATGACCGGAGGGGAACGGTTCCATGTTCGGATAGTTAGGGGCGTGTGACTGACGAACGGATCGCGAATCCGGCTTCGTCTCGTCGTTCTGAGCAACTTTCATGTTTTAAGTTTTTCGATCCGAGCTACGGTTTATTTCCTACGAATTTCTAAAGATTTAAATATTTTTCTGAAATTATTTCTATTTAACAGAAAAGGATATATGACGTCAGCATGAGGTGGAGATGATGTCAGCGGTCAACAGACGCGTTGACCAGAGTCAAATCTGACATGTGGGTCCAGTGGGACCCACATGTCAGTCTCTGTTTAGACTAATAATGGATTAACCTAATCAGCAGGATTAATTAGGGAGTGGGCCCCATCTGTCAGTGAGAGATTAGTGATTAGATTTATTTTTTAAAAAACCTATTTAGTTAATTAAGCGTGCGGGCCCACTGGTCGGTGGCGGTGAGCGCCACGTCAGCCACGTTGACTCGGTCAACGAGTCAACGGTGGCCCTCGGGCCCACTGGTCAGCGTCTACAGGCGGGCCCCACACTTGCCACGTGGGCGTCGGCGCCGGAATCCTCTCCGGCGAGCTCCACAGCGGCGGCCGAACGCCGGCGGGGCTCGGATTTCTACCATAGTGCACCAAATTGGTCGTTTTCGGTCGCGTTCGAAAGAGCAAAGGGTGCCGCATCCAACGGCGGCAATCTCGCGGGCTGGGGTGGTCGGAGCTCGCCGGAAACTAGCTCGAAGCGGCGACCGGAGTTCAGAGCTCGGCGCGTTTCGCGTTCCGTAGCGCTAGCGCGCAAACTAAACCTCAGAGGGGCTCCGCTAGGCCACCCGGAGCACGAAAACGTGCTCGGCCAGCTACGACAGGGCCTAGCGTGCCGGTGACTAGCACGATGGCGGAGCCGGAGCTACGGTCATGGCGGCGGCGACGCGTACAGCTAGCTAGGGCGGTGCAGCAGCGCGTTGAGAAGAAGGAGAAGGAGCAGAGCTTACAGCGCGGGCACACGTAGGCCCTTCGGGAAACGGGAGCGCAGAATGAAGCCGAATTCGGCGGCGGCGTCCACGGCGGCTGGAGATGGAAACGAAGGCAGACGGCGGCTACTCAGCTCCCCAGCCTCGCCTGAGATCACTAGAGGAAGAAAGATACCACGGCGAGTCCACCGGACTTGTCGGGAAGGCGCACGGGCGCCGGTGACCGCGTCGGAGCAACGGCGCGGCGGCGATCTGTCAGGACAGAGAGATGAGAGAGGGAACGGCGAGCGCGCGAGTGAGGGAGAGAGAGGGAAGAATGGAGGGAGTGACCAGGGGGCTGGATGGGCGCCGTTCTTATCCCCTCGATGGCCCCTGTCACGCCGCGGTGTCGACAGACGACTAGAGCGGCGAGCCGTGGCCATGGCGACGATGACACGGCGACGAGGAGCAGGTGAGGGAGCGGGCTGGGCCGGCTCAGCCCAGCGCCAGGTAGGCTTTTTCTTCCCTTTTTCTATTTACTGTTTTAACCTTTATTTATTAACAGAGAGGGAGAAAGGGAATTATTTGGGCAACTATTTCACCTAGAAAAAATATGGGGAGTGTCCCCATAAATCCCTGGTGATTTTAGACAGTGCCACAAAAAGTTTGAGTATTCTTGGAACTGAGTTGAATTTTTCAAAAATGAATATGGCATTTAAAAAGGGCGGTTTGTTACTATTTGAGGTTGTTGGAGTTGCTTAACTAATTCCAATATTGTGGTTTACAATTTTATACATGCCTCTGAATTATTTGTAACATTATGTACATTTTAGTTTTCAAACTTGAACAACTTTTATTTTCATTTTGAATTTGAATTTATTTCAGGGAGGAATTTGAAATGAAGTGTTCAAACTTTATGATCAAGCACTGCAAATGGGTATGACTTGGCACGATTATCATTATGTCACAGTGCTTATCACACAGGGGGTGTTACAATTCTCCTCCTCTAAAAGAAATTCTCGTCCCGAGAATTCAGGAGGTAGAAGGAAAGAGGTCGGGGTATTCCTTGCGAAGATGATCCTCGCGTTCCCAAGTGGCTTCATCTTCAGTATGATTAGACCACTGCACTTTCAGAAACTTGGTCGTCTTATGACGAGTTCGACGTTCAGCTTCATCAAGGATGCGGATCGGATGCTCCTTATAAGATAGGTCATCTTGCAATTCGAGCATCTCATGATCCACTGCTCGGTGCGGAGACTCCTTGAAGCATTTTCGAAGTTGCGACACGTGGAAGACGTCGTGGATATGAGAGAATTGCGGCGGCAACTCCAATTTATAAGCCACCTGTCCATGTCTGGCAACTATGCGAAAGGGACCAATATAGCGAGGAGCTAACTTGCCCTTGATTCCAAAATGGTGAGTGCCCTTCATAGGAGTGACTCGCAGATAAGCCTGATCACCAGGTTGATAAATCAAACCCCATCGTTTGCGATCATAGTTGCTCTTCTGGCAGTCCTGAGCCGCCTTGAGATTTTCTCGGACAATACGAACTTGTTCTTCTGCATGTTGAATAATGTCCGATCCAACAAGAGGTCGTTCCCCAATTTCTGACCAATTCAGAGGGGTTCGACACTTACGTCCATAAAGCACTTCGAAGGGGGCCATTTTCAAGCTGGCTTGATAGCTGTTGTTATAAGAGAACTCGGCATACGGGAGAGATTCTTCCCACTTCTTACCGAAAGAAATAACACAAGCTCGCAGCATGTCCTCAAGCACTTGATTTACTCGTTCGACTTGGCCTTGGGATTGAGGATGATATGCTGAACTCCAGGTGATATGAGTTCCCATAGCTTGTTGGAAACTTTCCCAGAACTTGTAAGTGAAAAGGCCGCCATGGTCCGAACTGATCTCTTTCGGAATACCATGGAGTGAAACAATTCTGGAGATGTATAATTCTGCTAACTGACTAGCAGTGATCGTCTCCTTGACAGGCAGAAAATGTGCAACTTTAAAAGTTGGTCAACGACGACAAGAATAGCATCGTGACCTTTCTGAGACTTGGGAAGACCAGTAATGAAATCCATCTGCACTTTATCCCACTTCCACAAAGGAATAGGGAGCGGTTGCAGAATTCCAGCAGGCTTCTGATGTTCTGCCTTAACGCGATGGCAAACATCACATTCAGCAACATATCGAGCTATGCCCTGCTTCATTCTAGACCACTAGTACCTTTGACGGAGATCACGATACATCTTGGTGCTACCCGGATGAATAGACAGCGGTGTATCATGTGCCTCCTTCATGACCTTGTCAGTCATTAGCTCAAAGTGACGTACGACAATGCGGTCTCTGAAATACAAGGTTCCATCTTCAGACAGCGAGAAATCCATGTACTTTTCCAGGTAAAGATCTTTCTTCATGAGATCAATTTCAGCATCTTTAGCTTGCGCACTTTTAACGGCCTTCTCAAGGTCTGGTTCAACAACCAAGGTTTTTAGGTATCCTTGAGGAACTATCTCGATATTTAGCTTTCGAAGCTCTTCATACAGGAGTGGCTGCTCTAGCTGGACTTCAAGTTCACAGCAATAAGATTTACGGCTCAATGCATCAGCCATTACATTAGCCTTGCCAGGGGTATAAGAAATACCCAAATCATAGTCCGCAATGTACTCCGTCCATCTTTGCTGACGAAGGTTTAAAGATGGCTGAGTGAAAAGGTACTTCAGACTTTTATGATCCATGTATATTTCGCAACGATTACCGAGGAGGTAATGTCGCCACAAGTGTAGTGCATAGATGACAGCAGCTAGTTCTAGATCATGTACCGGATAATTCTCTTCATGCGGGCGCAACTGACGAGAGCCATAGGCAATCACTTTACGCTCTTGCATCAGGACACAGCCTAGTCCTTCATGGGATGTGTCACAATAGATCACAAAATCTTTGCTAGAATCTGGAGGAGCAAGTACTGGGGAAGATGTCAGCTTGTCTTTGAGTGTTTGAAAACTTTCCTAACATTTTTCTGTCCATTCAAACTTAACGCCTTTGTGAAGCAGATCAGTCAGAGGCTTAGCAATCTTTGAGAAATTCTCGACGAAGCGACGGCAATAGCTTGCAAGGCCGAGAAAACTTCTGACTTGCTTGACATTCTTCGGTGGAGTCCATTCAAGAATAGCCTAAACTCGTTCTGGGTTAACGGCAATACGTGGGCAGGGAGTCAAAGAGATTGACGATGATAACACAGATCAGCGAGGGCAAGGATGGCATTGCCGTTCATGAATTCAATTAACATCTCGGAAGAACTCAAAATGCTGACGCTGAACACGACACATTTTTCCGGGAGATTCCAAAAGTGTCAAATGACGGTAAGCGAGGTATAAGATAACTTGGAAAGAAAAGGTTAAACAACCCAATAGAAAGGAAAATGATTATCAGACTAATTAGATCAATGGTAAGGAATAAGCACAGATATCCAGCTCTCCGGGTAGACGAGATTTACGAGATCCTAATTGTCGGCGTTAGTAAAATTCATTTAACCCAAAAAGAAGAGAGGTCGGAGTCCCAGAGTAAAGACGAGGAATAAAAGATCCTAATACCACCCATTCGGCGACGTGGGCCCGTAAGCCACACAGCCAGGTTAGTAAAACAGTTTTCGGACCACTAGACTCAACTTCGGCCAAGGTGTTGGAAGGGGGTTCCTACAGGCAGTCAGCTCTGATACCAACCTGTGACGCCCCCAGTTTAATCGTGCACTAATCATACACGCAAATGCACACGATCAAGCCTAAGGACTCACTTGAAGATATCACAACACAACTCTAAAACATAAACAAAATCATACAAGCATTTATTACAAGCCAGGGCCTCGAAGGCTCGAATACAAAGCTTGATGACAACAAGCATTAGCGGAAGCGTTAGATATCTGTGTACAGATATAAAACAGAAAACAGAGAAGCCTTTAGAAAGGCGGGACAAAAATAAAACACTACGATCGAAAGGCGCAGGCCTCCTGCCTGGGACCCTCTGTTCCTACTCCTGGATGTCGGCCAACTTGTAGAAGGATCCACCCTCGGGGAAGTAGTGGAAGTCATCGGCGGGGCAGCTGTCTTAGGGGCTCTGTCAGCTGGTTGCATCAAATGAAAATGGGGGAAAAAGAAAGCAAAGCAACCGTGAGTTCTCATCTGAAGTACTCAGCAAGCCAAGGATCTACACTACATATCCAACATTATCAAAGGGAGGCTGTATATGTGGACTGGGTTGCAGAAATGCCAGAATAGAGGGCAAAAACCTAGTCCTAGCGAAGACTAGCATCTTCAAGCATCTTCGAGCGTCTTGCAGCATGTAGAGGTACAGAATAGCATAATGTAAGTAGTAGTAGAATCAGGTAACAGCCTCGCCCAGAGATCCTTCCTCGACTCCCTGCGAGAAAGCGATCCCAGAGCCACATATCCAGGTATCATCTCAAGTTCTAGCTGTATCGATCGGGATACAACTCCGAGTGTCCTTTACCGTAGGACCGGCTATCGATAGATGTGTTCTTCCCTGCAGGGGTGCACCAACTTACCCACCACGCTTGATTAACTCCGGTCGGACACACTTTCCTGGGTCATGCCCGGCCTCGGCCAAACGATACACCGCAACCCTACCTACAGCTCAGCAGAGAGGTCCCCGCCGGTCTACCTCCTAAGCGCAAGGGGGTCTTGGGCCATCGCCCCTCGCCCTCCGGGTTGTTGTGTGCAGGGTGGATACTAGCACCGCCTCGAAAGGCCGATACTATCCG
Source organism: Thinopyrum elongatum (assembly GCA_011799875.1). Taxonomy (NCBI): domain Eukaryota; kingdom Viridiplantae; phylum Streptophyta; class Magnoliopsida; order Poales; family Poaceae; genus Thinopyrum; species Thinopyrum elongatum. Next base: position 78,800,835 of record CM022302.1, on the reverse strand, counting down.
ACCGTGCCACAATGCTGAACTGGACATCTGACAAAGCTTTCGGCTGATGTTACGATGTAGAACGCCCATACTATGCCCACGTGATGGTTAGTGCTATCAGGTCAGAGGCCTGCTCGGATCAAATATCCAAATTGTTAGGACTAGGGACTTGCGGAAACGAGCAGAGACTCACGAAAGATGTGACCCCGTCGCCCCGTCTCGAGGACTTGCTGCAAGGGCTAAGAATGCCCGGCCGCACATCGTGGAATAACTCACGGGTATCTATCTGAAAGTGCGTTATATCGACTAGAGGGGGGTGAATAGGCGATTTTTACAAATTCGTCACTGAGGAATTTCAAGGTGAGGAAATTCCTAAGAGACGAACTACTTAGCAGCGGAATAAGTACTCAGGTCCGAGCATAACAGAGCAGTAGCACAGTCATCATGATGAAATGAAAACAAGCACAGAGTACGAGTAGCGTAAACACAGGATAAGCAGGCTGAAGACAAACTGACTGAAGAAATTGAACTGAGGAAATTGAGAAAGTCTTCAGTCAAAGTCTTCAAACAGTAATGATCAAATACATAGCAAGTATGCGAGGAAATGAAAGGGTTGAGGAAATAGAACCAGTAGCTCGGTGAAGACAATGATTTGGTAGACCAGTTCCAACTGCTGTGACAGTTGTACGTCTGGTTAGAGCGGCTAGGTATTTAAACCTGAGGACAGACAGTCCTCACCGTATTCTCCTTGAGCTAAGGTCACACAGACCTCGCCCAATCACTCGGGGTAAGTCTTCAGGTGACTTCGAAACCTTCACATACTCGGTCACTCAGCAATCCACAATTTCTTCTTGGATGCTCTAGACCATGACGCCTAACCGTCTGGAGGATGCACAGTCCTCAAAGGTAACAAGCATCGGTTCCACACAGGAACAATCTCTTCAGTGATGCTCAATCACTTTGGGTTTGTAGGTGTTTGGGTTTTTTGGGTTTTTCCTCACTTGATGATTTTCGCTCAAAGTCCTCGGAGGATGGGATGCTCTAAATGACAAGTGTCAATCTATCTCTCGGAGCAGCCAACCAGCTAGTGGTTGAAGGGGGGCGGCTATTTATAGCCTAGGGAGCAACCCGACATGATAAGACATAAATGCCCTTCAATGATATGACCGTTAGGTGGGTAGGATGTTTGGACAGCTGGCGCGCAGCACAGCAACGGTCGGATATTTGAGTATCAAATTCCTCAGGGCTATCATGTTCCTCACTTGTAGGCAATTCGCACTGGCGAATTCCTAACTCCTCAGTCAGAACAAATTCCTCAGAGAACAGAAGAACTTCGTCTCTGTCACTGAAGAACTTGACTAGACTGTATGAGATTTCCAATGGCTTCACTCGAAAGGATTGGGTAGGTGTAGGATTTTGAGTTGAGCATCACTTGGAAACTTTTCCTTAGTTTTACCTCGACCCCCTTTAACAGTACGGTGTTTCCTATGACTCAAGAAGAAAAAAAATGAAACTACGAAAACAAAAGTCTTCACGCTTCATAATCCTCGCATGAATATCAAGTCTTCAGGGTCACACCAATTTCTTCACTTTCAAAGTCTTCAAGAAAACCAAAGTCTTCAGTTGAAGACATTCATTTTTAGGGGTCGACAATCATCGTAAATAACAAACTTCTCATAGACTTATAGACCTGTGTACACTCACAAACGCATTAGTCCCTTAACCTATAAGTCTTCAATACACCAAAATCACTAAGGGGCACTAGATGCACTTACACTATCCATCATTCGCGGGTACCCCTCAGGGTCGACCTGCCTTTCCAAATATTAGTATCAACAGTAATGTAAGGCATCCGTGAGGCTACCATATCAAGGGGAATCCGAGGCATCACCCTCGTTGGACTCCCACCTGATGTAAAATCAAGGTGGACGTAGGAGGAATCACCCTCGAGGTCCACGCTTGAGGTGTTGCACGACTTCGTCATTATCGGGGGTGGTGTAGGAGGAATCACCCTCGCTTACCACGACCGATCAACTAACCTACAAGGTTATGATCAGAAGTGCTGACGAGGTATCACCCTCGGCACTCGATAGTAACCCAGTAGTGTCGAGCAACTAAGGGGAAAGTGAGGTGCGGTGCCGGGGTCTGGTCTTCGATCTCGTTGATCGGGTCTTCTGAGAATCCAGCAGGGCAGTCAGGACAAGTGGGGGTCTCTGATGGGTCTCTACCCAGTCTATTCTAAACAGTTTAGGAAAACATTAAGGTATCAACAGCAGGTTGCAATAAACAGGCTATGCAGCAGAAATAGGTAAAACAGTAACAGTAGCAAAATCTAATGCAAGCAGGGGATATTAGAATGGGTGATATCGAGATGATTAAAGGAGGGGGGGCTTGCCTGGTTGCTCGGCGGCAAGGGCAAGGTCGTCGGTGGTGTAGCCAATCACCGGAGCTACTTCTATCTCGGAGACTACGTCGGTACCGAGATCTAACAAGAGAGAAGAGGGGAAAGAACAGTAAATAAAGAGCAAACAAGTGCTATACAATGTAAGACATGGCAATACGTAGTGTCGGGTGTGTCCTAACGTATGGTTGCACGTCACCAAGGAAGGAGGAATCTATCCGGGAATGTTTTCCCGGTTCCGGACATTTGTCACACAGATGACCGGAGGGGAACGGTTCCATGTTCGGATAGTTAGGGGCGTGTGACTGATGAACGGACCGTGTATCCGGCTTCGTCTCGTCGTTCTAAGCAACTTTCATGTTTTAAGTTTTTCAATCCGAGCTACGGTTTATTTCCTACGAATTTCTAAAGATTTAAATATTTTTCTGAAATTATTTCTACTTAACAGAAAAGGATATATGACGTCAGCATGAGGTGGAGATGACGTCAGCGGTCAACAGACGCGTTGACCAGAGTCAAATCTGACATGTGGGTCCAGTGGGACCCACATGTCAGTCTCTGTTTAGACTAATAATGGATTAACCTAATCAGCAGGATTAATTAGGGAGTGGGCCCCATCTGTCAGTGAGAGATTAGTGATTAGATTTATTTTTTTAAAAACCTATTTAGTCAATTAAGCGTGCGGGCCCACTGGTCGGTGGCGGTGAACGCCACGTCAGCCACGTTTACTCGGTCAACGAGTCAACGGTGGCCCTCGGGCCCACTGGTCAGCGTCTACGGGCGGGCCCCACACTTGCCACATGGGCGTTGGCGCCGGAATCTTCTCCGGCGAGCTCCACAGCGGCGGCCGAACGCCGGCGGGGCTCGGATTTCTGCCATAGTGCACCAAATTGGTCGTTTTCGGTCGCGTTCGAAAGAGCAAAGGGTGCCGCATCCAACGGCGGCAATCTCGCGGGCTGGGGTGGTCGGAGCTCGCCGGAAACGAGCTCGAAGCGGCGGCCGGAGTTCGGAGCTCGGCGCGTTCCGCGTTCCGTAGCGCTAGCGCGCAAACTAAACCTCAGAGGGGCTCCGCTAGGCCACCTGGAGCACGAAAACATGCTCGGCCAGCTACGACAGGGCCTAGGGTGCCGGTGACTAGCACGACGGCGGAGCCGGAGCTACGGTCATGGCGGCGGTGACGCGTACAGCTAGCTAGGGCGGCGCAGCAGCGCGTTGAGAAGGAGGAGAAGGAGCAGAGATTACAGCGCGGGCACACGTAGGCCCTTCGAGAAACGGGAGCGCAGAATGAAGCTGAATTCGGCGGCGGCGTCCACGGCGGCCGGAGATGGAAATGAAGGCGGACGGTGGCTGCTCAGCTCCCCGGCCTCGCCTGAGATCACCAGAGGAAGAAAGATACTGCGGTGAGTCCACCGGACTTGTCGGGAAGGCGCACTGGCGCCGGTGGCCGCGTCGGAGCAACGGCGCGACGGCGATCTGTCGGGACAGAGAGATGAGAGAGGGAACGGCGAGCGCGCGACTGAGGGAGAGAGAGGGAAGAATGGAGGGAGTGACCAGGGGGGCTGGATGGGCGCCGTTCTTATCCCCTCGATGGCCCCTGTCACGCCGCGGCGTCGACAGACGACCGGAGCGGCAAGCCGTGGCCATGGAGACGACGACACGGCGACGAGGAGCAGGTGAGGGAGCGGGCTGGGCCGGCTCAGCCCAGTGCTAGGTAGGCTTTTTCTTCCCTTTTTCTATTTACTGTTTTAACCTTTATTTATTAACAGAGAGGGAGAAAGGGAATTATTTGGGCAACTATTTCACCTAGAAAAAATATGGGGAGTGTCCCCATAAATCCCTGGTGATTTTATATAGTGCCACAAAAAGTTTGAGTATTCTTGGAACTGAGTTGAATTTTTCAAAAATGAATATGGCATTTAAAAACGGCGGTTTGTTACTGTTTGAGGTTGTTGGAGTTGCTTAACTAATTCCAATATTGTGGTTTACAATTTTATACATGCCTCTGAATTATTTGTAACATTATGTACATTTTAGTTTTCAAACTTGAACAACTTTTATTTTCATTTTGAATTTGAATTTATTTCAGGGAGGAATTTGAAATGAAGTGTTCAAACTTTATGATCAAGCACTGCAAATGGGTATGACTTGGCACGATTATCATTATGCCACAGTGCTTATCACACAGGGGGTGTTACAAAACCCTACTCCTGCTTTGGTGGATTGATGGTGGATAATGGTTGTGAACGTAGCACACTCGCCTAGCAAGGTCGCTCTGGGGGCGAGAGTGGCTACGCCGTATGGATATGCCAGGATCCAACCCTTTCTACGGTCGCCATGGGCCTCCTTTTATAGATTAAGGGGTCACCACAGTGGCAAATCAGTCTTTGCGTACTGATTAGATAGCTAACAGTGCTATCATATCTAACTCTGCAGGCTGATAGAGCGCATTAAATGCGCCGCTCAGTGTCACATCACAACTCGCCTGACAGGCCCTACCGGCTGTTTTGCCAGCTTCGCGCCTGCTTGCTTGACACGTCTCAAGATGGGTGTCATATGGAGGTGTTTGCTGTAGGGAGTGGCCGCCATGTGGCAGAAAGTAGCCACTTAGTCACCTTGGAGCTCGACACCGCTTTGATTACTGACTTGTGTCACTTGTGAGGTGGAGCGGTGGAGTGGCTTGCCTCCGCCAGCCCCGACAGGCCTGCCGGGACGATCTGGGAGCTTGCTTCCAGGGCAAAACCCAATCCTGCTAGGCTCGCCTGCCCGGCAAGGTAGGTCCTTCCCTTGGCGATGCCTCATTCCTCTGGCTCGCCTTGGCCTTCTCGACTTGCGCTTGGATCCTTCAAAGGAATTGATCCTCCTTGTTTGGTATGATCTTGGTCTTGCAATCTTGTCTCTGGCCTGTGCACAGTCCGTGCAATGGACCCAGGGTCTGTTGCACCGACATTTCCCATGCAACGTTCCCCAACAATACTATATCGTCAACGAACGTTAAGCGTGCGGACCCTACGGGTTCGAGAATGATGTAGACATGACCGAGACGACTCTCCGGTCAATAACCAATAGCGGGACCTGGATGCCCATATTGGTTCCTACATATTCTACGAAGATCTTTATCGGTCGAACCGTTATGACAACATACATAATTCCCTTTGTCTGTCGGTATGTTACTTGCCCGAGATTCGATCGTTGGTATCTCCATACCTAGTTGAATCTCGTTGCCGGCAAGTCTCTTTACTCGTTCTATAATACATCATCTCGTAACTAACTCCTTAGTCATTTTGCTTGCAAGCTTCTTATGATGTGTAATACCGAGAGGGCTCAGAGATACCTCTCCGATACACGGAGTGACAAATCCCAATCTCGATCTATGCCAACTCAACAGACACCTTCGAAGAAACCTGTAGAGCATCTTTATAATCACCCAGTTACATTGTGACGTTTGATAGCACACAAGGCATTCCTCCGGTATCCGGGAGTTGCATGATCTCATGGTCGAAGGAAAATGTATTTGACATTAAGAAAGCAATAGCAATAAACTGAACAATCATATGCTAAGCTAACGGATGGGTCTTGTCCATCACATCATTCTTCTAATGATGTGATCCCGGTATCAAATGACAACTCATGTCTATGGTTAGGAAACCTTAACCATCTTTTGATCAACGAGCTAGTCTAGTAGAGGCTCACTAGGGACACGATATTCGTTTATGTATGCACACATGTATTTAAGTTTTCTGTCAATACAATTCTAGCATGAATAATAAACCTTTATCATGATTAAGGAAATATAATAATAACCATTTTATTATTGCCTCTAGGGCATATTTCCATCATATATTACAAATAGCGAGTGTGGAATAATGATGGTATGGTGTGCGGAATTTTCCTAGGCAATTGATAACAAAATCGGTGATCATTATTGCAATTTTATACGAGGGAGAGGCATGAGCTATCATACTTTATGTACTTGGATCATATGAACTTATGATTGGACCTCTAGCAAGCATCCGCAACTACTAGAAATTATTGAGGTAAACCCAACCATAGCATTATATATCAAGTCCCTTTTACTCCCATATGCAACAACCCCCTTACTCGGATGTAAACTTCTGTCACTCTAGCCACCCACTATAAGTGAATCATGAACATATTGCAACACCCTACAGCGGGAATCCCCCACATGTGCGCGGCACGGAAGGCACCATATGATAGCACCAAAATAAAATCCAACTCAAACCAATCAAGATCATCGATCAATCCAAAGGACAAAAGAAATCTACTCAAACATCATAGGATGGCAACACATCATTGCATAATAATATGTTGCATAAAGCACCATGTTCAAGTAGGGGATTATAGTGGGGTGCAGGAGAGTGGACCGTTGAAAAGAGATGAGGGAGGTGATGAAGATTGGTGATGTTGATGAAGACAATCACCGCGACGATGGTTCCTCCCGACGGCACTCCAGCGCCACCCAGAGAGAGGGGAACAGAGGCTCCCCCTTTGGCCCTCTCCTCCATGGCCTTCCCCGTAGATGGGGAGAGGTTCTCCCTCTGGTCCTTGGCCTCCATGGCGCCCAAAGGCGCAAGAGCCCCTCTGAGATTGGTTCTCTCTCTGTTCTCTTCTGTTTCTGCGCTCCTGTTTCTGGCCAAAAACCATTTCTTATATTCCCGGAGATCCGTAACTCCGAGTGGGCTGAAATTTTGAGGGGATTTTTATCTATAAATTATCTTTATTGCGGCGAAATAAGGGCATCAACCAACCTATAGGTGCCCACAAGGTAGTAGGGCGCGGCAAGGGGGGTAGGCCGCGCCCTGGTGCCTTGTGGGGCCCTCGAGCACAGCCTTGCGTTGATTCTTGTTGGGAAACGTTGCATGGAAAATAAAAAAATTATACGCACATGTAAGATCTATCCATGGAGATGCATAACTATGAGAGGGGGGAGCATCTTCATACACTTGAAGATCGCTAAGCGGAAGCGTTTATCAACGCGGTTGATGTAGTCGTACACCTTCACGATCCGTCCCGATCAAGTAACGAACGTACGGCACCTCCGCGTTTAGCACACGTTCAGCTCGATGACGTCCTTGCCTTCCTGATCCAGCAAGACGGGCGAAGTAGTAGATGAGTTTCGGCAGCACGACGGTGTGGTGACGGTGTTGATGAAGAACAATCTCCACAGGGCTTCGCCAAGCACAACGGAAAATATGACGGAGGAGAAACTAGAGGGGATGGGGTTGCCGGCACATGGCTTGGTGAACCTTGATGTGTCTTGGGTGCTAGCCCTGCCCCTCTATTTATATGTTGAGCCTTGGGGTCGAAACTTGGAGTAAAAGCCTCCTCAAAGTCAGTTTTACCCAAAAGGCAAGAGTCCTTCTCGGACTGCAGGACCAGACGCTAGGGTTCCCGGCGTCTGGACCCAGACGCCAGGGACCCTGGTGTCTGGCCCCTGGATTCTGCAAAAACTTCCTTTTGCGCTTTCGAAAAACCTCGTGGGCTTTACCCCTTGGCCCAAATAAAGTGTTCTCGTACCCAAATGTTTCGGGAAACATCCAAAACCCCTTCCAGTGAATTCTGGAACCCTGCCGGAGATCAAACACTATTATGCCATATATTAATCTTTACCTCTGGTCTAATCCGGAGCTCCTCATCATGTCCGTGATCTCATCCGGAACTCCGAACAACATTCGGTCACCAACATACATAACTCATATAATACTATATCGTCAATGAACGTTAAGCGTGCGGACCCTACGGGTTCGAGAACTATGTAGACCTGACCGAGATGCCTCTCCGGTCAATAACCAATAGCAGAACCTGGATGCCCATATTGGCTCCTACATATTCTATGAAGATCTTTATCGGTCGAACCTTATGACAACATACGTAATTCCCTTGGTCCATCGGTATGTTACTTGCCCGAGATTCGATCGTCGGTATCTCTATACCTAGTTCAATCTCGTTACCAGCAAGTCTCTTTACTCGTTCCATAATACATCATCTTGCAACTAACTCCTTAGTCACTTTGCTTGCAAGGCTTCTTATGATGTGTATTACCGAGAGGGCCCAGAGATACCTCTTCGAAACTCGGAGTGACAAATTCTAATCTTGATCTATGCCAACTCAACAAACACCTTCGGAGATACCTGTAGAGCATCTTTATGATCACCCAGTTACATTGTGATGTTTGATAGCACACAAGGTATTCCTCCGGTATCCCGGAGTTGCATAATCTCATAGTCGAAGGAATATGTATTTGACATGAAGAAAGCAATAGCAATAAACTGAACGATCATTATGCTAAGCTAACGGATGGGTCTTGTCCATCATATCATTCTCCTAATGATGTGATCCTATTATCAAATGACAACACATGTCCATGGTTAGGAAACCTTAACCATCTTTGATCAACGAGCTAGTCTAGTAGAGGCTCACTAGGGACATGGTATTTGTTTATGTATTCACACATGTATTTAAGTTTCCGATCAATACAATTCTAGCATGAATAATAAACGTTTATCATGAATAAGGAAATATAAACTAATAACTTTATTATTGCCTCTAGGGCATATTTCCTTTAGTCTCCCACTTGCACTAGAGTCAATAATCTAGTTCACATCGCCATGTGATTAACACCCATAGTTCACATCGCTATGCGACCAACACTCAAAGAGTTTACTAGAGTCAATGATCTAGTTCACATCGCCCTGTGATTAACACCCAAAGAGTATTAAGGTGTGATCATGTTTTGTTTGTGAGAGAAGTTTAGTCAACGGGTCTGCCATATTCAGATCCATATGTATTTTGCAAATTTATATGTCTACAATGCTCTGCATGGAGCTGCTTTAGCTAATTTGCTCTCACATTCAATATGTATCCAGATTGAGACTTAGAGTCATCTGGATTAGTGTCAAATCTTGCATCGACGTAACCCTTTACGACGAACTCTTTATCACCTCCACAACCGAGAAACATTTCCTTAGTCCTCTTAAGGCACCTAAGGATAATTTTGACCGTTGTCCAGTGATCCACTCCTGGGTCACTATTGTACCCCCTTCCCAAACTCAAGGCAAAGTACACAATAGGTCTGGTACACAGCATGTCATATGATAACCCACAAGTATAGGGGATCGCAATAGTTTTCGAGGGTAGAGTATTCAACCCAAATTTATTGATTCGACACAAGGGGAGCCAAAGAATTTTCTCAAGTATTAGCAGCTGAGTTGTCAATTCAACCACACCTGAAAGACTTAATATTTGCAACAGAGTATTTAGTAGCAACATAGTATGGAAGTAATGGTAACAGTGGCAAAAGTAACAGTAACAGTTTTGTAGCAATTGTAACAGTGGCAACGGAAAAGTAACGTAGCAAAGATCAATATGTGAAAAGCTCGTAGGCAATGGATCAATGATGGATAATTATGTCGGATGGCATTCATCATGCAACAGTTATAACCTAGGGTGACACAGAACTAGCTCCAATTCATCAATATAATGTAGGCATGTATTCCGTATATAGTCATACGTGCTTATGGAAAAGAACTTGCATGACATCTTTTGTCCTACCCTCCCGTGGCAGCGGGGTCCTAATGAAAACTAAGGGATATTAAGGCCTCCTTTTAATAGAGAACCGGACCAAAGCATTAGCACTTAGTGAATACATGAACTCCTCAAACTATAGTTATCATCGGAAAGAATCCCAATTATTGTCACCTTGGGTATGCGGATCATTACACGTAATAGGTGTCTACAACTTGCAAGATAGGATCAAGCACACATATATATTCATGAAAACATAATAGGTTCAGATCTGAAATCATGGCACTCGGGCCCTAGTGACAAGCATTAGGCATAGCAACATCAATCTTAGAACATAGTGGATACTAGGGATCAAACCCTAACAAAACTAACTCGATTACATGATAAATCTCATCCAACCCATCATCGTCTAGCAAGCCTACGATGGAATTACTCACGCACGGCGGTGAGCATCATGAAATTGGTGATGGAGGAAGGTTGGTGATGATGATGGCGATGATTTCCCCTCTCCGGAGCCCCGAACGGACTCCAGATCTGGCCTCCCGATGAAGAACAGGAGGTGACGGCAGCTCCGTATCGTAAAACGCGATGAATCCTTCTCTCTGATTTTTTTCTCCCCGAACGTGAATATATGGAGTTGGAGTTAAGGTCGGTGGAGGTCCAGGGGACCCACAAGGCAAGGAGGCGTGCCCTAGGGGGGTGGGCGCGCCCTGCACCCTTGTGGACAGCAGGTGGGTCCCCCTCTGTTGATTCTTTCGCCAATATTTTTTATTTATTCCAAAAATATTCTCTGTGAAGTTTCAGGTCATTCCGAGAACTTTCATTTCTGCACAAAAATAACACCAAGGCAATTCTGCTGAAAACAGCGTAGTCCGGGTTAGTTCCATTCAAATCATGCAAATTAGAGTCCAAAACAAGGGCAAAAGAGTTTGGAAAAGTAGATACAATGGAGACGTATCAACTCCCCCAAGCTTAACCCATTGCTTGTCCTCAAGCAATTCAGTTGATAAACTGAAAGTGATAAAGAAAAACTTTTACAAACTCTGTTTGATCTTGTTGTTGCAAATATGTAAAGCCAGCATTCAAGTTTTCAGCAAAGATTATAAACTAACCATATTCACAATAACATTTAGGTCTCACATTTACTCATACCAATGGCATAATCAACTAACGAGCAATAATAATAAATCTCGGATGACAACACTTTTTCAAAACAATCATGATATGATATAACATAATGGTATCTCGCTAGCCCTTTCTGAGACCGCAAAACATAAATGCAGAGCACCCCTGAAGATCAAGGACTGACTAGACAATGCAATTCATGGCAAAATAGATCCAGTCATAGTCATACTCAATATCAATTAATAACAACGCATACAAATGACAGTGGTGCTCTCTAACTGGTGCTTTTTATAAGAGGATGATGACTCAGCATAAAAGTAAATAGATAGGCCCTTCACAGAGGGAAGCAGGGATTTGCAGAGGTGCCAGAGCTCGAGCTTTTTGAAACAGAGATGAATATAATTTTGAGCGGTATGCTTTCATTGTCAACATAACGACCAAGAGATCTCGGTATCTTCCATGCTACATACATTATAGGCGGTTCCCAAACAGAATGGTAAAGTTTATACTCCCCCACCACCAACAAGCACATTCCACGGCTGGTCCGAAACAACGGGTACCGTCCAACTAACAACAATCCTGGGGAGTTTTGTTTGCAATTATAATTTGATTTGATTTGAGCATGGGACTGGGCATCCTGATTACCACTCATTTTCTCGCGAATGACGAGTGGAGTCCACTCATCGTGAGAATAACCCACCTAGCATGGAAGATACTGACAGCCCTTAGTCGCTACATGAGTGATTCGGGCATACAAAACAGATAATTATTTGAAGGTTTAGAGTTTCGCACATGCAAATTTACTTGGAACGGCAGGTAAACACCGCATATAGGTAGGTATGGTGGACTCATATGGAACAACTTTGGGTTTATGGAAGTGGATGCACAAGCAGTATTCCCGCTTAGTACAGGTGAAGGCTAGCAAGAGATTGAGGAGCGACCAACTAGAGAGCGACAACAGCCATAAACATGCATTGAGATTAACCAACATTGAGTGCAAGCATGAGTAGGATATAAATCACCATGAACATAAATATCGTGGAGGCTATGTTGATTTTGTTTCAACTACATGCGTGAACATGTGCCAAGTCAAGCCACTCAAATCATTCAAAGGAGGATACCATCCTATCATACTACATCACAACCATTTTAAAAGCATGTTGGCACGCAAGGTAAAACATTATAAACTCCTAGCTAATTAAGCATGGCATGAGTAACTATAATCTCTAATTGTCATTGCAATTATGTTTCATTCATAGTAGGCTGAATCAAGAACGATGAACTAATCATATTTACAAAAACAAGATAGGTCGAGTTCATACCAGCTTTTCCTCATCTCAATCATTTCATCATATATCGTCATTATTGCCTTTCACTTGCACGACCGAACGATGTGGATAATAATAATAGTGCACGTGCATTGGACTAAGCTGGAATTTGCAAACATTTATTCAAAGGAGAAGACAAGGTAATATGGGCTCTTTGTTAGATCAACAATAATGCATATGAGAGCCACTAAACATTTTCATCGTGGTCTTCTCCTCTCGACCCCCAAAGAAAAGAAAAGAATTTCAAAGAAACACACTAAAATGTTTTTGGAGTTTTTGTTTTTCTGAAGAAGGTAAAACAAGAACGAGAAAAACTATTTACACGGGAAAGCTCCCAACAAGCAAAAGAAGAATGAGAAATATTTTTGGGTTTTCTTTAATACTACTACTAAATAAACATGGAAAGGAAATAGGCTACAACTAATTTATTTATTTTTTGGTTTTTCTTAAGGTTTTTCAAATACACAAGAAGAAAGCGGGAAAAAGAAAATAAACTAACATGGATAATATAATAAAAAAGTATGAACACCGACAACTGGAATGAGTGTGTGAACATGAATATAATGTCGGTAAGAAATACGTACTCCCCCAAGCTTAGGCTTTTGGCCTAAGTTGGTCTAGGGCCACGGCTAGCCCGGTGGATATCCAAAGTTGTAGTCGGTGTTGTACTGTGATGCGGCAGCTACTGCCTAAAGGGTTGCAGCATGGAGGCGAGTGGCCTCAACCTCTCTCTCATACTCGTTTGCCTCCTCTCTAGTTATAAAATATCTCCCTCTGACCTGAAAGTTAAAGAAGGCAGGAGTAGGAAGAGTAATATGGATAGCGCGTTGTCGGTCAAAGATTAGTTGGTACAAGAGGAACTGTTTGTTCCTCACAAGAAACTGGTAGCGAACCAAAGCATTATAATCAAGAAAAGCATGTGGTAACTCAATGTCATTCCCCCTTATGGGTACTCCAAGATAATTAGCTAAACGGGTTGCATAAATCCCACCAAATAAATCTCCATCTTTAGCATTAAGATGTAACCTCCTCGCAATAATGGCCCCCAAGTTATATCATTTATCACCCAACACTGCACACTTAAGGACACTAAGATCCGATGCGCAAAGGTGGCTATGATCATGTTTACCATTAATGCATCTACCTATGAAGAGAGCAAAATAATGTATGGCAGGAAAATGAATACTCTCCATGGAGGCTTGTGTAATATGTCTAGTTTCTCCCACAGTAATGCTAGCAAGGAAATCATTGCACTCAGTTTTATGAGGCTCGCTATGAATGCCCCATTGTGGGATTTTGCAAGCAGTATTAAAATCTTCAAGGTCCATGGTATATGATTCATCATAAAGATCAAATAGGATAGTATGAGTATTGCGCTGAGATGTAAATTTAAAATTTCTCACAAATGAATCAGTGAGTTGATAGTATTGGGGACACTTATCTGACAAGAAGTCCCCTAGTTCAGCATTTTGCACGTACGCATCAAACTCATCCTTGAAACCTGCATGAACCATGAATTCATCCGACGGCCATTCACAAGGCCGCACTTGAGCTTCCCTTGGTGGTTCAAGGTCCGGTTCACGTATCGCGAGCCTTGGTGCTTGCTTCCTCGAGGAACCACCTTGGTACATTTTCCTCAACATTTTTCTTCCTCTGAAAAATTTCTGAAATTTTTAGTGACTCAAAATAAAAGTGAACCAAACTCAACAAGATTGATAGCAACTACTCCTACAAGTGTCTAGAGGCTATATCATGCATCAAAACTACTTTGGACCATATAAATCTGACATGCAAGGTCACCACCGCAGCAAAAATTTGCAATAAATAAAGCACTAGAACAAAAACTAATTGGACCATTGGAGGAGTCACATACCGAAGAACAATCCCCCAAAACAGTTTTGCAAATGGAGCTTTACACAAGGAGATCGAAAAAGGCAGCAAGATGAGCTAGAACACGGGTTTGAGCACTGGGATGATTTTTTCTGGAGGAAGACGAAGTGGATGGGTGCTGGAATAAGTGAGGCGGGCCTATGTGGGACCCACAAGGCAGGGGGACGTGCCCAGGGGGTAGGGCGCACCCTCCACCCTTGTGGTCCACTGGTGCAGCCCCCTGGTGCAATCTCAGTGCCAGAAATTCTAAAATATTCTATAAAAAAATCATACTAAATTTTCAGGGCATTTGGAGAACTTTTATTTTCGGGATATTTTTATTGCACGGAGAATTCAGAAAACAGACAGATAATACTATTTTTGCTTTATTTATTCTAAATAACAGAAAGTAAAAAGTAAGTACAGAAAGTTGTGCTTTATAAATTCGTCCATCTCATGCTCATCAAAAGGAATCCGTTAACAAGGTTGATCAAGTCTTATTAACAAACCTCTTTCGAATAACATGAAACTGGAGAATTTTTTAATAACACTAGGTTACCTCAACGGGGATATGCATATCCCCAACAATAAGAATATCATATTTCTTTTTGACAGTAGGGAGAGGAAATTCAAAACCTCCGATAGTAATAGTTGAAATTTTTCCAATAGAATTGATACTATGAACTTGAGGTTGTTTCTTCGAAAAGTGTACTGTATGCTCATTACCATTAACATGAAAAGTGACATTGCCTTTGTTGCAATCAATAACAGCCCCTACAGTATTCAAAAAGGGTCTACCAAGGATGATCGACATACTGTCATCCTCGGGAATATCAAGAATAACAAAGTCCGTTAAGATAGTAATGTTTGCAACCACAACAGGCACATCCTCACAAATACCGATGGGTATAGCAGTTGATTTATCAGCCATTTGCAAAGAGATTTCAGTAGGTGTCAACTTATTCAATTCAAGTCTACGATATAAAGAGAAAGGCATAACACTAACACCAGCTCCCAAATCACATAAAGCAGTTTTAACATAGTTTCTTTTAATGGAGCATGGTATAGTTGGTACTCCTGGATCTCCAAGTTTCTTTGGTATTCCACCCTTAAAAGTATAATTAGCAAGCATGGTGGAAATTTCAGCTTCAGGTATCTTTCTTTTATTTGTGACAATATCTTTCATATACTTAGCATAAGGAGACATTTTCAGCATATCAGTCAAACGCATACGCAAAAAGATAGGTCTAATCATTTCAGCAAAGCGCTCAAAATCCTCATCATACTTTTTCTTGGATGGTTTAGGAGGAAAGGGCATGGGTTTCTGAACCCATGGTTCTCTTTCTTTACCATGTTTCCTAGCAACGAAGTCTCTCTTATCATAATGTTTATTCTTTGATTGTGGGTTATCAAGATCAACAGCAGGTTCTACCTCCACATCATTATCATTACTAGGTTGAGCATCAACATGAACATCATCATTAACATTATCACTAGGTTCATGTTCATCACCAGATTGTGTCTCAGCATCAAAAATAGAAATGTCATTTGGATTCTCAGGTGTGTCTATAACAGGTTCACTAGAAGCATGCAAAGTCCTATCAGTTTTCTTTTTATTTTTATTACTAGGACTAGGTGCATCAGTATTAATTCTCTGAGAATCTTGCTCAATTGTCTTAGGATGGCCCTCGGGATACAAAGGTTCCTGAGTCATTTTACCACCTCTAGTCATAACCCTAACAGCATTATCATTGTTCTTACTATTCAACTCATTAAGCAAATCACCTTGTGCCTTAAGTACTTGTTCTACTTGAGTTTTAACCATGGAAGCATGCTTACTAATAAGCTTAAGATCATTAATAGTTCTACTCATATAATCACCCAAGCAGTCAAGCATGTGAGCATTACGTTTCAATTGTCTACTAACATAAGCATTGAAATTTTCTTGTTTAACAATAAAACTATCAAACTCATCCAAGCATTGACTAGCAGACTTATTATGAGGAATATCACCTTCATCAAATTTATAGAGAGAATTTACCTCTATTACCTGTGTTGGGTTATCAAGACCATGTTGTAAGTGCATCTAGTGCCCCTTAGTGATTTTGGTGTATTGAAGACTTATAGGTTAAGGGACTAATGTGTTTGTGAGTGTACACGGGTTCTATAAGTCTATGAGGAGTTTGATATTTACGAAGAAAGTTGACCCCTAAAAATGAATGTCTTCAGTTGAAGACTTTGGTTTTCTTGAAGACTTTGAAAATGAGGAAATTGGTGTGACCTTGAAGACTTGATATTGATGCGAGGATTATGAAGCATGAAGACTTTTGTTTTCATAGTTTTGTTTTCCCTTTCTTGAGTCATAGGAAACGCCGTACTGTTAAAGGGGGTCGAGGTAAAACTAAGGAAAAGTTTCCAAGTGATGCTCAACTCAAATCCTACACCTACCAATCCTTTCGAGTGAAGCCATTGGAAATCTCATACAGTTCAGTCAGGTTCTTCAGTGACAGAGATGAAGTTCTTCTGTTCTCTGAGGAATTTGTTCTGACTGAGGAGTTAGGAATTCGCCAGTGCAGATTGCCTACAAGTGAGGAACATGATAGCCCTGAGGAATTTGAGAGCTCAAATTTCCGACCGTTGCTGTGCTATGCGCCAGCTGTCCAAAATATCCTACCCACCTAATGGTCATATCATGGAAGGGCATTTATGTCTTATCATGTCAGGCTGCTCCCCGGCTATAAATAGCCGCCCCCTACAACCACTAGCTGGTTGGCTATTCCGAGAGAAACTGACACTTGTCATTTAGAGCATCCCATCCTCCGAGGACTTTGAGCGAAAATCATCAAGTGAGGAAATATCCCAAACCCAACACCTAAAACCCAAAGTGATTGAGCATCACTGAAGAGATTGTTCCTGTGTGGAACTGACGCTTGTTACCTTTGAGGATTGTGCATCCTCCAGACGGTTAGGCGTCATGGTCTAGAGCATCCAAGAAGAAATTGTGGATCGCCGAGTGACCGAGTCTGTGAAGGTTTTGAAGTCACCTGTGAAGACTTACCACGAGTGATTGGGCGAGGTCTGTGTGACCTTAGCTCAAGGAGAATACGGTGAGGACTATGTGTCCAGGACTGTGTGTCCTCAAGTTTAAATACCTAGCCGCTCCAACCAGACGTACAACTGTCACAGCAGTTGGAACTGGTCTTCCAAATCATCGTCTTCACCGAGCTACTGGTTCTATTTCCTAAACCCTTTCATTTCCTCATTCATGTGTTGATGAACTTGATCGTTACTGTTTGAAGACTTTGACTGAAGATTTTCTCAATTTCTTCAATCCCAATTCTTCAGTCACTTTGTCTTCAGCCTGCTTATCCTGTTTATACGCTTCTTGTACTCTGTGCTTGCTTTCATTTCATCATGATGACTATGTTACTACTCTGTTACGCTTGCACCTGAGTACTTATTCCGCTGCTAGTCGTTCGTGACTTAGGAAATTCCTCACCTTGAATTTCCTCAGTGATGAATTTGTAAAAATTGCCTATTCACCCCCCCTCTAGTCGATATAACGCACTTTTAATTGGTATCAGAGCGAGGTACTCCCTTGTTCTGTGTCATTTTGGTTTAACCACCTGGAGTTTTAGTTATGTCGACTGCAGGCATGATCAAGGTCTCGGCTGGGTGTCCTACCTTTGATGGGACGGACTACCCCTACTGGAAGAATAAGATGCGCATGCATCTTGAGGCAATTGACAACGATCTCTGGTACGTTGTGGAAAATGGCGTTCCCTC
The DNA here is from genome assembly GCA_011799875.1 of Thinopyrum elongatum. Classification (NCBI taxonomy): domain Eukaryota; kingdom Viridiplantae; phylum Streptophyta; class Magnoliopsida; order Poales; family Poaceae; genus Thinopyrum; species Thinopyrum elongatum. The sequence goes on along the minus strand of CM022302.1, from coordinate 78,782,805 downwards.
TGTCACTCCTTCCGTGAACGCTGCTGATGTGAAGAGATTCAAGCAACTTGACTCTCAAGCGAAGAATATCATATGTGGCCATCTAAGCAAAGGACAGTATGGCAGAGTGAGTGCTTTGGAGTCTGCAAAGCTTATCTGGGATAGGCTATCCAAGGTCAACGAAGGAATCTCAACTCAACGTGATTCTCGAGTTGACGTTCTTCGCAATCTCTTCAACCGCTTCAAAATACTCGACAATGAGAATGTCCAGCAAACCTTTGATCGCCTCACTGACATTTCAAATGAGCTTCAAGCACTGGGTGCCACTGACATCACCGACCATGAGGTGGTGAAGAAATTGCTGAGGTCACTTGATTCCTCATTCGATACATTGGCACTGATGATTCAAGAACGTGGAGACTACAAGTCACTAGATCCTGCTGATATTCTTGAGAGGCTGAACACTCATGAATTCCAACTAGCTGAAAAGAGAGACCTCTACGGGCCAAGCTATGGAAGATCACGCGCACTGAAGGCCAAGGCAGTTTCCTCATCTGAAGGAGAAGATTCTGATAGCAGCCTTGGTGACCCTGAAGAACTAAGCCAGGAGCTAGCAATACTCGTGAAGAAATTCCAGAAGTTCTCAAGGCGTGGTCGCTTTGTAAAATCTTCAAAAGGTGATGACACAAGATCTAATTCCTCATCCCGTGATTACAAGAAGAGGACTTGCCACAAATGCAAGAAACCTGGTCACTACATAACTGATTGTCCTCAGTGGGCAAAGGAATCAAAGAAGAAGAAATACAAGGATGATAGTTCAGATGACTCAAAGAAGAAGAAGAAATCTTCAAAGTCCTCATCATCAAAATCTTCAAAGTCTTCATCTCACAAGAAGAGCAGCTCCAAGAAGGCTCGGGCATTCATTGGCAAGGAAATGGACTCTGAAACTGAATCTGAGGAACATGAGGAAGAGGAGGCATCTGAGGAGTCAGACTCTGGTGTGGCGAGCCTAGCCCTCACTACTGCTTACATCAGCAAGTCCATCTTCAACAATGAGGAAAATGGCTTCCCCAACACTGCTGATGACGGCAACGATGACTATGCTCCCACCTATTGCTCCATGGCAAAAGGTGCCAAGGTATTCAAATATCCCTCCTCTGAATCAAGTGAGGATGAATCTGATGATAACCTCAAACCCAGCTATTCCAAACTTGCTAATATTGCTGTTAAACAACAAAAGGCTTTGGAAAAAGTTCAAAATATGCTAGACAAAAGCGATGATCTGTTAGGTGAGGAAATGGATCGAACTCAAACACTGACTGATAATCTTCAGCAACTACAGTCTAAGTTTGACAACCTTCAAAGTTGTCATGAAACTCTCTTAGCCGATCATGAGAAGCTTTCTTATGAATTTCTTCAAAGAAAGCAAGATCTTGAGAAGCTAAGGGTGAGTCATGAAGATCTTCAGAAGGAAAATGACTCATTACTTGCTCAACAGATCAGTTCCGCTCAGGAAGAATTTATTCCACCATGTTTGAAATGCATTGAACGTGAAACTGCTAATTCTTCACCTGAAAGTTCAAATGCTTCTATTGCTGCAAATTCTTCAACTATCTCTGTGGTCACAAATTCCTCATCTGAGGATACCACTAGTATCACTGACGAAAATGCAGGGTTGAAGGAACTGTATGTGACAGGCATGTACAAAAGCCTCAAAGGGCATCAGACTCTTTATGATGTGCTCAAAAAGCAGATCTTGAACAGGAACCCTAGGAAAGAGGGTATTGCCTTTGAGAGGAAACTCAATGCTGATGGAACCTACTGGAAACCTGAGCAGTATCCCAAAACCTCATGGGTTGCTGTGAAGGGACCTCCCGTAGATCCATCCACTTTATCTGGCTTTACTTGTGAATCCTCATATTCATCTGATGAGTCATTTGACTCCAACTATAAACTATTCAAAAATCAGAATGGTGAAGTATTTGCTAGATATGTTGGAACTAACTGCAGAAATTGTCCCCCTATGAAGAAATTCTGGGTTCCCAAAAGGTGCCTTGAAAGTCTTCAGGTGAATGTCCTCATGACACCACCTGTGAAGAATAGGAACCCCAGATCAAATTCTTCATATGGACCGAAGTCTTCATATGGATCCAAGTCCTCTTATGGATCAAATTCCTCACGTGGATCCAAGTCCTCATATGATCATCATCATGCTAATGCTTCTGTTTCGCAGGGAAAATCTAAGAGTTCTGATTATGTGCATTATTCTTCAAATCATTATGTTCATAAGTCCTCGAAGAATTTCTCTACTTACTCATATGCCTATACCAATCCCTCTCCTATGAAACGAAGCGCTTTGGCATCAATGCCACCTTTCTCTTATGGAGCTCGCACAATGATGAACTCTTTGCCACCCCTCCAGATGTGGGTGGTGAAGAAAAAGAACTAACCTCTTATGCAGGGTCAGGTCTCCAGACGAACTAAATCGTCTGAAGAATTTTCTGGAGACCTGAAATGCTTAAAAGGACGCAAGCTAATCATGAAGAAATGATTCATTCATTTCTCACGTCCTCATACTGCTATATATACATATGTTGCATTAATTGATGAATTTCTGTCTGATGAAATTGATGTCATATTCTTCACTGATGAAGTATATGAGTTCGTAAGATGCACTAATTCATCTGCGGGATGATTTACCCAAAGCTACTGAGTGGGTCCTCGACAGTGGATGTACTAATCACATGACTGGTGACAAGAGCTTACTGATGAACACTCCTTTATCTCCATCACATTTGAAGCATATCACCTACGCAGACAAAGGAAAAAGCAAGGTATTGGGTCTAGGTAGGGTTGCAATCTCAAAGGATCGACACATGGACAAAGTCATGCTTGTCGAGTCCCTCAGATTCAACCTCATGTCTGTCTCAATGCTTTGTGATCTTGATATGGTTGTTGTCTTTGGCAAATATCGTTGCTTAGTGCTCATGGAATCTGACAATTCCAAAGTCTTTGAAGGCTTTAGGAGAGGAGACTTGTATATTGTTGATTTCTCTGCAGGACCACAGCCTGCCACTTGTCTACTTGCAAAAGCTTCAGAAGGCTGGCTATGGCATCGACGAATGGGTCATGCTGGCATGAGGAACTTACACACGCTCGTGAAGATAAAGCACGTCATTGGCATTGAGGGTGTCAAATTCCTCAAAGATCATCTCTGTGGGGCTTGTGAGGCTGGAAAGATGACCAGAGCCAAGCACCCCTCGAAGACTATCATGACTACCTCTCGTCCTTTTGAATTGCTTCATATGGATCTCTTTGGCCCTACTCATTATGCCACACTAACAAATGCAGCATCTCTATATGGCTTTGTTATTGTTGATGATTATTCTCGTTACACATGGGTGCATGTCATTACTTACAAAACTGAAGTGCAGGAAGTCTTCAGACGATTTTCTTCAAGGGCTTCGATGAATTTCGGTGTCAAGATCAAGCATATTCGGAGTGACAATGGGACCGAGTTCAAGAATACTGGTCTTGATGACTATCTTCATGAACTTGGTATTACTCATGAGTTATCTGCCCCATACACTCCTCAGCAGAATGGCGTAGTGGAGCGCAAGAACAGGACTCTTGTTGAGATGGCTCGCACCATGCTTGATGAATACAAGACACCTCGTCACTTCTGGCCTGAGGCAATTGATACTGCATGCCACATCATCAACAGGGTATATCTTCACAAATTCTTCAAGAAGACCTCATATGAACTCCTCACTGACAAGAAACCCAATGTGAGTTATTTCAAAGTCTTCGGTGCTAAATGGATTAGAGATCCCCATCATAATTCTAAATTTGCACCGAAAGCACATGAAGGTTTTATGCTTGGTTACAGAAAGGACTCGCATACCTACAGAGTCTTCAACACCTATCACCACAAGGTTGTTGAAACTGTAGATGTGCGGTTCGATGAAACTAATGGCTCGCAAAGAGAGCACCTACCTCCTGTGCTAGATGAAATGTCTCCTGAGGAATCCATCAAGCTAAAGGCTACTGAGGATGTCATACCTACTGAAGAATCTGCTGAAGAAGTCATTCCAGATCGTGAAGAAAATCATGCTGGTGCATCTGAAGAAAATGCTGAGCCAAATCAAAGTCATCAACCTGCTCATCCTCGCGTTGCAAATGAAGTGCAGATTGAGAGAATCATCAACGACATCAACGCACCAGGTCCTCTCACTCGCTCAAAAGCTTCATATTTGTCTAACTTTTGTGGGCATTTTGCTTTCGTCTCTATCACAGAGCCCACCAAAGTAGATGAGGCATTTCTGGAGCCTGAATGGATTCAAGCGATGCAAGAGGAATTACATCAATTCGAGCTGAACAAGGTGTGGGAGCTTGTCAAGTGACCAGACCCTCGCAAGCACAATATCATCGGCACCAAATGGATCTACCGCAACAAACAAGATGAAAATGGCCTAGTGGTGAGGAACAAGGCTCGTCTTGTAGCTCAAGGCTACACACAGGTTGAAGGAATTGATTTCGATGAAACTTTTGCACCAGTTGCTAGACTTGAGGCTATTCGCATATTGCTTGCCTATGCTAACCATCATAATATCATCTTATATCAAATGGATGTGAAAAGTGCATTCCTCAATGGTAAGCTTGAGGAAGAAGTATATGCTGCTCAACCCCTAGGTTTTGAAGATCCTAAGCATCCTGATCAATTCCTCAGACTCAATAAGGCCCTCTATGGCCTCAAGTAGGCCCCTCGGGCGTGGTATGATACTATGAAGGAATTCCTCATGAAGAAAGGCTTCAAACCCGGTTCACTCGACCCAACTCTTTTCACCAAAACATATGATGATGAATTATTCGTGTGCCAAATATATGTTGATGATATTATCTTTGGCTGTACTAACCAACGTTATAGTGACGAATTTGCTTATATGATGAGTGAGGAATATCAAATGTCCATGATGGGAGAATTGAAATTCATCTTAGGTCTTCAAATTCGTCAACAACGCAATGGCATCTTCATTTCTCAAGAGAAATACCTCAAGGACGTTCTGAGGAAATTCGGTATGCAAGATTGCAAAGGCGTCAAAATCCCTATGCCCACAAATGGCCATCTATGCACCGATGAAAATGGTATAGACTTCGATCAAAAGGTATACCGCTCCATGATTGGCTCTTTACTGTATCTATGTGCATCTAGGCCAGATATTATGCTTAGTGTTTTCATGTGTGTCCGTTTTCAAGCTACACCAAAGGAATCACACCATAAGGCTGTGAAACATATTCTTCGATATCTAGCTCACACTCCAACACTTGGATTATGGTATCCGAAGGGCTCGGCTTTTGATCTCATTGGATTTTCTGACTCTGACTATGCTGGTGATCGTGTGGATCGCAAGTCAACATCAGGCACATGCCATTTCCTCGGACGATCTTTAGTATGTTGATCCTCAAAGAAGCAGAACTGCGTATCACTCTCTACTGCTAAAGCTGAGTACATTGCTGCTGGTTCTTGCTATGCTCAATTGCTGTGGATGAAGCAAACCCTCAAGGACTACGACATCAATGTGAAGAATGTGCCACTCTTCTGTGACAACGAGACTGCCATCAAGATTGCTCATAACCCAGTTCAGCACTCAAAGACAAAGCACATCCAGATTTGTCATCATTTTCTTCGAGATCATGTGTTGAAGGGCGACATCTCTATTGATCACGTGAAGACTGAAGAACAGCTAGCAGATATCTTCACCAAGCCCTTGGATGAGATGAGATTTAGCAAGTTGCGGTGTGAGCTAAATATCTTAGAATCTTCGAATGTTCTTTGAAAGGACACACATCCTAACACTTATGCAAAATTGATGACTTAGATGTGCAACACACGAAGAACGTTTTTCTGCAATCAATGAAGAGTAACCCTCTAAGTGTGAAGAAATTAACGAAGAATTTGATTCTTAGAGCCCTACGACAATTGTACGCGGCGTCTGAAATCATCATTCTTATACGGTGGGTCACGCCACCACAAAAGTTGAAAATCTTCAAAATTGAGTTTTGCTTCAATTTTCAAATTCTTCAACTTGCAAAGTCTTCAAAAAAATTCGACTGATGTTCTTCATTGATTATATATATATAATTGAGTTTTTCATGTCCTCAACAGCATTCACTTATTGCTAATTCTTCAAGTTGATTTTCTTCTAAGTGAATGTGATCGGACCCGTTCCTCCTCTATGCTAAACTCAACCCAGTCTGTTCACAAATTCTTCATGTGCGTTCTATTTTAAACCCGTTCAAAGTCTTCACTGTGTCCTTGACAGCTGAAGAATTTGCGAACGAAACTTTAAAATTTTCATATCTGAATTTTCGGCTTTTGCCGCTCAAACCGTTCCGCATCCCGTGATAGGATTAAACTACTCACCCACGATCTACCATCATCTCCATCTCTCTGTACGTGGGTGAGACATGTCGTTAGAAGAGTAAGGGTCAGGGGCATGTTCATCCAAAAATTTCAGACGGGCAGTTTCTCACCGTGGCTATAAATACCCCCTCCCTTCCTCTGTCCTCATTTACTCTGCTCGACCACCAACTCGCTCGAACTCTCTGACCTAGTGCCGCCGCTACTCTCCATCGTCGCCGGTGAGGAAGAGCTTCACTGCCTCGACCTTGTCGCCGTCGTACTCGCGCCAGCCGTGGAAATCTTCACTCCGCCGCCGCCGTAGCTGTCTCTCACCGCCAAGTTAGGGCGTGGGAGATCTGAACGGATGAACTTCTCCACTTCCACTTCCAGTTCGTCATGTTCTTCGTCCAGGGTAATTAAAATCTGATTTTACTGCCCTACTTTGATTCTGTTGATTTCACAAAATCTTCAAAAGGTGTTTATTCTTCAACTTCCCATTCCATAAACTCCCGAATGCTTTTGTATCTTGATTTGTTTCTCTAAGCTATGTTTTTCTTCAAGATTCCTCAATTGTGTGGATTCTCTAATCTATACAACTCTGGAACCTAAGTCAAGAAAGCTTAGTGAAATTCCTCAAGACTCCCCGGGTCAAATTCCTCAAACTTGATTTCTTTTGAAAAATTTCTGAGAACGCATATGACCTCTCCAAATTCTTCGCACCTATACTCTGTTCACATGTACAAAATGTCTGCTGCTGAATCACTAGGTTCTCATCAACTTAACTCATTTGCAGCATTCCTCGAAGATAAGTTGCACACCTCCTCAGAAACATCAATTGTTCAAAATCTTCAAGTGAAGAAAATGGCTGATGGTAAAAGACCTCAGAAGGGAGGAAAGAGGCCTGAAACAAATACAGCTTTTGAAATTCCTGAAGACATCTATGATGAATACTATACTCCTGATGAAGCAACTCATGGCAAAGAGACCAAGACTCAGCGCAAAGTGCGCATACAGAGAATTGAGAGGAGATGGGCAAGAGAATGGAGGGAATATCGTTATGTTACTCCTAAATACATGAAGAAATTTGTTGTTAACCCTCCATGCCCAAGACCTCCATTGGCTCCAGGCCAAGAAGCTGATCCCTCAAGCATCAGGCGCGGTGAGGAATTTCCCAGAGAATGGGCCAAGCGCCAAGCCAAATTGGGTAAAGTAGCAAAGGAAGCAGTGAAGAAATTCAATGAAGATTCTGCTGCTGCTGAGGCCTCTGCTAGCAGGCCTAAGAAGGCTATGCTGAAGAAATCAGCTGTGAAGCCAAGTTCCTCAACTACTATGCCCTCACGGCCAAGTGCAAAGCCCTCACGGCCAATTCCTTAGGCGACCACTTCAAGGGCAGCTCCAATTCCCTCTGTTGCCACAAAATCCTCAATTGTTGCTGCTAAGTCCTCAGCACCTGTGCATCTTGCCACGTGCCAACGGACTACAGGAATCTCTATTGCCTCTGGAGCATCTGCAAGTTCCTCAGCTCCGCCACAATCTTCAACTGATCCAATCTTGCTGAAGAAAAAGGCCACTACTGAACGAGGCCCAAGACCAAGTCCTCACAAGAAGCATGTTGCCTTCCAAGTTCCGTCTGATGACGATGATGCTGATGATGAAGAACTTGCTGAGATCATCAAAGACAGGCAAGAAAAGGCCGCTAGAGCCAAAGGCAGTGCTGTGCCACTCATGCTGGATCCTAAAAGGATCCTTGATTTCATCGATCTATGGCACAAGGATCCAAATACTCCTTTGCCTGAATTGAACCTCACTCCTGGCCAGAGCCACATGTTGACGGCCTTCATAGCCGAAGAAAAATGGAAATTTGAGAAGGCCAGGCAAGTCAAGAAAGCTCATTACAAGAAGGAGCACTTTCTGAAGAAGAATGCTGTGAAGATGACTCCTGAAGAACTTGTGAATCTGCAAAAGGAGATCAAAGCTCTAAGCGATGAATTTGACGCATATCGTGTAGATTGGCTAGGTGCCAAAGTCAGATTTGTCAGAATGGCCAAGGGGTTCAACCCGAATGTTGCAGCTCCATCGCAACAACAAGTTCCTCAGACTGATGCATCTGCTCAGCCTACTGAAGAAATTGCCAGGGCAACCTCCAATGTTGTGCCTGAAGAACAACTAAGGTCAGCTGAAGCATATGAAGCTGTGCCTAAAGAATCTGAACAAGCCAGGGCAACTGTATCAGTTGTGCCTGAAGAAACTGCACCACTTTCATCTGCTCCTCCTGCAAAGTCATCACAGATGAAAGATATCCACCTTCCTTCTGCATCAGAAGCAAAGAAGACCAAAGCTGCAGAAAAGGCAGCTGTGAACAAAAGGAAAGCATCAGAAACTACAGAGTCTTTAGCTCCCAAGAAAGTGAAGACTTTGCAAAGCTCGTACACCAACCCCATTGATGTTGTTAGTATCTCAAGCATGCCAACAAAGGAAATTGTTCCCTTTGGTGAGGAATATGACATTCCTGACGACAGTGATGAAGCGAATCCTTCTGCTTCTACTTCAGAACAGTTGGATGAAGAAATTGAAGTGAATGATATTCCTTCAACCCCACTGGTATCATCGCCCGTGCCTCAGTTCACAGCTGAAGAGGCAGGCGTTGAAGAAATTGATGAAGATAAGGATGTGGACGTTGGGTCTACTACACCAGTTCTCAATGATGATTATTGGGAAAGACATCATCCAAATTCACCATTGACCACTCCTCTGCAACAAATTCCTCAGTCCCCTGTGCAGACTGAAGAAATTCATACGGGCTCTAATGGACATCAATCTTCACTTCATTCTATTCCAGAAGAAGTTCCAGCTACTGATGCTGAAGAAATGGAGTCCAAGACTGCTGCTGATGAAATTGCTATGGAAATTCCTCAGTCTGTGGCTCCAAAGGTTGTGCTCCAAGCGGCTGTGAAGACTTCAACTGTTAATCTTCGGCCCAAGCCACAAAATCCTCATACCAAGAAGCAGAAATTCAACGCTGATGATTTCTTTGCTAAGCATCATTTCTTCACGGATTACAATCCCTATGACTCTGCAAGACTGCGACGCAAGTGCTTCTGGACAGCAAGTCAAATGAACTATTACTCTTCCCTCCTATTTGGTAAGAACAAGGTATTTGACCACGAGCAAATTCCTCATGTGGATATGGAGTCGCTTCCTTGCTTCCATCCAGTCCTCAGTGTTCTTCATGACGCTGGGCTGCTTAACTTCTGCACTGAGATCTGCGACTGGAATGAAGAACTCATTCTTCAATTCTACACCACACTGCATATCACTGGAAATGTTGAAGATGTGAATTCATGGGTGCAAGACTGGATGACCGAAAATACTCATTACAAAGCACCGGCCTCTGAATTGCTTCACGCCGTCCCAGTCAGTCCTCCCATTGAAGGTGCTAGGCTTATCTATGAGGAACCTGAACTCTCAAATCATTTGATGCAAGTGCTGATGAAGCCTTTGAAGGCTGGCCAAGCTCCAAGGACCACCTTCCTTGTGAAGGAATTGCTCTATGTGCCAAGGATGATATATCGCATATTAACCAAAACCCTCAGTCCAATCAAGGGCCACAACTCTGATGAAGAAGAGGTTGTTGGCATCATGAAGAATCTGCTGTTCAACATGATACATGGCATTCCCATTAACTACCATGATTTTTTCATGAGGACTTTGGCCAATGCTGCTCTATCACCTTTTGAGTTGAAGCCTTACGCTCCCTGGATCATGAAATTCATCAGATCAAGGTCTTCAATTCATTAACAGGCTGACTTTCAGAATCATCTCAGCTATTTGCCACCTATTGAAGTCCTCAAGCGGACTATTTCCTCAACTGATGAGAAGGGCAAGGCTGCTATTATCGATGAAGGCACTCGTCCATTGGATGGACAGTTTCGCAAAGCTACATCCTACTCCACCAATGATGACTCTGCAACACAAGATTCTGCCGCCAAAGCTTCAAAGCAAAATCCTCAAGCAACAGCTCCACGTGTGATGACTGATCATGAACTTCTCCTCAGTCTTCATCAGAAAGTTGATCGAAATCACAAGTGGGTCAAGCGTCAGTTTGGTGCAATGCTTCAGAACATGACAGTCACTCAAAACACTATGAAGAAGAATCACTACTACTTGCATGAAGTCTTTGACCGCACTTGGGCTATTTTGTCGAATCTTTATAGTGCTGAAGATCTCAAGGAGATGGGCTTCCAACAGGACTTTGACTGGTCTCAACCACCTTCGAAGAAATTCAAGAAGGTCAAAGTTCCTCAGCTTGTTGCCAGTTCATATTCTTCATCGCGCGAGATGGATGAAGCTGAAGATTTGAACGACACTGTGGCAGGCCCTACCTCAACGGACGACCCCAACAATGCTGGCGCTCCTCCATCGACATCATGATGATATTCTTCAGGGGCATTAGTCCTCATTTTTCGTCTCTTTTGGTCATTCGATGACAAAGGGGGAGAAATTTGAGTTAGTCTTCAAGCGGGTCTTATATATGGGCTATTTTTTTCTGTTAAGTTACAACTCTCGCTCTTCTGAAGTGTTTGTTGGTTGAGTTGTAAACTTAAGTCCTATGGTGGTCTGATACTTTTGAACTGCTTTCTGCATGCTTATTTCCTCAAGTACCTTAATGCACGCATGTGGAATTTTGTCAGACACCATATTTCATCATGCATTTCAAATTCTTCATATCATATGTTAAATGTGTGTATGAATTACAAGATATAGGGGGAGATCTCCATGATATTACTCTATAATATGCATTTGCAATCCAAAGCAAAATCCTCAATATGCACATCTTCAAGGGGAGTTCCTCTATATCTTGCAATCAAATTCCTCAATATCAGTATTTACACTTCATATGTTTTATCCCTGTTGAAAACTTAACCTATTTGTCATCAATCACCGAAAAGGGGGAGATTGTAAGTGCATCTAGTGCCCCTTAGTGATTTTGGTGTTTTGAAGACTTATAGGTTAAGGGACTAATGTGTTTGTGAGTGTACACAGGTTCTATAAGTCTATGAGGAGTTTGATATTTACGAAGAAAGTCGACCCCTAAAAATGAATGTCTTCAGTTGAAGACTTTGGTTTTCTTGAAGACTTTGAAAATGAGGAAATTGGTGTGACCTTGAAGACTTGATATTGATGCGAGGATTATGAAGCGTGAAGACTTTTGTTTTCATAGTTTTGTTTTCCCTTTCTTGAGTCATAGGAAACACCGTACTGTTAAAGGGGGTCGAGGTAAAACTAAGGAAAAGTTTCCAAGTGATGCTCAACTCAAATCCTACACCTACCAATCCTTTCGAGTGAAGCCATTGTAAATCTCATACAGTTCAGTCAGGTTCTTCAGTGACAGAGACGAAGTTCTTCTATTCTCTGAGGAATTTGTTCTGACTGAGGAGTTAGGAATTCACCAGTGCGGATTGCCTACAAGTGAGGAACATGATAGCCCTGAGGAATTTGAGAGCTCAAATTTCCGACCGTTGCTGTGCTATGCGCCAGCTATCCAAAATATCCTACCCACCTAACGGTCATATCATTGAAGGGCATTTATGTCTTATCATGTCGGGCTGCTCCCCGGCTATAAATAGCCGCCCCCTACAACCACTAGCTGGTTGGCTGCTCCGAGAGAAACTGACACTTGTCATTTAGAGCATCCCATCCTCCGAGGACTTTGAGCGAAAATCATCAAGTGAGGAAAAATCCCAAACCCAACACCTAAAACCAAAGTGATTGAGCATCACTGAAGAGATTGTTCCTGTGTGGAACCGACGCTTGTTACCTTTGAGGACTGTGCATCCTCCAGACGGTTAGGCGTCATGGTCTAGAGCATCCAAGAAGAAATTGTGGATCGCCGAGTGACCGAGTCTGTGAAGGTTTGGAAGTCACCTGTGAAGACTTACCACGAGTGATTGGGCGAGGTCTGTGTGACCTTAGCTCAAGGAGAATATGGTGAGGACTGTGTGTCCGGGACTGTGTGTCCTCAGGTTTAAATACCTAGCCGCTCCAACCAGACGTACAACTGTCACAGCAGTTGGAACTGGTCTACCAAATCATCGTCTTCACCGAGCTACTGGTTCTATTTCCTAAACCCTTTCATTTCCTCATTCATGTGTTGAAGAACTTGATCGTTACTGTTTGAAGACTTTGACTGAAGATTTTCTCAATTTCTTCAATCCCAATTCTTCAGTCACTTTGTCTTCAGCCTGCTTATCCTGTTTATACGCTTCTTGTACTCTGTGCTTGCTTTCATTTCATCATGATGACTGTGTTACTACTCTGCTATGCTTGCACCTGAGTACTTATTCCGCTGCTAGTCGTTCGTGACTTAGGAAATTCCTCACCTTGAATTTCCTCAGTGATGAATTTGTAAAAATCGCCTATTCACCCCCCCCCCCTCTAGTCGATATAACGCACTTTCACATGTATTTCTTCAATAGGTGGTAGATTCTTAACATCTTCAGCTTTAATACCTTTTTCTTTCATAGATTACTTTGCCTCTTGCATATCTTCCGGACTGAGGAATAGAATACCTCTTTTCTTCGGATTTGGCTTAGGAGTTGGTTCAGGAAGTGTCCAATCATTATCATTACTCAATATATTATTCAATAGCAATTCAGCTTGCTCAACAATTCGTTCCCTGAAAACACAACCAGCACAACTATCTAGGTGGTCCCTAGAAGCATCGGTTAGTCCATTATAAAAGATATCAAGTATTTCATTTTTCTTGAGAGGATGATCAGGAAAAGCATTAAGTAATTGGAGAAGCCTCCCCCAAGCTTGTGGGAGACTCTCTTCTTCAATTTGCACAAAGTTAAATATTTCCTTTAAAGCAGCTTGTTTCTTATGAGCAGGGAAATATTTTTCAGAGAAGTAGTAAATCATATCCTGGGGACTACGCACACAACCAGGAGCAAGAGAATTAAACCACAACTTAGCATCACCCTTTAATGAGAAAGGAAACAACTTAAGAATATAGTAGTAGCGAATTTTTTCCTCATGAGTAAATAGGGTGGCTATATCATTCAATTTAGTAAGATGTGCCACAACAGTTTCAGATTCATAGCCATAGAAAGGATCAGATTCAACCAAAGTAATTAACTCAGGATCGACAGAGAATTCATAATACTTATCAGTAACAAAGATAGGTGAAGTAGCAAACTTAGGATCATATTGCATTCTAGCATTCAAAGACTTTTCTTTCAGCTTAGCTAACAGTTTCTTAAGATCATCTCTATCATTACAAGCAAAAAAGTCTCTAGCAGTTTCTTCATCCATAATATAACCCTCAGGTACAACAGGAAGTTCATACCTAGGAGAGCTAGTCTTATCAGGTGTTTCAAAGTGTTCAGTTTTAGAAATATCATCATCTTCAACATAGTCAATAGTTCTAACTCTTACAAGATGTTCATCAAGTAATTCACCCAGTGGCACAGTTTTATCAAGCAAAGTAGTAGCATCATAAGCATCATTCATAGTAGAAGTAGCATCATCAATAACATGCGACATATCAGAATCAATAGCAGGTGTAGGTGTCGCAAGCTTACTCAAAACAGAAGGAGAATCAAGTGCAGAGCTAGATGGCAGTTCCTTACCTCCCCTCGTAGTAGAAGGAAAAATCTTGGTTCTAGTATCTTTCAAATTCCTCATAGTGATCAACATATATAAATCCCAAGTGACTCAAAGAATAGAGCTATATTCCCCGGCAACGGGAAAAAGGTCTTGATAACCCACAATTATAGGGGATCGCAACAGTTTTCGAGGGTAGAGTATTCAACCCAAATTTATTGATTCGACACAAGGGGAGCCAAAGAATATTCTCAAGTATTAGCAGCTGAGTTGTCAATTCAACCACACCTGAAAGACTTCATATCTGCAACAGAGTATTTAGTAGCAAAGTAGTATGGAAGTAACGGTAACAGTGGCAAAAGTAACAGTAACAGTTTTGTAGCAATTGTAACAGTGGCAACAGAAAAGTAACATAGCAAAGATCAATATGTGAAAAGCTCGTAGGCAATGGATCAATGTTGGATAATTATGTCGGATGGTATTCATCATGCAACAGTTATAACCTAGGGTGACACAGAACTAGCTCCAATTCATCAATATAATGTAGGCATGTATTCCGTATATAGTCATACGTGCTTATGGAAAAGAACTTGCATGACATCTTTTGTCCTACCCTCCCGTCGCAGCGGGGTCCTAATGGAAACTAAGGGATATTAAGGCCTCCTTTTAATAGAGAACCAGACCAAAGCATTAGCACATAGTGAATACATGAACTCCTCAAACTACGGCAATCACCGGAAAGAATCCCAATTATTGTCACCTTGGGGTGTGCAGATCATAACACGTAATAGGTGTCTACAACTTGCAAGATAGGATCAAGAACACATATATATTCCTGAAAACATAATAGGTTCAGATCTGAAATCATGGCACTTGGGCCCTAGTGACAAGCATTAGGCATAGCAAAGTCATAGCAACATCAATCTTAGAACATAGTGGATACTAGGGATCAAACCCTAATAAAACTAACTCGATTACATGATAAATCTCATCCAACCCATCACCGTCCAGCAAGCCTACAATGGAATTACTCACGCATGGCGATGAGCATCATGAAATTGGTGATGGAGGAAGGTTGGTGATGATGATGGCGATGATTTCCCCTCTCCGGAGCCCCGAACGGACTCCAGATCTGGCCTCCCGATGAAGAACGGGAGGTGACGGCGGCTCCGTATCGTAAAACACGATGAATCCTTCTCTCTAATTTTTTTTTTCTCCCTGAACGTGAATATATGGAGTTGGAGTTGAGGTCAGTGGAGGTCCAGGGGACCCACAAGGCAGGGGGCACGCCCTGCACCCTTGTGGACAGCAGGTGGGTCCCCCTCTGTTAATTCTTTCGCCAATATTTTTTATTTATTCCAAAAATATTCTCCGTGAAGTTTTAGGTCATTCCGAGAAATTTTATTTCTGCACAAAAATAACACCAAGGCAATTATGCTGAAAACAGCGTCAGTCCGGGTTAGTTCCATTCAAATCATGCAAATTAGAGTCCAAAACAAGGGCAAAAGAGTTTGGAAAAGTAGATACGATGGAGACGTATCAGCATACTTTATAGAACCTATGGCTGAGGCATAGGGAATGACTTTCATTCTCTTTCTATCTTCTACCGTGGTCGGGCTTTGAGTCTTACTCAACTTCACACCTTGCAATACAGACAAGAACTACTTCTTTGACTGATCCATTTTGAACTCCTTCAAAATCTTGTCAAGGTATGTACTCATTGAAAGTCTTATCAAGCGTCTTGATCTATCTCTATAGATCTTGATGCCCAATATGTAAGTGCTACTTCTTGAGCTTGCGTTGGTTTTCCCTTGAAGAGGAAAGGGTGATGCAGCAAAGTAGAGATAAGTATTTCCCTCAGTTAGAGAACCAAGGTATCAATCCAGTAGGAGACAACGCACAAATCACCAATACCTGCACAAACAATCAAACACTTGCACCCAACGGGATAAAGGGGTTGTCAATCCCTTCACGGTCACTTGCAAAAGTGAGATCTGATAGAGATAGATAAAACTAAACAAAAGATAAAGTAAATCTTTTTAGGGTTTTTGGTTTATAGATCTGAAAATAAAAGATTGCAAAATAGTAGATCGGAAAGTAATATGATGGAAAATAGACCCGGGGGCCATAGGTTTCACTAGAGGCTTCTCTCAAGATAGCAAATAATACGGTGGGTGAACAAATTACTGTCGAGCAATTGATAGAAAAGCGCAAAGTTATGACGATATCCAAGGCAATGATTATGAAATATAGGCATCACGTCCGTGTCAAGTAGACCGACTCCTGCCTGCATCTACTACTATTACTCCACACATCGACCGACTCCTGCCTGCATCTAGAGTATTAAGTTCATGAAGAACAGAGTAATGCTTTAAGTAAGATGACATGATGTAGAGGAATAAACTCAAGCAATATGATGTAAACCCCATTTTTTATCCTCGATGGCAACAATACAATACGTGCCTCGCTGCCCCTACTGTCACTAGGAGAGGACACCGCAAGATTGAACCCAAAGCCAAGCACTTCTCCCATTGCAAGAAAAACCAATCTAGTTGGCCAAACCAAACCGATAGTTCGAAGAGAGTTACAAGGATATCAAATCATGCATAAAAGAATTGAGAGAAGATTCAAATAATATTCATAGATAAGCTGGTCATAAATCCACAATTCATCGGATCTTGACAAACACACCGCAAAAGAAGATTACATCGGATAGATCTCCAAGAACATCAAGGAGAACATTGTATTGAGAATCAAAGAGAGAGAAGAAGCCATCTAGCTACTAGCTATGGACCCGTAGGTCTGAGGTAAACTACTCACGCTTCATCGGAAGGGCAATAGAGTTGATGTAGGAGCCCTCCGTGATCGAATCCCCCTCCGGCAGGATGCCGGAAAAGGCCCCAAGATGGGATCTCACGGGAACAGAAGGTTGCAGCGGTGGAAAAGTGTTTTCGTGGATGCTTCTGGTGGTTTGGGAATTTATGTGAATATATAGGAGGAAGATCTAGGTCAGGGGGTCACCGAGGGGCCCACAAGGCAGGAGGCGCACCCTCCCCTCTTGTGGCCGCCTCATGGCTCTTCTAACTTGCACTCCAAGTCTCCTGGGTGTCTTCTAGTCCAAGAAAAATCATCACGAAGGTTTTATTCCGTTTGGACTCCGTTTGGTATTCCTTTCCTGCGAAGCTCAAAAACAAGGAAAAAACAGAAACTGGCACTGGGCTCTAGGTTAATAAGTTAGTCCCAAAAATAATATAAAATAGCATATTAATGCATATAAAACATCCAAAATAGATAATATAATAGCATGGAACAATCAAAAATTATAGATACATTGGAGACGTATCAAGCATCCCCAAGCTTAATTCCTGCTCGTCCTCGAGTAGGTAAATGATAAAAACAGAATTTTTGATGTGGAATGCTACCTAACATATTTATCCATGTAATTTTCTTTATTGTGGCATGAATGTTCAGATCCATAAGATTCAAAACAAAAGTTTAATATTGATATAAAAACAATAATACTTCAAGCATACTAACAAGGCAATTATGTCTTCTCAAAATAACATGGCCAAAGAAAGTTTATCCCTACAAAATCATATACTCTGGCTATGCTCCATCTTCATCACACAAAGTATTCAAATCATGCACAACCCCGATGACAAGCCAAGCAATTGTTTCATACTTTTGGTGTTCTCAAACCTTTTCAACTTTCACGCAATACATGAGCGTGAGCCATGGACATAGCACTATAAGTGGAATAGAATATGGTGGTTGTGGAGAAGACAAAAAGAGGGAGATAGTCTCACATCAACTAGGCGTATTAACGGGCTATGGAGATGCCGATCAATAGATATCAATGTGAGTGAGTAGGGATTGCCATGCATCGGATGCACTAGAGCTATAAGTTTATGAAAGCTCAAAACAAAACTAAGTGGGTGTGCATCCAACTTGCTTGCTCATGAAGACCTAGGGCAATTTGAGGAAGCCCATCGTTGGAATATACAAGCCAAGTTCTATAATGAAAAATTCCCACTAGCATATGAAAGTGACAACATAGGAGACTCTCTATCATGAAGATCATGGTGCTACTTTGAAGCACAAGTGTGGAAAAAGGATAGTAACATTGCCCCTTCTCTCTTTTTCTCTCATTTTTTTTGTCTGGCTTCTTTGGCCTCCCTTTTACTTTTTTTCCTCACATGGGACAATGCTCTAATAATGAAGATCATCACACTCTTATTTACTTACAACTCAAAAATTACAACTCGATACTTAGAACAAAAATATGATTCTATATGAATGCCTCCGGTGGTGTACCAGGATGTGCAATGACTCAAGAGTGACATGTATGAAAGAATTATGAAAGGTGGCTTTGCCACAAATATGATGTAAACTACATGATCATGTAAAGCAATATGACAATGATCATGTAAAGCAATAAAAAGTAGTTTGGAGTTGAGGGCTTTGCTTTGTTGCTATGATCTTGAGGGAATAAAAATAAGAGAAAGAATAAAAAGATCATATATTGATCTTATGGGGAGTAATGACTTCACATATAAAGAGTATGATGAATAAAATTTGTTGGGAGTTGACAAACATAGTTTTGGTCATTGTTGCAATTAATAGGAAGTAATAAAGAAAGAGAGGCTTTACATATAAATATACTATCTTGGACATCTTTTTTAATTGTGAGCACTCATTAAAATATGACATGCTAAAAAGTTGATGTTGGACAAGGAAGACAACATAATGGGTTATGTTTTCTTATATCCGAATAGAAGTTATATTGTCATGGATCCTCCAACATGTTGAGCTTGCCTTTCCCTCTCATGCTAGCCAAATTCTTTGCACCAAGTAGAGATACTACTTGTGCTTCCAAACATCCCTAAACCAAGTTTTGCCATCAGAGTCCACCATACCTACCTATGGATTGAGTAAGATCCTTCAAGTAAGTTGTCATCGGTGCAAGCAATAAAAATTGCTCTCTAAATATGTATGATCTATTAGTGTGAAGAAAATAAGCTTTATACGAACTTGTGATATGGAATAAGTAAAAGCGACGGACTGCATAATAAAGGTCTTTATCACAAGGGGCAATATAAAGTGATGTTCTTTTGCATTAAGATTTTGTGCATCCAACCGTAAAAGTGCATGACAACCTCTGCTTCCCTCTGCGAAGGGCCTATCTTTTACTTTTATCTTCTACCCTTATACAAGAGTCATGGTGATCTTCACCTTTCCTTTTTACACTTTTTCCTTTTGGCAAGCACTATGTGTTGGAGAAAGATCCAGATATATATATCCACTCGGATGTAGGTCATCATAAAGTATTACTGTTGACATTACCCTTGAGGTAAAAAGTTGGGAGGCGAAACTATAAGCCCCTATCTTTCTCTGTGTCCGACTGAAGCTTTGAACCGATGAGTATCGTGTGAGTGTTAGCAATTGTGAAAGACTAAATGATAGTTGAGTATGTGGACTTGCTGAAAAGCTCTTGAATTGACTCTTTCCGATGTTATGATAAATTGCAATTGCTTCAATGACTGATATCATAGTTTGTTAGTTTTCAATGAAGTTTTTGATTCATACTTTACCTTGTGAATGAATTGTTACTTTGGCATAAGAAATTATATGACAATATATGTTGCTGTTCTAAAGATGATCATGATGCCCTCATGTCCGTATTTTATTTTATCGACACCTCTATCTCTAAACATGTGGACATATTTTTCGATATCGGCTTTTTGCTTGAGGACAAGCGAGGTCTAAGCTTGGGGGAGTTGATACGTCCATTTTGCATCATGCTTTTATATCAATATTTACTGCATTATGGGTTGTCATTACACATTATGGCACAATACTTATGCCTTTTCTCTCTTATTTTACAAGGTTTACATGAAGAGAGAGAATGCCGGCAGCTGGAATTCTGGGCTGGAAAAGGAGCAAATATTAGAGACCTATTCTGCACAACTCCAAAAGTCCTGAAACTTCACGGAGCATGTTTTTGGAATTAATAAAAAATATTGGGCGAAGAAAGAACCAGGGGGGCCACCAGCCAGCCACAAGGTTGGAGGGCGCGCCCCCCGACCTTGTGGGCCCCCTGTCAGGCCTTCGATGCCCATCTTCTGCTATATGGTGTCTTTTACCCTGGAAAAAATCACAAGGAAGTTTTCGGGACGAAGCGCCGCCGTCTCGAGGCGGAACCTGGGCAGAACCAATCTAGGGCTCCGGCGGAGCTGTTCTGCCGGGGAAACATCCCTCCGGGAGGGGGAAATCATCGCCATCGTCATCACCATCGATCCTCTCATTGAGAGGGGGTCAATCTCCATCAACATCTTCACCAGCACCATCTCCTCTCAAACCCTAGTTCATCTCTTGTACCCGATCTTTGTCTCAAAACCTCAGATTGGTACCTGTGGGTTGCTAGTAGTGTTGATTACTCCTTGTAGTTGATGCTAGTTGGTTTATTCGGTGGAAGATCATTTGTTTAGATCCTTAATGATAATTAATACTCCTCTGATTATGAACATGAATATGCTTTGTGAGTAGTTACGTTTGTTCCTGAGGACATGGGAGAAGTCTTGTTATAAGTAATCATGTGAATTTGGTATTCGTTCGATATTTTGATGAGATGTATGTTGTCTTTCCTCTAGTGGTGTTATGTGAACATCGACTACATGACACTTCACCATGATTTGGGCCTAGGGGAAGGCATTGGGGAGTAATAAGTAGATGATGGGTTGCTAGAGTGACAGAAGCTTAAACCTTAGTTTATGCGTTGCTTCGTAAGGGGCTGATTTGGATCCATATGTTTCATGCTATGGTTAGATTTATCTTAATTCTTCTTTCGTAGTTGCGGATGTTTGTGAGAGGGGTTAATCATAAGTGGGAGGCTTGTCCAAGGAAGGACAGCACCCAAGCACCGGTCCACCCACATATCAAATTATCAAAGTAACGAACGCAAATCATCTGAGCATGATGAAAACTAACTTGACAACAATTCCCATGTGTTCTCGGGAGCGCTTTGCTTTATATAAGAGTTCGTCCAGGCTTGTCCTTTGCTACAAAAAGGATTGGGCCACCTTGCTGCACCTTGTTTACTTTTGTTACTTGTTACCCGTTACGAATTATCTCATCATACAACTATCTGTCACCGATAATTTCAGTGCTTGCAGAGAATACCTTGCTAAAAACCGCTTGTCATTTCCTTCTGCTCCTCCTTGGGTTCGACACTCTTACTTATCGAAAGGACTACGATAGATCCCCTATACTTGTGGGTCATC
Source organism: Thinopyrum elongatum (assembly GCA_011799875.1). NCBI lineage: Eukaryota > Viridiplantae > Streptophyta > Magnoliopsida > Poales > Poaceae > Thinopyrum > Thinopyrum elongatum. The sequence goes on along the minus strand of CM022302.1, from coordinate 78,761,538 downwards.
AAGTACCCAGACATTCTGAGCACATGCTCACTGGCTGAGCTATTCTCCTCCATCTTGAAGGCAAAGTACTTGTCAAAGGTCTCAACACGGGCATGAGTCTGAAATACCAATTTCAGCTCTGGGAACATCTCATATGCTCTGTGGCGTTCAAAACATTTTTGAAGTCCCGGTTCTAAGCCGTAAAGCATGGCGCACTAAACTATTAAGTAGTCATCATATCAAGCTTGCCAAACGTTCATAACGTCTGCATCTGCTCCTGCAATAGGTCTGTCACCTAGCGGTGCATCAAGGACATAATTCTTCTGTGCAGTAATGAGGATAATCCTCAGATCATGGACCCAGTATGCATCATTGCTACTATCATCTTTCAACTTATTTTTCTCTAGGAACATATCAAAAAATAGGGAAACTACATCGCGAGCTATTGATCTACAACATAGATTTGCAAATACTATCAGGACTAAGTTCATGATAAATTTAAGTTCAATTCATCAAATTACTAATGAACTCCCACTTAAATTAACATCCCTCAAGTTATCTAAGTGAAACATGATCCAAATCAACTAACTCATGTCCGATCATCACGTGACATGGGGTAGTCATCAATGGTGAACATCTCTATGTTGATCATATCTACTATATGACTCATGTTTGACCTTTCGGTCTCCAGTGTTCCGAGACCATGTCTGTACATGCTAGGCTCGTCAAGTTTAACCCAAGTATTCTGCATGTGCAAAACTGTTTTACACCCGTTGTATGTGAACGTAGAGTCTATCACACCCGATCATCACGTGGTGTCTCGAAACGATGAACTTTCACAATGCACTACTAGGGAAAAGCTTCTAGGCAGACGCTTACTAGCAGCGTGGGTTTATACCCCTCGCTACTGCTACTTACTAGTAGCGTGGGTTTATAACCCCCGCTACTACTAAGTTGATAGTAGTAGCGCGAGTTTATAACCCTCGCTACTACTAAGTGGTCTCTGCCGTGCCCCCCCGGAACATGCCATAGTAGTAGCGAGGGGTATAAACCCGCGATACTACTAAGTTGATAGTAGTAGCGCGGGTTTATAACCCTCGCTACTACTAAGTGGTCTCTACCGTACCCACCCGGGACATGCCATAGTAGTAGCGAGGGGTATAAACCCGCGCTACTACTATCGACCCACCAAGACATGTGTACACATAGCGTGCGGAGGCCCAAATCCAAACCCACACTCTTCTGATTCCCCTTCTCCTCCCACCCGCGATTCCCTTCCTCACCCACCGCCACTGCCGGCCTCGCACCTCGGCGCCACTCACAAATCCGGCGACCTCCTCTCGCACTGCAGACCCCTCCCCTCCCCCTCCATCCTCCTTCTTCTCCGCTGTTGGAAGGAGAGGGAAACCAACAGAGCGTCGTCCATGGCGGCGGCCAGATCCACCATGGACGCAGCCACTTGCACCTCCTCGCAGGGTCAAGGGTCCCACGACAAGCAGCAGCAGGTCACCGGGCTTCATCTAGGGTTTCGGGCCTCGTCTCCAACTCCGGCGGCCACCGGTGAGTTCCTCCTCCTACTGCTCTCTATCTCTCTCTTCCTCTTTCTAATAATTTTCTCTTCTTTTGTAGTAGCAGTAGACAAGAGGTGCGGGCACAAGTTGGGTGGGGAAGCACCATCACCATGGACAACTTCATCCCCTCCAGTACCAGTAGCAGCCATGGATGGAGAGGATGATGACGCCCAGCAGAAGCAGCCGCCATGGATGGAATTTATTTTTTTAATTCTCAATTAATTAGTAGTAGCGAGGGGCCCTGACCCGCGCTACAACTAAGTAGTAGTAGCGTGGGTGGCAATCGCGCTACTACTACTAGAAGTAGCAGTAGCGCGGGTACCACCCGCGCTATTTCTAAAAGTTAGCTGTAGCGCCTTAGCATTAGCGCAGGACCCCACGCTACTGCTAGGCAATTACCCCGCACTACTACTAGGGTTTTCCCTAGTAGTGATGGTGCATACTCGGGGAGAACACTTTTATCTTGAAATTTAGTGAAGGGATCATCTTATAATGCTACCACCGTTCTAAGCAAAGTAAGATGCATAAAGGATAAACATCACATGCAATCAAAATATGTGACATGATATGGCCATCATCATCTTGTGCTTTTGATCTCCATCTCCAAAGCATCGTCATGATCTCCATCGTCACCGGCTCGACACCTTGATCTCTGTCGATGCAACAAACCCTGGGTCCGTTGCCCAGACTGTGCACAGGCCCAAGGACAAGATTACAACACCAAGGTCAGATCAAAGCACGAGGGATCAATTCTTTGGCAGGGCCAAAGTGCAGATCAAGAAGACCAAGATGAGCTAGAGAAGCAAGATATTGCTAAGGAAAGGACCTCCCTTGCCGGACAGGCGAGCCTGGCAAGGTTGGGTTTGCCCCGGAAGCAAGTTTCCAGATCGTCCCGGCAGGCCTGCAGGGGCTTACGGAGGCAAACCACTCCACCGCACCACCTCATCACGACGCACGTCGTCGAACAGTGCGGTGTCAAGCTCCAAAGTGACTAAGTGGCTGCTATTTGCCACATGGCAGCCGCTTCCTACAGAAAATACCCCCAGGCGACACCCGTCCTGAGACGTGTCAAGAAAGCAGGTGCGAAGCTGGCAAAACAGCCCGGGAGGGCCTCCCGGGCAAGCTGAGATGTGATGTTGAGCGGCGCATTTAATGCGCTTTGTCAGCCTGCAGAGTTAGGTATGATAGCACTGTTTGCTATCTAATCAGTATGTAATGACTGATTTGCCACTATGGTGACCCCTTGATCTATAAAAGGAGGCCCATGGCAACCGTAGAAGGGGTTGGCTGATGCGGACCCTTGCACACTCATAAGCGTGTAGCTGCTCTCGCCCCGAGGCGACCTTGCCGGGCAAGAGCGCTGCATTCCTCCACCATTTTTCCACTATCAATCCACCAAAGCAGGAGTGGGGTTTACGTTTCATGGCGGCCCGAACCTGGGTAAAAACTGCCCGTGTGATCTCTGCCGCGTTGTGTGACGCTTCTCCGCTCTTTGTGCAACGTGCCCATCCCCCCGCCGAACCAAAAGGGGCTCATGGCCCCATAGGTGGCCGTGGTTTCCCATGACATCTTTGGCGCGCCAGGTAGGGGGATCACTTACGCGAACCCGAGAGCGTTAATAGCACGTCATCTTCATCGCCATTCTTGTCATTGACAGCGTCATCAACTATGGCGCCCAAGAAGAAGTCCGGAGCCACAAATCACCCGTCCACCTCGAAGGCTCTGCCGCCCGCGACCACCAACGTCGCGGGGAATGCGGGGATGCGTGAGGATGTGGACGCTGCGGGGGATGTGGTCGGCGCAGGCGGCGTTGTCACCACGTCCCGCACGGCCGAAGCAGGAACGGGAGGCACTGGGGAAGGACAGCATCAGCAACATCCCGGCGGCCATGCTCCACGAGGTATGAGTGGAGGGCTTATTCTGCCTGCACCTCTTCTCCTCGCCGAAGGGCACAGCCGTAGTGGTCACGCTCGTTCCGGGGCGAATCGCAACACTCCGGCCGCCCCCTCCGCGGGCGCGACCGCAGGGCGTGCGCCGCCTCCGGAACGAGCTGACCCAGTTACTGTGCCCAACGGAGCCGCTGGCCTTCAAGCGCCCCCACCGCATCACCATGCCATCCAAATGGCTGGTTCTCAACAATGAGGGCGCGGCACGGTCGCTACTGGCACCGTCAGGAGCCGAGCGACACTGCGATCTACATCATCATCACCTATGCCGAGCACTGCCTCAAAGGCCATGGCACGGGCTCAACTACTGTTGAGATTCCCGCCGGCAGCCGATCAGATGGATGAGTGGCGAGCCACCATCCAAAGCCTGATTGGCTTCGCCGAGGCGGGAGGATCACAGCGAGCTAGCCCGCCACGGCCTCCCCAAGCAGCGACGACGGCCCGTGCTGCTGGCTGTACGGAAGGGGCCACAGCCATGGTGCAATCCCCACCACGACAGCCAGCGCGGGAGCCGCGAAACCAAGAACCAGATGACGTCTCGATGGCCTTTTCTGACCCTCGAGCGCATACAAGCCAACGACGAGCCCCGGAGGACGGGCGGAGGGAAGGCGCGCGCGTCGTCGTCGAGCGATGCTGCGACAACCACCGCCGGTCCAATGGGTGCGATGGCCTCGACGTCGACGAACCTGCACTCGGAGACGGCGGGTGCCTGCCTTTGAGGTTGGGTGCTCTGCTTTCACCCATGAGCTGCGGCAAGTCCGTTGGCCATCCGCTCACACGTTCAAGCCAGAGATTCCAGAGAAGTATGATGGGAGGCTGAACCCGGAGAAGTGTGTGTTTGGTGTTCCCTCCGGCAAGCTACTTGGTTTCTTTGTGTCCCACCGCGGGATCGAAGCCAACCCAGATAATATCAAGGCTATCGAGCAGATTCAAGCACCCTAGACAGTTAAGGATGTGAGGCGTTTGACGGGGTGCATTACCGCGCTTAGCAGATTCATCTCCAAGTCTGCCGAACGCGCCTTGCCGTTCTTCAAAATTTTGAAGAAGGCAGGACCCATGAAGTGGACCCCGGAAGCAGACGCAGCATTGCGAGATTTGAAGCCTACTTGTCCTCTGTGCCCACTTTGGTTGCTCCCAGACCACAAGAGCCATTGCTGCTATATCTGGCGGCCACCAATCAAGTGGTTAGTGCAGCACTAGTGGCGCAGCGGGAAGTAGAGGAAGCATCAACCTCAGCTAGTGTCCCGTCCAGGAAAGAGAGAGAGAGTAGCCCGGCAAGGTCAGATATGGATCAGGATAAAGAAGAGCACGGCAGCGAAGGCAACCCCAAGGACACGGCAAGGAAGAAAGTAGTGCAGCGCCCAGTGTACTTCATCAGCTCCCTATTACAGGGGGCTAGATCAAGGTACTCTCGTGTGCAAAAGTTGATTTTTGGCCTTATCATGGCCTCAAGGAAACTGCGCCACTACTTCCAAGCCCATGAGATCACGGTTGTCACTCGCTTCCCATTGCAAAGGATACTCCGAAACCTAGAGGCTACCGGCAGAATAGTGGAATGGGCATTGGAGTTATCCAGCTTTGGCCCGAAGTTTGAAAGCACATCAACGATTCAGAGCGGGGCATTGGCAGAGTTTATTGCAGAGTGGACGCCAACCCCTGATGAAGAAGTGCTTGGAACAGTTATCCCCGGCAAGGAAGCGCCCCAAGGATGGATCATGTATTTTGATGGTGCCTTCTCCCTACAAGGTGCGGGGGCTGGTGTGCTTCTCATTGCTCCCACTGGAGAGCACTTGAAGTACGTCGTCCAGATGCATTTTCCCCAGGAGGAGGCGACCAACAATACAGCAGAGTATGAAGGGCTCCTTGCCAGGCTCAGGATTGCCACTGAATTGGGAATCAAGAAGTTGATCATTCGAAGAGACTCGCAACTTGTGGTGAGACAAGTCAACAAGGATTACCAAAGACCATTGATGGATGCATACATTGAGGAAGTGAGGAGATTAGAGGAGCACTTTGACGGATTGCAAATAGAGCACGTACCCCGTGCGGAAAACACCATCGCTGATCATCTGTTAAAGTATGCTGCGCAAAAGCTTCCTGTGGAACCAGGAACTTTTGTTCTCCATCTTACTCAGCCCTCCGTATCCCCGACAACAATGGCCCGAAAGAGGAGGAAATTGGACTCCGGTAAGCCTCTCCCGGTAGGGCTCCTCGGGGCTCCTGGCAGGGACCCTGCCGGAAACAACTCCCCTTTGATTTCCGGGCTACGCCCTCTTGCTGGGCCACTGGTCCCTGCGGTTGAGGAAAGCGCTCCCGCAGATGAGGAGGTGCCGCTAGTCCTTGTTGTCGAGCCCCAGGCTCCAACTTGGGCAAGGCACATAGTCCATTTCCTCCAAACCGGAGAACTTCCCGAAGAGCAAGAAGAAGCTGAAAGAGTAGCCCGGAGGGCCAGTATATATCAGTTTGTCGATGACACACTATACAGAAGAAGGCCCAACGGTATGAAATTGAAGTGCATTTGCCGGGAAGGAGGAAAGGAACTGCTGGCGGAAATACACAAAGGCATGTGTGGCTCCCACATTGGATCAAGGGCTTTACTTGGGAAAGCATTCCGGCAAGGATTCTATTGGCCCACAGCCCTCCAAGATGGGGTCGAGCTAGTCACCAAGTGTGAAGCCTGCCAGTTCCATTCCAAGAACATCCATCTGCCTGCCCAAGCTCTTCACACAATCCCTTTGTCATGGCCGTTTTTGGTCTGGGGGCTCGATATCCTCGGCCCTTTCCCCCGAGCTACCGGGGGCTTTGAATTCTTGTTCGTTGCAATCGACAAGTTTACAAAGTGGCCGGAAGTAGATGCTGTGAGAAAGGTGACTGCTCAGTCAGCTATCAAGTTCTTGAAAGGATTGGTGTGCCACTTCGGGGTCCCTGCCCGGATCATCGCCGACAACGGCACCCAGTTCACGAGCCGTGCCTTCATGCAATATGTTCATGCCCTCGGAAGCAAGATCTCATTTGCATCTGTTGCACATCCCAGAAGCAATGGACAAGCTGAGAGGGCGAACACTGAAGTGTTGCGAGGACTCAAGACAAGAACATTTGATAAGCTGCAGAAGTGCAGCAGGCGATGGATTGACGAGCTGCCGGTGGTTCTTTGGTCCCTCAGAACCACACCAAATCGAGCTACCGGGCAGACTCCCTTCTCCCTAGTCTATGGGGCAGAAGTAGTTATCCCCACGGAACTCATTTACGGGTCGCCTCGAGTGCTTGCCTACGATGAAGTAGCGCAGGATCAGCACCGGCGTGACGACGCTGTGCTTCTCGAGGAGAACCGTCTCTGGGCTGCTACGCGTGCTGCACGCTATCAGCAAGCCCTGCGCCGCTATCATAGCCGCAGGGTTCGTGCCCGGTGTTTTGAGGAAGGCGACCTTGTCCTTAGGCGCGTTCAGTCCGCCAAGGGTACAAACAAGTTGACGCCGAAGTGGGAAGGCCCTTACCGGGTAGTACGAGTCACCAGACCTGGCGCAGTCCGTCTGGGGACCGGAGATGGCATTCAATTGCAAAACTCATGGAACATTGAGCATCTCCGCAAGTTCTACCTGTAAGGCGCGGCTGTCGGGCCCTGCCCGGCAGCCACCCTTTTGTACAGGCCTTGCCTCAGTTGCATGTAACCCCTTGAACAAAGCCGGGCGCAGACCCTGAGCAATAGAGAAATAAATGAAGCGCTGGGGGCCCCCGACAAGTTGCATGCATGCATAAGCATATCATGAGCATCGCATGTTCATGTAGATAAGATCGCATCAGGCATCATTTTCATCTGCATAAACTGCAGGCTCCTATCATAGATTCAGCCCAAGAGGAGATAAGAAGATGAGCCTACACTGCGATCTCCGGCAAGCCAAACAGATAAGTTCTTCCTTGTATCCATACATGTTCTGTAAGTAAAGACTTGTGCATGAGAAAACCCTGCTACCCTTTGAAACTTAGGTGCTCCCGCCCTTCGACTCGAACGTTGCTTCGATCAGGGTGGTCGCAGTGGCCTTTGTTGAAAAAGGACTAGCGGGGGGCTGGTCCCTCTTCATGATTTGTGCCCAGTAGGCCTAACTCCCCGGCAACAAAATAGAGGGTACCGGCAGGATAGCCTGCTGGAGGGAACTCGTTTATTTATAAATATAGAGGCATCCCGCCTCTGCATGGACATATACATGCACGAGTCCCCGGCAAGGTTTATCTTTTTCATTAATACGCTTCAAACAAGTACAGACCTTACAGGACACAAACATGGATTCAAGAGATTACATTATTTGAACTAAAATTTGGCAAGTGCCTGCAGATTTAAGATTAAAAAAAGATAAGTGCCCCGTAATGCCCTTTCTTATCCCTCTCCTCCTAGGCACTGCGGCAGGAGGGGAAGAGGGCAAAAGGAGTGCCTGGGCAGAAGCCCAGCCTGACCCTGTCGGGCTCTAGGAGAGGTAGCCTGGCAGGGGTGGGAGGGCACCGACGAAGGCGACGATGAAGAGCATGGCGGAGACGACCCGTCAACCGCCACCACCAGGGCCAGGAGGATGCGGTAGGGCTAACGGAGCTGTAGCCCGCGAGGAAGCCTGCCGGGGTCCAGCTGGAAGGCTGCTGGAGGAGCCGGAGGCACCACCTCCACCCGTGCTCCCAACTCCCCGGCAAATCACCTTGCCGGAGAGGGGATGCAGGTGCAGATGGTGCTGCCACTACCTGACGATGACGGTCCGGCTGATGCTCAGCCGGAGTCAAAGTCGTCGCCCTCCCGGTCGGTGCCATCGTCATCGCCGTCACTGTCCTCCTCGTCGCTGTCGCTCGAGGAGGAGGTTTCGTCGCCGGTCGAGCTCTCCGCGCAGCACCCTAAGCGAGCACCCGAGCTCCCAAAAACCTTGACGGAAAGGAAACCGTCCTCCATTAACTTAAAGTGGAGGACATGCCCTTCTGACAAGCTATGGGCACGAGCAAAAGTCTTCCAACATCGACGGAAGTACATGACGTGAGGGGCGGGGAAATCTACATCCACCCGTATGCTGCCATTCCCGCAGCCCCTCATGTGCAGCCTCAACGCTCGTGGGTGTTCGAGCTCCATCGCCCTTGCAAATGGAGTAGGGAGGCGGAGGCGGCCGTGCGGAGGCTTATATAGCCTGATGACGAACTCCAGAGGCTGGTCTCCGACGTGGCCCTCCAACGTAGGAGGAACGTCTGGTGGGGGCACAATCAGGGCGCCGCCCCACCCCCCTCCTCCGTGAGCGCCACGACGACCGCGGCCTCGTCCTCTTCCTCCTCCTCTCACAGCGGGCTCCGATCCCGCGGTTTCAGGAGGAGGAGGGAGACGCTGTCGAGCAGAAGCTCTCGTCGCCACCACCGGAGTACCACTGCGCCCTCGTCCCCTCACCATGGCGAGCAAAGAACAATTGAGGAAGGGAGAAGGAAAGTGTGTGAACAAACACACCGCTCCTGCCCCTTTTTATAGAGAAACAGGGCAGGGGCTGGCTTCTCATTCAGAAGGTAACCGCCTTGCTCCTCCAATGCGGCTTCCCTGCACCTTCAATGGCTTGGGGAATCCAGGCCGATCTTCTGCGCCAATCTGCGACGCCTGGCTTTCTGCCATGGCGCCCGCCCCTGCGCCCTCTGCTTCCACCACCTACCCTACGCAATGCATGCGGTACACGTGGCGGATGCACCTGAAGCAGGAGGCAAGTGGGGCGGCAGTTTCTGCCCCGTGATCATGGGGCATGGGCGATCCATGGATCGTGGTCTGGTTTCTCCCATAACGTTGCGCACGATGCGTGGGAAAACCGGAAACTAACCCAAGCTCGGGTTAATGAAGAAGCAAAGAAGATCTCAAAGGGCGAAGCCACCCTTGCGCTCCTGCCAGTGCACTGGTTAGGGCCTACCCCGACGACGCCCAGCAGCGCGTTCGTGCCAGGCCCGGGGGCTCCTGTCGGTGTAACAAACCCTAGGTCGGTTGCCTAGACTGTGCACAGGCCCAAGGACAAGATTACAACACCAAGGTCAGATCAAAGCACGAGGGATCAATTCTTTGGCAGGGCCAAAGTGCAGATTAAGAAGACCAAGATGAGCTAGAGAAGCAAGATATCGCTAAGGAAAGGACCTCCCTTGCCGGACAGGCGAGCCTGGCAAGGTTGGGTTTGCCCCGGAAGCAAGTTTCCAGATCGTCCCGGCAGGCCTGCAGGGGCTTACGGAGGCAAACCACTCCACCGCACCACCTCATCACGACGCACGTCATCGATCAGTGCGGTGTCAAGCTCCAAAGTGACTAAGTGGCTGCTATTTGCCACATGGCAGCCGCTTCCTACAGAAAATACCCCCAGGCGACACCCGTCCTGAGACGTGTCAAGCAAGCAGGCGCGAAGCTGGCAAAACATCCCGGCAGGGTGTGACGTTGAGCGGCGCATTTAATGCGCTCTGTCAGCCTACAGAGTTAGGTATGATAGCACTGTTTGCTATCTAATCAGTATGTAATGACTGATTTGCCACTGTGGTGACCCCTTGATCTATAAAAGGAGGCCCATGGCAACCGTAGAAGGGGTTGGCTGATCCGGACCCTTGCACACTCATACGCGCGTAGCTGCTCTCGCCCCGAGGCGACCTTGCCGGGCAAGAGCGCTGCGTTCCTCCACCATTTTTCCACCATCAATCCACCAAAGCAGGAGTAGGGTTTTACGCCTCATGGCGGCCCGAACCTGGGTAAAAACAGCCCGTGTGATCTCTGCCACGCTGTGTGACGCTTCTCCTCTCTTTGTGCAACGTGCCCATCCCCCCGCCGAACCAAAAGGGGCTCATGGCCCCATAGGTGGCCGTGGTTTCCCACGACAATCTCCATCATTGCGTCGGGGTCGTCTCGCCAACTATTGCTTCTACAACTATCGCTAACGCATAGTGATAAAGTAAAGCAATTACATGGCGCTTGCACTTCATACAATAAAGAGACAACCCTAAGGCTCCTGCCGGTTGTTGATATTATAAAACATGATCATCTAATACATCAACATATATCACATCATATCTTGACCATATCACATCACAACATGCCCTGCAAAAACAAGTTAGACGTCCTCTACTTTGTTGTTGCAAGTTTTACATGGCTGCCGTTGGAAATATGCCCTAGAGGCAATAATAAATTGGTTATTATCATATTTCCTTGTTCATGATAATTGTTTATTATCCATGCTAGAATTGTATTGATTGGAAACTCAAGTAAATGTGTGTATACATAGACAACAGCGTGTCCCTAGTGAGCCTCTACTAGACTAGCTTGTTGATCAAAAGATGGCTATAGTTTCCTAATCATAGACATGAGTTGTCATTTCATAACAGGATCACATCATTAGGAGAATGATGTGATGGACAAGACCCAAACTATAAACATAGCATATGATCGTGTCAAGTTTATTGCTATCGTTTTCTGCATGTCAAGTATATGTTCCTATGACCATGAGATCATGCAACTCATTGACACCAGAGGAATACCTTGTGTGTACCAAAAATCGTAACGTAACTGGGTGACTATAAAGGTGCTCTACAGGTATCTCCGAGGGTGTCCGTTGAGTTGGCATGGATCAAGACTGGGATTTGTCACTCCGTATGACGGAGAGGTATCTCAGGGCCCACTCGGTAATACAACATCACAGTAAGCTTGCAAGCAATGTGAATAATGAGTTAGCCACGGGACCTTGTATTACGGAACAAGTAAAGAGACTTGCCGGTAACGAGATTGAACTAGGTATGGAGATACCGACGATCGAATCTCGGACAAGTAACATACCGATGGACAAAGGGAACTGCATACGGGATTAGCAGAATCCTTGACATTGAGGTTCGACCGATAAGATCTTCGTAGAATATGTAGGAACCAATATGGGCATCCAAGTCCCGCTATTGGTTATTGACCATAGAGGTGTCTCGGTCATGTCTGCATAGTTCTCGAACCCGCAGGGTCTACACACTTAACATTTGGTGATGATATAAGTATAGTTGAGTCATTATGGTGGTTACCGAAGGTTTTTCGGAGTCCCGGATGAGATCCCGGACATGACGAGGAACTCCGGAATGGTTTGGAGGTGAAGATTGATATATTAGACGAAGGGTATTGGAGTCCGGAATTGTTCCGGGGGTACCGGGTGATGACCAGCATGACCGAAAGGGGTTTCGGGGGGTCCCGGCAAGTGTTGGGGGCCTCATGGGCCAAGGGGGGGGCAAACCAGCCCACTTAGGGGCTGAGCGCCCCTCTTACCCCATCCCATGTGACTAGGGGAGGTGGGGCGCCTCCTGGCTTGGGAGGCAAGCCTCCACCTGGCTTGGGGGGCAAGTCACCCTAGGGTTTCCCTAGGGTAGATCCCATCTGCCCTGGCCGCCGCCCCCCTAGGGGAAACCCTAGGGGCGCCACCCCTTCCTCCCTTCCCCTATATATAGAGAGGTGGAGAGAGGGCAGCCGCACCCATATAGATCTATTCGTGCCATGGCGCTGCTCCTCCTCTCCCTCATAGCCATCTTCTTCTCCGTAGTGCTTAGCGAAGCTCTGCTGAGATTCCGCCACCACCGCCGCCACCACGCCATCGTGCTGCCGGAGGACTCGAGCTACTACTTCACCATCGCTCGCTGGATCGAGGAGGTGAAGGCGTCATCAAGCCGTTCGTGTGTTGAACGCGGAGGTGCCTGATGTGGCTTGAAGCTACGTCAGTATTTCCCCAAAGAGGAAGGGATGATGCAGCACGGCGGCGGTAGGTATTTCCCTCAGTGATGAAACCAAGGTTATCGAACCAGTAGGAGAACCAAGCAACACTACATAAACATCACCTGCACATAGATAACAAATACTCGCAACCCGACGTGCAAAAGGGGTTGTCAATCCCTTTCGGGCAACGGCGCTAAAAATTGGCAAACGGACGTGGGAGAGTAGTAAATATTGATAGATCGAACGCCAAATAAAATAAAGTGCAGCAAGGTATTTTTGTATTTTTGGTTTAATAGATCTGAAAATAAAAGTTGCAAATAAAGAAAAGAGCGAATAGCAAAACAGATCTTGAAAGCAAATATATTGGAAAAGAGACCCGAGGGCCGTAGGTTTCACTAGTGGCTTCTCTCGAGAAAAATAGCAAACGGTGGGTGAACAAATTACTGTTGGGCAATTGATAAAACTTTAAATAATCATGATGATATCCAGGCAATGATCATTATATAGGCATCACGTCCAAGATTAGTAGACTGACTCCTGCCTGCATCTACTACTATTACTCCACACATCGACCGCTATCCAGCATGCATCTAGTGTATTAAGTTCATGGAGAAACGGAGTAATGCAATAAGAACGATGACATGATGTAGACAAGATCTATTTATGTAGAAATAGACCCCATCGATTTATCCTTAGTAGCAACGATACATACGTGTCGGTTCCCCTTCTGCCACTGGGATCAAGCACCGTAAGATCGAACCCACTACAAAGCACCTCTTTCCATTGCAAGATAAATAGATCAAGTTGGCCAAACAAAACCCAAATATCGGAGAAGAAATACGAGGCTATAAGCAATCATGCATATAAGAGATCAAAGAAGACTCAAATAACTTTCATGGATAAAAAGATAGATCTGATCATAAACTCAAAGTTCATCGGATCCCAACAAACACACCGCAAAAAGAATTACATCGTATGGATCTCCAAGAGACCATTGTATTGAGAATCAAACGAGAGAGAGAAAGCCATCTAGCTACTAACTACGGACATGTAGGTCTACAAAGAACTACTCACGCATCATCGGAGAGGCACCAATGGAAGTGGTGAACCCCTCCATGATGGTGTCTAGATTGGATCTGGTGGTTCTGGACTCTGCGGTGGCTGGAATTGATTTTCGTCTTCTCCCCTAGGGTTTCTGGAATATTGGGGTATTTATAGATCAAAGAGGCGGTTTGGGGGGCACCCGAGGTGGGCACAACCCACCAGGGCGCGCCTGGGCCTCCAGGCGTGCCCTGGTGGGTTGTGCTCCCGTCGGAGCACCCCCAGGCGCTTCTCTAACCCACTGGATGTCTTCTGGTCCAAAAAAAATCCACAAAAAGTTTCGCTGCATTTGGACTCCGTTTGGTATTGATTTCTTGCGATATAAAAAACATGCAGAAAACAACAACTGGCACTTGGCACTATGTCAATAGGTTAGTACCAAAAAATGATATAAAATGATTGTAAAACATCCAAGAATGATAATATAGCAGCATGGAACAATCAAAAATTATAGATATGTTGGAGACGTATCAACATCCCCAAGCTTAATTCCTGCTCGTCCTCGAGTAGGTAAATGATAAAAATAGAATTTTTGATGTGGAATGCTGCCTAACATGTCATCTCATATTCTTTCCTTTATAGCATGGATATTTGGACTTTTATATGATTCAAAGCAATAGTCTAGTTTTGACATGATGACTTAAATACTCAAGCATATCAACAAGCAACTATGTCTTTCAAAATATCAACGCTAAAATAAGTTATCCCTAGCCCATCATGCTCAACCATTGATCCATTCATGAAATACACTCGCATATTAACTACACCCAATGCTCAAGTACGATCATAATGCCTCCTAGTTGGTGCTTTATAAGAGAAGATGGAGACTCAAATTAAAAATTGCATAAAGTAAAGAAAGGCCCTTCGTAGAGGGAAGTAGGGATTTGTAGAGGTGCCAGAGCTCAAAGCGAAAAACTTAGAGATAAAAACATTTTGGGAGGTGTGCTTTTCCCACCAACGAAAATGACTTAGAGTTCCCAACACTTTCCATGCTAGATATATCATAGGCGGTTCCCAAACAGAAAATAAAGTTTACTCCTTTTTCCACCATTTCTTTCACTTTCCATGGCTAGCCGTATCCACGGGTGCCCTCCATACCAACACTTTCCAAGGAATTTATTATTTGACAACATAAAGTAAATTCATTTTTCATTTCGGGACTGGGCATCCCTAATACCTTTGCCTTACTCTCGTGCAATGATAAGTGAATAAACACTCATCATGAGAATAACACTTCTAGCATGGAAAATATTAGCCACCCCTTACCGCCTCACGAGCGGTACGAACACACAAAAGAGAAGTTTATTTTGAAAATTAGAGATGGCTCATACAAATTTGCTTAGAATGGCAAAAGAATACCGCATATAGGTAGATATAGTGGACTAATGTGGCAAAACTAGTTTAAAGGGTTTTGGATGCACAAGTAGTGATCATACTTAGTGCAAAATGAAGGCTAGCAAAAGATTGAGAAGCGACCAACCAAAAAACGAATAATCTCATAAGCGAGCATTAAGCATAATTAACACCAAATAATGCACCACAAGTAGGATATAATTTCATTGCATAACTATTGACTTTCGTGCTTGCATAGGGAATCACAAACCTTAACACCAATATTCTTACTAAAGCACAATTACTCATCAACATAACTCACATATCACATCATCATATCTCAAAACTATTACAAGGAATCAAGTTTATTTTGTCCAATGATCTTCATGAAAGTTTTTATTATATCCTTATTGGATATCTATCACTTTGGAACTAATTTTCATGTGTTGCTTTGATAAGCTCAAACAAATATAAGTGAAGATCATGAGCATAATACTTCTTTCTCTCAAATTAATTTAAGTGAAGCAAGAGAGAATTTCTTAAAAAAATTACTAACTCCCAAATAAATCTAAGTGAAGCATGAGAGCATTTCTTCAAAAAATACTAAAGCACGACGTGCTCAAAAAGATATAAGTGAAGCACTAGAGCAAATCCATAGCTCATAAAAATTTAAGTGAAGCATAGAGAGCAATTCTAACAAGTCATGGCATAATTTTGGCTCTCTCAAATAGATGTGTCCAGCAAGGATTCATAACTTAGAACACAAAGCAAAACAAACAAAGACTCATATCATACAAGACGCTCCAAGCAAAACTCATAGTATGTGACGAATAAAAATATAGCTTCGAGTAAAATACCGATGGTCGTTAGAAGAAAGAGGGGATGCCACTTGGGCCATCCCCAAGCTTAGTTGCTTGCTTCTCTTTAGATTATAGCTTTGGATGCCATGGGCATCCCCAAGCTTAGGCTCTTCTTACTCCTTATTCCTTCATCCATCGTAAGATAACCCAAAACTTGAAAACTTCAATCACACAAAACTCAACAAAACCTTCGTGAGATCCGTTAGTATAAGAAAGCAAATCACTACTATAAGTACTGTAGCAAACAAATTCATATTTTATTCTTGCATTATATCTACTGTATTCCAACTTTTCTATGGCAAAAATTCATCAAATAAAACCATAGAATCATCAAAACAAGCACACAACACAAAGAAAACAGAATCTGTCAAAAACAGAACAGTCTGTAGCAATCTGGATATTTCGAATACTTCTGAAACTCCAAAAATTCTGAAACATTAGGAAAACAGAGGAAATTTGTATATCAATCTTGTGTAAAAAATTCAGAATTTTTTGTCTCTGCTGTGAATTTTCAAAATTGTTTTACTGGACGCAAAAGTTTCTGTTTTCCAACAAAATCAAATCAACTATCACCCAACATAATCCTAAAGGCTTTACTTGGCACAAACACTAATTAAAACACAAAAAACACAATTATAACAGTAGCATAATTGTGCAAACACTCAAGAACAAAAAGCAAAAAGAAAAAATAAATTTTATTCATTGGGTTGCCTCCCAACAAGCGCTATTGTTTCACGCCCCTAGCTAGGCATAAAGCAAGGATCTAAGTTTTGTCATCTTTGTTTCGAGATCCATAAGATGCCCTCATGATTGATTCATATGGAGGCCTAATTCTTGTTCTAGGGAAGTGTTCCATACCCTTCCTTAGTGGAAATTGAAATTTAATATTGCCTTCTTTCATATCAATCACGACACCAATAGTGCGTAAAAACGGTCTACCAAGAATAATTGGACAAGACGGATTACAATCAATATCAAGAACAATAAAATCTATGGGCACATAATTCCTATTTGCAAGATTAAGAACATCATTAATCCTTCCCATAGGCTTTTTAATAGTAGAATCCGCCAAGTGCAAATTTAAAGAGCATTCTTCAATATCGGTAAAACCAAGCACATCACATAGAGATTTCGGAATTGTAGAAACACTAGCACCCAAGTCACATAAAGCAAAACACTCATAATTTTTAATCTTGACTTTGATAGTAGGTTCCCACTCATCATGTAATTTTCTAGGAATTGAAACTTCTAATTCCAACTTTTCTTCCAAATCTTTCATCATAGCATCAACAATATGTTTAGTAAAGGCTTTATTTTGTTCATAAGCATGGGGTGAATTTATCATGGATTGCAACAATGAAATACAATCAATCAAAGAGCAGCTATCATAATTAAAGTCTTTGTAATCCAAAATAGTGGGCACATCACTAGTTAAAGTCTTGACCTCTTCAAACCCACTTTTATCAAAAATTTCAACAAGATTTTCACCCTCCAAATTATCGGGACACCTTCTAACTAAAGTTGACTCTTCTCCAGTCCCTTTTTCATCAATCTTAATTTTACTAAACAAGGAATCAATAGAAGAAACACTAATCATTTTAAGATCTTCATCACTTTTATGAAAGCAATCACTAGAAAACGCCTTTTCTAAAAATTCTCTTCTAGCT